>JAPDKZ010000016.1:600000-949395 GCA_027569885.1 Aspergillus diversus
ATAGCAGCAGTAAAAGCAATAGAATACATAAGGGTTACCGAAAAACGTACCGTGCATGTCCTTGGGAGTGAAAAATCCCCAGCCGCCGGTTCAAACCACCACCTTGTTAGTCTCTTGCTCAAGCAGGGGGCCAACCCAAACCTCACAGACCGATCCAGGCAAACGGCACTTCATCACGCAGTTGAGCACAACGATGCTCAAATAGTCGCTCTACTTTTGGCTAATGGGGCAAGGGTTGATGTTCAAGATTTGGAAGGGCGTACCCCTCTCCACGATGCGGCTTGTATTGGAAATATCGGAATCATGGTAGAATTGATCGCCCAGGAACCACATTTGGGCGTTCAGGATGCCGATGGAAATAATTTTCTCCATCTTTTGGTTAAGCATGGGAATATCGGGATACTCGAGCAGGTTCCTTGCCATGAGTTGCTTGATGTACCGAATAAAGCCGGCAAGACGCCTCGGGATCTGTCGGGGGAGATGGGCTATCGGTTGACTGGGTAGGGGTTTCATCTATCATAGAGCCATTTTCTAGAGAGATACTTAGATTGGTTGTTAGAGTCTGTATGCCTCACAAGCACGACCACCCGATCCGCGTCCCGTACTAGATAAGGCTGAGGAAAATACCCAAGCCTGGAGCATCACGCACCTGTGGCATGATATCAGCCATCATCTGCGCCCAGTCATGTGCCGTCCTTCTCTGTCTTCCTTTTTAGGGAATGAATGATGGAGAGTTGGTTAAGCTCACATCCCGCCCGTGTTGGTGGCTGAAGCCAAGAAGACCTAGATTGGCGGAGGCTTCGTCCGCTGCACTGGATTTGCTGGGAATATTAATACCGCAGTCGTCATCTTATCTTACTGCATGAGGACAAGGAACAGAATGGCCATAGTTGTGGATATTTTTGCCGAGCTGAAAACGGGCACTAGTTGCCAATCAATTATATTTCTCCGGGTAGGGCTCGGTGGCTTGAAGGGAGGGATAGAGATACGACACAAGCAAGCCTCGCAGGATCAGTGTACTGATTCCGTCAAAGTAGGGAATTCTAGCGCATGTTAATCTGCCATTTGATTGGTAATATTCCGCCCGTTCAGCCCTGCGGCGGATTCTGGAACATTTTACTCCCATTCCATCATCCATGAGATGCTTGCTCGCATGCCCGGCTGGCACCACTGGCGGAGTGGACAAGGTTACACGAAGCCATCAAGATCACTCCGTCACTGCAGATAGTTGCACTGGAATCGGTGCCAAGGCCTACCCGGGCCTTTGGGGATTGATTTAACTGGCTCGCAAGGCCGAGAGATGAGCTTAGCGTCCTGAAGCTTCAGCCGTTTGCTATGCAACTCTCACCGACAATGCTACTCATCAACGAAGTAACAGCGACCAAGCCAGAGACAGGGATGAGTACTCTCGGTCTTGGATATAGGATGTAGAGGCTTATACCTACCTGTCGGCTTCACCGAAGGTATGAGGTCACAACGATGGGCCAGGGGATGCATTTTTTGCGCACAGTTCTTGAGAAATTATAGGCGATGAAGGGGGCTGATGGAGTGAAAGGACCTTGCTATATAAGAGATCCAATTTCCTAGTAGGAGAGAAATAGAAGAAAGTGAATTACATTCCATTCAGTTAACTTCAGGATGAGTACCGCAAAGTTCATTCAAGTTTGCTTTGTTTTGGGGCTTTTGGCCCTAGGCTTTGTCTCTGCGCGACAGCCCCTGATCAATGAGAATGGCCGGTATGGGACTATTCATCTCTACTGAGGCTTTTTTCATGGATAGCTGCTTATATATATAGGTTTACATTCGTGGATAAGATCCAGACTATCACTGTGAACGCGTCATTCCCCATTGAGCGGTTCGTCTCGTTCTTTCCCATTGAATGTATAGTTATACTGATTGAATGTTTTCAAGACCGCTCAGCGAGCTCGTTCGTCGAGATGAAGGCTTACCTCAACTATGTCGTCCAAAATGTAGCGGACGGAAAGCTCCTGCGAGCCCTGCCCTCCGCAAACGATTGGATGTATCGAGGTCCGATAGGAAGAGGTCTAGCACCTCGAGCAATCCACTCCATACTTTCACCAAGCGTGTAATTCCTCGGTTGCCGCCTTCAAATACCCCTAATTGGCTGTCAAAAGTCATTGAAAATCCGGATCTGATCCGGGTTTTGATCTTTGATACCTTCGATGAGAATGGCGTGAACCAGGAAGACGGAACCCCGGCCAATTCGGCAGAGTTCATGGAGCTCGGGGCTGAGCCCTTTAATATGGGGTTGTCGGGCCTTGGAGGGTGTACCATCCTAGTCGTTGTATCTCGCCGTGGAATCTGGTTCGCCCACATATTGTGAGTGTCTTCCAGTCCAGTCAGGGCATTGAGAAACGGAAAAGACTAACTATGGCTAGTGAGAGTGTCTCCTTTAATCCTGACGCACCAGAGCCGGACCAGGTACTAACTGACGAGGAGGTCGAGCATGAGTTTGTGACGACAGGTCTCGATTTTCTTAACACCGGTTGGGATCCGTACGGAGGAATCCAATACACGTCGTTAGCGGATGTGGCCCAGTTCTTCCAGCCGGACGATTGTCCCCGGGCCTATTTCATGACACCTCAGCGGCAGTCGACTCCCCCAGCTCCCCAGGCAAATGGAGATCCGGGAGACACTCCGATTGTATTCCTCCCGGGTCTGAATTATGAGGATAAGATTACACGACTTCGTGAAAGACTGCAAGAGATCGTAGGCCAGATCCCGGTGACTGTGTACGCTTATCAGCCTCTCGATGATAATCCTACTGGAGACACCGATGGCCGCGGCATCGCACTATACCAGTATGATCCGGCTGCGACAAGACATAATCCTCCACACCAGGGGGCTAGGATGATTTTCGAAGGGAGGACTATCGAGGTCACTATCGACGACGACGACGAAACTGAGAGAATGCTGCGAGGCCAGGTTTATCGAGACTACTGGACCCCTGCTACGATTGCTCAGTGCGAGCCTGAGCCATTGCTTAGGTCGTCGGGCTGGCAGGGGCCAGAACAGGGGCCAGAGCAGGGGCCAGAGCAGGGGCCGGATCAGGGACCGGGTGACGTTGAGTCCTGTGGAGGACAGCCATATCGAGAGAGCCAGTACATTTGCTATGATGACATGACGCTGTGTCCGATTATCGATGGCGTTGCGACTCTTCTCTGCGAATCTCAGTGTTACTCGGAGTCGCTCTACGTTTGCTACAACACGAAGCTCTGCCCTGTTGTCGATGGTATCCCCACGCTCGCTTGTGGTGAGGATTGCTATCTTGAATCACAGTACAGGTGAGTAGCATCCCTTTACTCTATATCCTCAATTGCGTGTTTGAATCAACTAATTTCCCTAGCTGTGTCGATGACCACCTGGTTCAGGTTGAGCCTACCATTACCCCCGTCCAACCCACCACGTCTGCTAGTACAAGTGTTATTCCGGTTCCCGCACCGTCCGGGATCGAAGTGGTGATTGACGGGCAGACATACACCATTCCCCTACAGAGCTCCACCGTCATCGACGGCCAGACGATTACGGCTGGACCGGATGAACTAATCATTGGGACTCAGACTATCCCAATCCCTGCGACCCAGACTGAGCCGTTGGTCATTACTACTGGTGGAGTCACATTCACCGTGTTGCCGACTTCCACGAGTTCGGGAGTGCCTACCGTTGGGCCTAGTCCACCATCGAGTTCGACAGGGACTGAGATCCCAACCACCCAGCCAGAGCCAGGTCCAACTCCAACCACGTCCACCGCCAGCTCAACTATCGTCCCAATCCCCGTCCCACCGGCTTCGAGCTCTACAAGCACAGTCATGACGATCACTGGCACGGACGGCTCTCATACAGAGGTTACCTTCACTCCCACCACATTCACCGAGTTCTCCAGTATCACAGATGTGACCACCGTTGTCACCTCAACCAACGGCGTTGTCAGCACGATTGTCATCGGGCCCGGTGGTGTGGCCTGGGATCCCGTCACTACTGGGACAAATAGCGATATGACTATCATACCATACCCCACCGTCCCTCCCTCCCCTCCCCCGCCGGCACCTTCAAGCTCAAGCACGCTACCCCCAGAGACATCAACATCTTCTATCCCAGGAAGTGTCCCTTTCCCGTCTTCCATATTCCCTCTCCCGCCCATAGTCACCACTGTTATCACGACGGATGGTCCAGATGGTCCAGTGACTAGCACCATCACAGGTACCACTGACTCGGACGGGGTCGTCGTGCCGATTACCACCTTGTCCACTGCGGCGGCGATCAGTTCGGCGGAGGCTTTGGTGTCAGAGCTTAATAGTCTTTCTAGTGTTATTTCGAGCTTCTCGGAGAATCCCACAGATTCTGCCTCGGCCAGTGCTGCCACTTCTGGCACAGATAAAGTGCATGATGGTGCGTACATACCTCCTGACCTTCTTTCTTTTGAATGCCTGACCTAGCGTCTAACAAAACCTTGTAGATACGGATGATTTTGGGCGTAAGATCGGAACTTCTGACGGAGGCCTCTGCTTCATTTTCTGTGGGAGCCTCAGCAGCGTTTCCTCTGCACTCGGATCTCTCAAAGACCTTATATCTCAGGTCACCTCAGGATTATCCGGTGCAGGCTCCCTGACCGCACCTCTTAGCGACCTGGGCAACCTCTCCCAAGAGCTTAGCAACGACATAGATGAGGCGAAAAACAGCGCGTCCTCCTCATCATCTTCAGACTCCTCTACCACTCCCCAACCATCCCCACCACCCTCGACAACAAGCACAACCTGCACCCCCGGAACAGCAACAAACTGCGAAGTCTACTGCGCCACCGGAACGGTCGAAAACACCCCGACAACATCCTGCTTCTCCACCACCTGCAGCATCGCGACGACCTGCGGCGACAGCACCCAGGGTAGCACTTCCACTACTTCTTTCGAGTTCCAATTCTGTCCCACAGAACCCATTGTCGACTCCACCACGATGTCTCTCTGGTCATATCCAGGGTATACGTTTGTGCCGCTGATGCCTTACCCAACGGACGATTTGCCCTCGTCATCGAGTGTTCCGCCCCGGCCTACGTCGGTGGTTCAGTGTAGTAGCTCTGCGGAGTGTCCGGCTTGTGGGGAGGATGAGGATCCGTGTTGTCTTTCAGGGTGTCATGGGATGTTGGTGCCGGGGTCGAATACGTGCGGGTGTATTCCGAAGGGAGGGACTGTTAGTCCGGTTTGTGGGTGTTTGTCATGAATTTTATGCTCTCGAGGGGTGCTTTTAAATGTCGTGGAGTTGAGTTGCAGGTGGTAGATAGACTTTGTTAAAAGAAAAGTATGCATTTACATAATTTAAGTTGTGAAATTGTATGGGGTGACTGCATAAAATGTTCCAAGCCCCAGATTAAAAGAAGGATGAACCTTTTTACCCGGAGTTATGGTGGTGGGTGGTTTTAGTCGACATTAAGTTCCCTTAACCTTATCTTCGGGCATAAAGACCGAGTCGGGTCAATGAAGACAATGACCTCATCTTCGCCGCCATCCAGATAACATCATTGATATCGGAGTATGCCTTAATTTATCCCTAAAAATAACAAACAGCATCGGATTCGCAGTAATTAAAAATGCCTGTTAGCTTTCTCGATCTCCCCGGAGAGCTTCGCAACAAGATATACGACTACCTCTTGGTCTGCGATGATCCCATTCGCCCAGGGCTTAGTCGCCCCAGACTCGAACTCAATCTCCTTGCCACAAGCAAGACAATAAAACACGAGACGAGCCAAATTCTCTACGGCTGCAACTGGATCGACCTCACCGCCACCAACTCTGACCGATTCCTTAGTGAGATTGGCCCCGACAACGCAAAGAACCTGAAGTATATCCGCATCAACCTTCCTGATATTCTCGAGCACGGAAATGCCATGATCCTTGTCGACCTCCCAAAAATCCAGAGGGAGTGTACGAACCTGAGCAAAGTTGTAATATCCGCGCAGAGCATGTATCGCCATGTTTATCAAATTGACATCTGTGCCCAGCCCCTAACTGACATTCTCGGCAACCCTGTGGGTGCTGGTCTGGTGCTGCCGCTGGTCAATGACCGTATTAGAGCAATTCCTTCTGGGCCAGAAATCATCGCCGAGTTTTTTGACGAGAAGCCGAGAGGTGGTACAATTGAGAAGATGGTGAAAAGATTGGGGTGGACCATTAGGAAGGTAGAGCGGAAGAAAAGATCGGCCTCGTGGGGCCCCTGGAAGCATCCTGACGATGAGGAAAGTGATGAGGACTATTTGTATCCTCGTGGTGACTTTTTCGGGGATGATTATAACGCTCCTTATTATGGTGATGGCTATTGGGATCCTCATGATGACTTCCTCAGCGATGATTATCAGGCTCTTCATTATGAGGATGAGGATGAGGATGATGACGATTGGCTTCTTGATGATTAATATTTTGGTCATGATGATAACGATGATTATGATTAGCATGATAATGAATACGATAACGGGTTTTAGAGAAGGGCGGCCGACGTAAAGTTCAAGGCGAAACCTTCTGTGATGGTAATCTCATTATACTTTGTGGATATCGGTAACTGTTACTGGGTTATGCTAATAGGAGCCAAATACTTTCTATCATGTAGCGAGGTTCTTGAGCTTCAAAATATCAGCAGCCACGTTCCGACCTCCAGCTGCAAATAATTTATGAAACATTGCTCCATATCCCTGGAACTCGACCGTCAGCCCGTCTCACCAGGATTTTACCGTTTCTAAACGGTCTAGGATGGCTAGATTGATATCGGGTCTGCCACTCAACTAGCACAGCGGCTCGCGTAGGGTGTGAAATGTAAAGGGAAACATACAATTCACTCACTGACACATGGGGAATCACTTACATGCTATTTAGTAATCAATAAAAGTGAATAGCTGTGTACTAAAGATATGTATGTCACTAACTTATATGTGATAGCTCTTTTTTATCTATACATTAAGCCTGGCATGAGGTGAAACAAAGATCTAGTGAATAGAGGAAGCTTCACTTGATTTATATGATTAAACAGCTAGTAAAGTGAATGAACATGAATAGAATTATAGCACACAGGATGCCTATACCAATATAAATATAGGACAAAGGGACGTCCCATCATCCCCCCAAAAACATCAATCACCTTCCAATCTTGACTGTACTCAATCTTGATTAATATTTTAAACCATCAAGAAACGCCGTCAAGCCCAAAATGACAATCCATCTCCTCAGCCTCCCTACCGAGATTCGAATCATCATTTACAAATTCCTCCTCCTATCCAGCGAGGTCATTGTCCCCTCGTGTGATAATAAGTACAATTTTGAACCGAGGCTTCTGGCGACCTGCCGGAAAATCAATCTCGAAGCCCTCCATTTGCTATACGGAAAGAATATCTTCGGCCTGTCGACAGCAAGGCCTCGAGACACCGTGCAGTTTTTAGACACAATCGGGCGGAGGAATTCGAGCCTTATCCACGAGGTGTGCATAGACTTTCCGTGCGTGGTAGACTATGGTCGGCTATTGAGCAACGCGTCCAGAACACTCTGGAAAGTTGCAGATGACTGCATGAATCTGAGGAGGCTTTTCACAGCCCCAGTCAGCCCAGCTGAGCTGGAGAAGAGGCTAGTGTGCTTTCGATACCAGGTGCTTTTGGGAGAGGCGCTGGAAATGGTCAATTCCCGCTTCCGGCGGATTTTGACGCTTGAACATGTCATCATCCTTGTCCAAACCGATGATGTGGATGATGATGCTAAGAAAATGATGGAGAAGCTGGGGTGGACCATCCACCTGGGTTGGTAGAACCACCTGAAAAGGTGGGGGTAATTATTCTTTTCTACCTTTGTAGCCCTTCCTTCCCTTTTTGACGTTTTCCTCTTATCGTGCATTTTACGTGGATAGACAAGGCTAATACACCGTTAGGTCGTGAAGAACCGAGTTTATGGAGCGAATTTCGGCTAAATTTGTCTGACTATTGCATTGTTCGGAATTATGGGGGCGTATGACTTGGGATACTCTACTGATGATGGGCTACAATGGTGACTTTTTGATAAGGATGCTCGAGTGAAATCTTAAATTTCAAGGACCCTTTTCAAGATTATGACAGATGAGTGGCTGGGGAAGCTTTCATTATTTATTGGGATAGGGGTTTCATGTAGATGGACACTAGATGAAGTATGTTTGTGCAAAGGTTGGAGAATTGATGTACAGTTGAAATGCTTAATTTACATTCGAAATCATACAAATAAACTCTATCATCTTCGCGGATCAACCATGGCACATCTCGTCTTCAATCAATGATTTTCACTTTATCCCGGGGACATCCCACAAGATATCCAGACTGTCTCCACTTGACCCATTGAGCCACATATTTATGCCACCCCCCTTAAAGGCCCCATCGAAGTCTAGAGAGCGTCTTGCGGGACCCGGCATTCATACAACAGAAGGCACAGTTAGCGGGAAGTCGAGCGATATGTGAGGCGCCGTAAACAAAAGGTCCATTGGTGAGATATCTGGTACCATGCAAGAGGCACTAGGCAAGGGGAGTCCCAATGGATAGCAAGTGGGTACTCGTAGATACTCTATTTGAGTTTCACCTATAGATATCATTTAGAGCTTAAAAACATGTTTAGTGATATTTTCGCATCCTCGGCACTTTCTCGGTAATCCGAGGCAGTTTCGTATTTTCTGCTTCGCGACAAGGATTATCGGATCGCTGAGTGGGGTAGCCACCTTGGAAAGTATAAGCACCCCAAATCCCCTGGAGCAGGAGAATAAAATTCTTCATCTTGCCTTTTCTGATCAATTTAAACGTAAATAGCGAGGTACCAGCGACATAAATCACAATATGGTGTCGTTGAACTATACTGCCATTACCGTGGAGGTCCGGGACAAGATCGGTATCATCACAGTGGGTTTCTCCCAAATTAAATCGGATTGACGCCAAAATGCTTACCTACCATGCAATCTAGCTGGATAGGCCGGATGCGCTCAATTCATTCAACAATGCCATGTCCACTGAGGTGATCGCCGCTTTGCGCGAACTGGATGAGCATCCACACACCGTTTTCACTGTTCTCACCGGCAATGGGCGTTTCTTCTCTGCTGGCGTAGATGTCAAGGGTAGGCACACGTTTATCCTTATCCAGTTCTGCTGTTGGAATAAATAAACCTTTCTAATACCAAGTGCTTCAAGGAACCGCCGGACCCCCACCATCCGGCCTGTCGCCGGCAGAGACAAAACTGCATTACTTGTCCCAATTCGCTCGTGGTAGGCTCTGCCTTCTTCATTATCCAAAACCTCAATATGCAGAAATACGAGAAAGGTAACCATGAAGTGAAAATCTCCTAGCCCTCGAACTCATGCGCTCCCAAATCGACCACCGCAAAGTCCTCGTCCTAGCTCTAAACGGCCCATCCGTCGGCGGCGGCACAGCATGGTTCGACGGCGTAGCGGACATCATCCTCGCGGCAGAGGGTGCTTGGATCCAGATCCCCTTCAATGCACTTGGTCTAGTCCCCGAGAACGGCAGTGCTGCCAGCTTCGCGCAGAGTATCGGTGTTCGTCGCGCGAATGACATCCTCATGTTTGGACGCAAGTGTTCCGTCGAAGAGCTGGAGGCGTGGGGTTTGGTGAACCGCATCTTCCCCAAGGCCGGGTTTCGGGGTCGTGTGATTGAGTTCTTGGAGGGGCAGTTGGCGGTTAATGATGGGAAGAGTATGATTGAGACGAAGAGGTTGCAGAATGCGCCGTTGCGGAAGGATAGATTGTTTGCGGTGTATGATTCTGTGGATGCGTTGGCGGAGAGGTTTGTTGCTGGGGCACCGCATGAGAGGTTTAGGTTGAAGAAAGAGGAGTTGATGAAAGGTATGAGGCGCATTCCCTTAATCCCTTATTCTTTTTCGTTGCAAGCTGACCTTGAGGATAGGCAACAAGCCGAAGTCGTCGTTATGAGTTGGTCATTGGTTGGACAGGTAGGCTACCTTGTAATCCAGAAGGCGTCTACTGTACCTTCAAAAAAATTTATAGTAATGGTGCACAAGCCACCAAAGTGTGATACTGGCACAATATATTTATTTACAGCTCTGGATCAGGCCGTTGTTTAGCCGGAGCTGGTGGCTGCGGTGATATAGACAATTTCCCTCCCGTGAGATGTGGATTATGTGCGAGGAGTGCTCAAAGTTGATAGAAATAGCACCATTGACGTTCCTCTACCTTTAATTTCACTTGGTCCTTGCAGAGTCGAGCCAAAAGTAAAAGCATTGGGGTTCCTTGCACACAATAAGATCTGCAATACCCAGGCGGCCCACCACAAGATTCTCGATTTCACCAAAGTCACTAAATTCTTAGCCCAACTGGTTCCATTGCATGGGGATGGGTCAAACATTAAACTGCAACATCCCTCAAAAATATTGGGGTTATTTGCAGCGACGCGTGTGGTAACTTACTGGAAAACATAATGTTTTATCACTCTTGATATACTGCGATCCTTCCTTTTGTGGCGCAGAAATTTGTTGACGGTTGCCTTCAAATTTCTTGGGAGGCCGAAGATCCCGGGATAAATCGTCTGGATCTAACAGCAAGGCATCCACAAAATTCACTTAAACTTTTCGATAGTGGATTCGTTGGATGTAGTTTGTTGGTGTTCGTCGCTTCCGCATAACAATAGTGCATCAGCGATCCGCCAACTAGCGATGTGGAGCGCAGATAGATATCAATAGCCCGAAGACTCGCGCTAATATTTTGGGCGATCAGCTATTATAAAAAGCTGATGAGTACCCAAGCCCAAGAAAGTATAAACTCATCTCCCAGAGGTTTATTTTAGCTTTTTTTACTTTCTAGCCTTTTTGTGTGTTGAAGAATTCGAAGCTCGCAAACCGCAATTCAAAATGAAATTCACATCAGGTTTTCTAGGGCTTGCCACCTTTGCCACAATAGTCTGGACCGGCGAATGTCTAGTAACCCCAGAACAGAAGGTATGGCGAGGCTCAGATAATATTAATGGCCAATTTGCTTACCATGCGTGGCGGGCAGGCTGAATTTGTCAACCGGCATAATGAAAGTAAGTACTATTCAGACCCAAACATTAGGTTTAAAGCCTTTTACTTAGTATATACAGTCCGTGCGAGCGTGAAGCCTCCCGCGAACAACATGAAGACCATGGAGTGGGATGATAGACTTGGTGTATTGGCCCAGCAATGGGCCGATCGATGCAAGTTTGAACACGACACCCCAGAGGGCAACGATGGCCCCGAACAGCTCGGAATCAACATGTTTAGAATAACAAACAACTCTACTGCAACTATTGTTACGGATGCCATAGAATCCTGGGGCAGCGAGAGGAAAGATTACTCATACGCCGGGAACGGATGCCGCGAGCTATATGGATGTGGCCACTATACACAAGTAAGTGGGCCTTGATCTTTCACCACACCATCTATTTGATTCGATTAGTAGCTGACGCTCTACTGCCAACTACTTTAGATTATCTGGGCTGATTCGGACAAGATTGGCTTGGGCATATCTCGTCCGTGCCCGGGTAGCTTTAAGCGGCTCCTAGTTGCTTATTACTCTCCGGCCGGAAATATTCCGGGAGAACAACCCTACGAGAGTGATCGCGAGTAGCTGGGGTTCAGATGTATTGCTTTTAGGTTATGGAATTGGACTTGAGGGGAGCTTGCCTATTTCTACTTTATATGCCCGTGATATCACATAGGAGGCCTAATATAGAAAGGATTTAACTTTCTTTACCGCACATCCTCGGTTACATATAATCCGAGCATCCTTACCAAACACTATCCCAATATCACACCATGCGGGCCATTTCAAATTCTGTAAGTGTAGTTGTCGGCAAGAGTCTTGTCACATAGTCTGTTGAACCAGTCTATCAGATTTGGTAACTAAATTGGTAGTTTTCGGATGTCGCAGAAGAAAGAGGCCACTGCACCGATTGTTCACATTTGAAAGTTTATTTGCTTCTATTTTTTACGACCGCTAGCTGGATAGAGAACGCCATGGAAGCAAAAGCGGTCGTTGAGAAAGTGCACCTGAAGCACCATGGGAAATACCCCTGGCAGGAACTTTTTTGAAATTTATATGTATACCAAGTTCAAAGAAGCAAAGCCTATCAATCACACAACAAATAGGAGCATAGATGTACCCAAATTGGGCGAGATCGAAAAAGAAAAGAAAAACAAACAACGCAAACAGATGAACGCCTTATCAAAATCTATAGATTCTCACATATCCCTCTGACGGCTTATGGTTTGGGACCTTTCCTCCATCCAGCGTGATTCAGTTCGAGATGGATGGGGCATCGGTATAGCTGTACGAGTTGGAGGCTCTGCCGTTGCGATCGATCCCCTTTGAGGAGAGCAAGCAAACGAGTAGACTTCTTCACTACGGCTCCGGGGGAGTTCTGGAATTCGTCTTCCGCCTGCATCCTCTCTTCTGTCGCCTCTTTCCCAGGACTGCATTCTGGGATGGCGACCTTTGAGGGGAGGATTATCTGGTGTTGTCCACGACAGTACCAGGACGCTGGAAGCCGGATTGCCGTCCCATTTCTTTCTCCATGCAGCCCACAGAGAGACGTCTATAGAATATGAGTAGACTTGCTTCGCATCGTCGAAGAGAGAGGTTCAGGATACTTAGCCATTTTATATTTGTTTATATACGCTGGGCCTGGGGGTTCATCTTCTTTTAGTTCCTGTTAAAGAGAAGTGATCCGATGGCAGCGCTTTCAGGCAGCAACGACCGGGCAATTTATGTCTGATTCCCTTCAGGTTCTCAGTCCTGCACTGCCTCTTGTTTTTCTCCCCCCTTCTTTTCTTTTTTTCTCCTTCCCTTTTGGCATCCAATAATGTGATACCTAGCCCCGTCATTGGGGTTCATAGCCCCTCCATGTTGTCCAATGTAATAATTTCCCCAGACTTTCGGTTCAGCCTCGTCCGATCCTCGCCGTGATTCGTCTTACGATAAGCACACAGATGTCCGCCAAGAACGTCGTGCCGGCCTCACATTTATCGGACATGGCCGAAGTGGTCCGTCATAATCTGGGCCCCCCTCTCCTCTGTTCTCCAGTAGTCACCTTGTCTGAGAACGATATAGACACGATGATGGTTGCCGCAATGATCTCGATTCCCCTTCATCTCCTCGCTTGGATTCCCTAACCCGCTCCTCTACATCGCAAAATCAACCATCCCAATTAGGCCTTGAAAAGCAACCATAGAAGTATCTTGGCTACAGGGCATTTTGCGAGTGGTCCGCCTCCGATAACGACTTTTTTGTCACCCGTCGATTTGGAGCCCTCAACACCCGGGTCATCCTCAAAATGCAAGATTCTATAGCTGAGCTGGAGGAGGAACTAGTAGAACTCGATGCAAAATACTCTCGTGTCGATGCTGGACTCGTGAATAACGGTTCATTCCGGCATGACACGATCGACAGATGTGGAGAACTTCTCGACGAAGCTCGTGCGCAGTTGAAGGAGTATAGTATGCATCATTTCGGCTCTTTTTCTTTCTTTCTTTCTTCTTTTTCTTCTTTGTTTTTGATATGCAACTGCGCTCCTGGTCTAATGCAAGAGGAAGACGACTACGTATTTAGATACTCGGAGTTACGATCCCGTCCTCCAGCCGGCACCCATGAAATCACCAACGTGAAAAACTGGCTGCAATCTCGCTACAGAGGGGCCATATTCAAGGAGGAGACAGCCTATATTGACCAGGGTGACGACTTGATCCGTCTTGTTCCCGAGCATAGAAGCCCAGTGAGAAAGATTATGGAGAAGTGAAGAGCTATTATTCAAAGCAGATTCTTCAGATTGAACCTAGTACGTGAGAGATTGCATCTCATTCTTGGTTACATTCTCTTTTAAGACTGACGGATGAAAACTCATAGAAATCCACCCCGCTGGCATACGATCCGGAGACAACGCAGTACTATAACGCAGTACTATAACGGGGATTCTATCGAAACCTGTGCTCGTTGGCTCATTATTCTTGTTGGGCTGATCATGCTTATCGTCCCTCAGTGGTGGTTGCTGTTTGTTAGTAACCGGACGTATCAGCTTGCGATCATCACCGGGTTCATCGTGCTGTTTCTGGCTCTGGTTGCGGCTGTTTCGGCAGCGAAGGCATTTGAGAGTTTGGCTGCTACTGCTGCGTATGTATTCTCAATTCATTTTAAAAAGTCCGTCCCCCCTAGGACAAAAGAACTGCTGATGAAGAATCATTTTTGACTCTAGGTATTCGGCGGTTCTCATTGTTTTCATGCGATTCGGGAATGGTGTCTCATAGGATATCAAGATGGTGGGATCTCTCCCAGTGTATCTCTGTTTATATCTCTTCTATCTTCAGTGAGCTAGCTATGGATATATCAATCTGCCACAATAATTGGATACGTATAATCTGAATAGATTTAATGAAGAATACTATAATATCTAAGGTCATTTTGATAATCCTAGTTCGTACAGAATTAAATCATCTCAAAACGGTGTAGGTTCGACACCCTTCCCAAGCGCCTGAATCCACGTCCCGTCACGCTCGCTCCAGATAGAGATTCCGCCACTCTCACAGGAAGATGCTAGAGTTTTGCCGTCACTCGAAAACACGAATGGGGCACGTAATCTGGAATCACATTCGATTACCTGCACCGATCGTTCCAATTCCATGCTCCATAAGATGATTCTTCCATCGACTGTGAGGGATGCTAATATCCCCGTAATCGGGGCCAATTCAATATTTCCGTCGAGAGGGCAGTTGCTCTTTAGCGTCCCAACCAAATCCCCAGTAGCTGAGTTCCAGAGGCCGATTTTGTCTTCGGCGGAGACGGCGATAATAAGACTACCGTCAGGGGAGAATACTACCTTCTCTACCATACCACGCTCGGTAGGAATAAGGTGAATCATAGACATTCTGGATGGATTTGAAATGTCCCTAACGATGATTCCATCTCCATATGTACAGGTAGTATTGGCCAGGGTCATACTGTTCGGCGCAAATGCCAACAATGAGACGGGGGACGAACGGAGTTTTTCACTCCAGAGCAGGGCCCCACGGATTGGGTCCCATAATGCAATTCCGTCCCCACTGGAGGACGCTAATAACCGACTGTTCGGAGAAAACGCGAGGATAATGGCCGGCGCCATTTCGAGGCCCCCAAGTACACGGATATCGGTGGGTGATACCCACACCGATATCCTGTTATCAGCCAAGACAAAGGCTAGCATGGAACTATCCGGCGAAAATTGTAGGGTGCTTGCATATTTCGCGTGATCACCCAGGCTTTTTATCAAACGTCCTGTAGTTGATGACCATACCTGTACTGCTGTATTATCAGCGGCAATTGCCAGCTGTTGTCCGTCCGGTGAAATGGCGATCGTGGTTCTGGAATAGCTCTGGCGACCCAAAACCTTTGTTCCATGATCTGTACTCCAAAGACAAAATGATTTCTTTTCGGATGCAAAGGCTAGAGTAGAGTTATCATGAGAGAAGGCTATGGTATCAATATCCTGACAGCCATCTCCCACACTGCGGGGCTGATATCCTGTACGGGCGTCCCAAAGTCGGACTCCCTTCAGACGTGACGCTGCAGCCAACATTCTTCCGTCTGATGAGAATGTAATAGTGTGTACGTCTTCATTATCAACGGTGAGATCACGGCTGATGGATCTTCTCTTAATATCCCATAACTTAATACGTGTGTCGCTTCCGGCGGATGCTAGCATTGTGCAGTCTGGGGAAAACGCAAGCCTGGTAGAGGGACCCAGGTGGCCATCAAGCACGCAAATTAGGCTGTACGTCCGCACATTCCATAGCCTGATTATCCTGTCAGAAGCGCTGGAGGCAATAGTTTCGTTGTCGAACGCAAAGGCAAGCGCAGTCACACCTCCGACGTGGTTAGGAAGTGTCTCTAGACAGCACCCGAGTGATAAATCCCATATACGGACCGTTTCATCCGGAGATCCAGATACCATTAGCCCGCCGAATGCTGAAAATGCCACGGCTGAGATAGGCTGAGAGTGCCCAATCAGAACATGTTGAGCGGTGACTGCGGGAGGGCGCCACAGTCTCACCGTCGTGTCTTCGGATCCAGTCGCGATGTATTTCCCGTCGGCTGTAAATGCAATGCAGGTAATGTGATCGGAATGACCAATGAACTCTGTTATATTGCGTCCAGATGCCTCACGTGGGGTCCATAAGGTTAATTGATGGTTTCTCCCAGCATAGGCCACGCTTTGGAGATCAGGGGCGATTTTAACTGTATCGGGGGAGTTTCGCCCGAAGTTCAAGGTGCGGTATAGAGCCCCATTCGATGTCTCCCAAATTCGGATTCTATCCTCACACAGGGATTTTGAAATAACTAGACCGAAGTTTGAGGACAAGACAAGGCTAGTGACTGGTTCGGTATAGTCACGGAGGTTGTACCTGAGCCAAGGAACGGGCGGCGCAGCAACCTCATCAAACTTTTGGTGTTGGAAAACGGGATTCTGGGGATCTCCGCCGGTCTCTGGGATAGTGCCATCGCTCTCTTGGATAGCTTCGCTGTGATTGTTATCTGAGCTTCCTCCCGGGTTCAAGAGAGATTCAATTAATTCCGGGTTGGGTTCACCGGAGAGCGACTCAACTACTTGGTCACTAACTTCGACCCCCAGCAGCCGACTGATGATATCCTTTCCAGTCTCCTCGTTTTGTGCAGCTGCTACCAGTACTTCCTCAGTGATCTCAATCTGGTCTGGAAATCTATCCAGAAAGAGCGAGACAATCTCCTTCCCACAGTGTCTATTACGTGCGGCCGCCTCAACAACCTCGTCCGTGATGGGGATGTCCTCTCTCAGGTCCAGTAAGGTTTGGAGAATTTCCTTTCCCCTAACTTTATTAGAAACTGCTGCTAACACGACATCTTCCGTAACTCCAGCGCGTTGTTGGCTTGCATTCAGTAGCAAAATCATGAGGTCTTTGCCGACGCCTTCGTTTTCAGCAGCGCCAATCAAAACGTCTTCGGTGATTGGAATATCGGGACGCCTATTTAAAATGACTGACATTAGATCTTTCCCTTTGTGTTTATTTCTCACGCTAGTCACAATCACATCCTGCTCAATTGAAACCCTGTCTCCTCGTATTTCAAAGAGCCCCGCGAATAACTTGTCTCCGTTGCGTTGATTGTTGGCGGCCGCGAGCAAAACTTCCAAATCGATCATGATACCGGGGTTCATTTGTTTTAGGAGGAACGAGAACACCTCAAGCTGCCCCCAGATTGCAGCCTCCTTGAGGGGGGTGAGGCCATCGCTCGCTTCGAACTCTGCGTCCTGATACACTGTACGCTTTTGCATAATGAGACGTGCTAGGGGTAAGATGCCCCATCGGGCGGCCACATGAGAAGTGTTGAACCCTTCTGGGATCTTTGAATATATTTTGATATTTTTATACATCCTCAGCCACTCTGCTAGCTGATTAGACCCAACTTCAAAAAAATTGCGGTAATCCTCGAAGATTTCGAATTTGTCGGCGGCAAGACGGGCATGCTCCGGCCAAAAGAGGACAGCATATTCAATAAACGTACTTTGCCCGCCGTCCAGATGGTTGTATGAGCAGCTTCGTAAAATGTGGCCGACGCAGCTATTCGCTATCTTAGCGTGAGCCTCCAAGTCATTGATGGGGTAATCGTCACTCCGTCCAAGCAAGAAGTCTTTTACCGACTGGTGCAAAAGGCGAACGTTGCTGTCTTGAATAATCACTAAGAGCCGACATAGCTCAATATCCTCAGTGGTAAAGATTAGGCGCTCTTCGTCATTGTTCTCTTCATACAATTGGCAAGCATCAACGAGGTCCGATAGCATGACGGGACGTTGTGCGACTGCAACAAAAGCCAGAATATCCATAACTGTTTGATTATCGCCTCCATGATGAGACAGTGCATTATCCAGGAGATTTCGGTACAAACGGTGTAGTCCTAATGGAAAACTGCGTAGCTTCTTAACAGCATCTCGCGATCGTATTGAGGTTAATTCACCACAGGCCAGACCCGCCCATAGAAACGTCCCTTCTGCTTTTTCCTCGAGGATCTCAGAAACCTCGATTGAAACTCGGGTCGGATAATGATTCTTGTTGGCTAATTCTTGTACCTTCAATTCAATGAACCTTTTCAGATCGGATCGAATTTCCGCGTAAGAACCCAGGTCTCTGTTGTGAAAGCCGGTCAGTTCTCGGCCGATTTCCGGATATGGCCGACTTGTTATGAGGAAATGTATCTTGGATTTTGCACACTCTAAACTCTGGAATGTGTCGCGAAGTCCACTTAGAAGCAATAGTTGTGATTCCAACTCGCATTCGTCCAGTGCATCAATGATGCAATAGATCCTACTGCCCGTATCCTCGCTAACGCTTATGAGTAAAGACCACAGGGCATCAAAAGATGAAAAAAGGTCCTCTCCCCGTATCGTGTATTTAGATAACACTGGCTTCACTAGCGTGGGCTGCTGCTGGATGATCTGGTAGAGTAGGGTGCGTAGTATAGAGGTAGCTGTCCGTCGGCTCTCGGAAATCGAATCGCAAAAGAAGTAAGCTAATAGCTTTTCCTCTCTGAGAAAGGAGGGTTGTTTGGGCAGTTGCTCCGTCATGGCAACTGCGACCGTCGACTTTCCGGTTCCGGGGTACCCATGCAGCCAAAGAATACTATATTCTCCTGCCAACCATTTCTTAAGTTCATCGGTTTCGATAATCCAATCTGAGGTTCCGGTTACTCGCACGCCTTTTCTACGCTTCAGGGAACTGCGGTCTTCAGAAGCATCGGTCACAAAGAGGCATTTCATGCACTGCGTTTCCTCAAATGTCATATCATCCACGGATCCTTGTTATGTTAATGACAGCAGCAAACTGACTATAGAGAAATACATACTCGATTGGATGCGCCTCACGGATACGACGGAAAGAAGCAATCTCGCGTAGGCTGCAGCTGTCAGGGCGGCATAACCTTGCCAGCGTTTATTTTTATGTGAGTCTGAGTAATCACAAATACCACGGATGACCAAACAGGGAAGTTGGTTCATGAGGCCCGCAGCTTCCATCTCAAAACACAGGATCCCAAATTTCCGTGCAACTTCATCTCGAACTTTGCTATCTTTCATTACCTTATCGGCCGATGCGATTAATCCATAATGTACCTGAGGATCATTTGAGGGGCGTATATCCCGATGGACGGTTTCCCGTTTATCACACCGTGTGCAAGTCTCATCCTCCCTTTCCTTGTGATTGTAGTGTGCCTCGAAAAGGACATCGTTCTCTTGTCCTGGATGCTTGAAGAAACTGGATGGATCAGCTACTCCATCCGCTCTGTTCTTGAGAGTTTGTGATAGAGAATAATTGTTTTCCCCGAGCTGATCGGCTTGGAGAAGTGAAATGCTCGTGAGGAGAGCCTGAGGTGGTTGATTCAACACGTGATTGTGCTGGAATTCGCCCCCAGCCATCACTTTTCCAAAGTCGTACTGGACAACTCCCCCATATTTCCCAGTTGGCTGGCTAACAACCACATCTCCCAGGCGAATATCACACTTTCCGCTCGGCGCCCCTCCCCCGATCCCGACCATTAGCCCAAATTGGAGGTTTGAAAAGGTGGAAACCATGTGAGATAATACCGCGGCGGCAGACACTGTGCCGTAGGCCCCAGCTGGTAAGCACGCAATCACCACATTATGACCAAATACTCTCCCTAGAATATACTTGTTGTGATCGGTAGTGGATTGCGGAAGGTCCCCATGTGTCTGATCAAGCATCCGGCTCGCTGCAGCCATCTCCACCGGTAAAGCCGTTATCCACCCGATGGTATAATCCTGGTGCGACCTCATTTTAACCCGATACTCAGAATTCTGGGGTAATATGACCGAGGTACAGGAAAATTGGGGATGTAGAGCAAGATTGTGATCATTTCAAGATGAAGCTCAGCCTTGTGAGTAACCGCCCAGTCCATCAAACATGTCTCACGCTAGCGGCTGAAATCACTTGTCGTCCTGAGATACCCCGCTCAAGGCTGTGGGAGGCTTGGTTAAGTTAATTCCCATCCAAGGATGGCTTTTTATCTTATTAAATCGTGATAGGAGAGATTGAGGGCAAAGTCTGGAGATCAGACAATTGGCAGGAGAAATTATCTGCAGATTCAACGCCTCGGATTTACACGCCAAAGGAGAAAATGACTAGCCATGGATGAGGGCAATAGGAATTCGTATCGACTCAAGCGATTATACAGCCTCGTCGTATTTAAGTGGGAACCTTAGCTGCCCCTCAGGTCTTCAACTTGAAGCACAGTTTCAGAATGCGAGTTCGTGAAAAATTTTCATACTTATATATCCCATTGAAATGCTCCAGATGACGAACAATGACCCTTTTTACCGCAGTCAGACTGCGAGCAAGACCCTGCATGTTTAAAAACAGAAACCAAATTGTCCCGAAGATCTTTTTTTTTTTTTTTCGCAAGAACAGATCAAACAAACACCCGCCGCGAGGCTAAATCAAAGACCTCTGCCCGAGAAAGGCGTTCAGAAGCCTCCCGGACATCGCAGTGGACATTATTACATACACAATTCCGCTCTTCATATCTACCTACTGTAATAGGGATGGGATTAGGTTGCTAGACAATGAAACATCTATTCCAGTTCGTTCAGTCCCATACGACAGAAATGTTATTTCATCTGGGTGGTTCGCCGAAGACCACGAAGCCCTCATCATGAGACATTGAGGGGTTATCATTGCATGAGTCCTTGAAGTTTTGTAGAAGAGGTTTCCATGAGACGCACGTTTGGCTGTCACAAGAGTTGAATGCTGCTGGCCGAAATCTCCAGCCATCTGAACCAGCGAGAGCGCCACGCCTTGTGAGGTGCTTGAGACATGGAATTGCCGCAGCCAGGTAGCAGAGCCCTTCGGGAACAACCGAACAGTTACTGCATCTGCTCACAGCTGTGGAATTGGGCACCATCACGTCCCCAAGCCCATTGCAAAACACCACTCCCTTGATGGCGCCTTGATCGAGTAACTTCATCCAACCACCATGTGTATTCTTAATTTCACACTCTTTCATATCATGGTCTTCTTCCATGAGGGCAAGTCTGATAAACTCGAAACCATAAACTTTCTTCGTGGACATCACACGTTCTCTGATTTTGTTCTGTCTACGAGCATGTTCCCCAGCCCAATCGAGTGCATTGGCAACTTGACACAGCAATTTCGCAAGACGATAGGTGCTTTTATCGGCTTCTTCCTGGTTCGGGTCACTGAGCTTTGATTTAAAACGCGAACTTTCAAGACGCCGAAGAAGCATGTCCCTGACCCTGCTGAGTTCCCATTCGCCCTGAGGTGCGTCTACCAACTCTTCATTTACGTGTTCATTGACAAGAGCCATACACTCGATCACGGAAAATAGAGGAACCAACCATCCACGTCGCTCGTCCGGTTCGTAGAGAAGAACTGGCGCAGTGTCGGAGTTTTTAATCATCTGGTTGAAGCTCAACTCCCTCGTGTACTTCACACTTGCCTTTTGGACACTATATGCTGGGACAAGTGCCCATGCACCGGGGGTTACCTGAAAGCCAACATTGAGCCCAATTTCCTTCAACTCAAGATATCTCCGGCTGTTCTTAAGATTTGTCCTTCTGACATCCGACAGCTGGATGTCGACTAATTGAAGTTTGTACGCGTCACACCAGCCAAGGAAGGCGCGGGCATTTTTCACAGTCTCGAAGTGTGTCCGCCCCTTTGGTCCGTCCCAAATGTGATATTTATTGTCGTCGACATATTTGTCAAGGAAAATATATCTTCGTCCGACTCAACAAAATGCCACTGAACTGCGGTCCCACGGGCAGTCTCCCATATCGCAGTGGCAACTAATAACGTCGAAACCCCTTTCAGAACGATGCCCTTTTCATGTTCGAAGGGATAATCAATAGCAGCAAGCTCAACCATGACGTTGAATGGAATATCAAGCCCTTTAGGCTTGGGGGGTTCTAGTTCTTCAAAATCAAGGGTAGAAACGGTTAGCCAGCTCATAGGTCAAACCCTTCTTGCTCCAAGACATACCTGTGCTGTTACTTGTATCCTTTAATACCCCTCGGGCCGAAATAGGACCATCTTGAACAACGATAACATCGTTAAATAGGTCACACCAGCATCTTTTATCATCTTTTCCCACTGTTTGTAGTGGGAGAAGTTGGACTTCCAGAAATGTTTCATTCGGATACCCGCCACCATGGACGAACAACTGGAAGTTCGAAAGGCAGAGGTTCCCCGAGTCCGCAGGCCGCACTGCACAACAGAACCATGTGAATGCTGTTGCGAGTTCGATGAGATCTTCCGCTGACCCGGAGGCATCAATGATTGCAATCTGGAGTTCCCGACCCTCTATCTCTCTTCTGCGTACCGAGAAGTCAAGCCATTTTCCTATCACTAGACCTTCAGACGTGTCCTCAGATTCCCAGGCTATTTGGAGAGCGTCCAGTAGCTCCTGCCCGGCACGTGGGAAATGCTCTGTAAGATACGACCCACAAGTCGCAGCCTGGGCATCCGCTCCTCTCCCCGTAATGGCTAAAATTGAAGGCATTTTCGTTCCCTTGGGATACAGCTGCATGGCTTGTGGCACTTCCCAGTTAACCATTAGTCGGATCCTCCCTGCGAACGGGTGAAGGAGCCTGGTGAGGTCCTGAAAACCTTCTCCTATGTGACTCTTTCTGGGACCGGTCGTGAACCGAAATCCTGGTCCTCCCCTCAGGCCAAAGGATTTACTTTCGAACGCATACCCTCGTTCCTGGGGCGAAATGAACAGCCGAGCCATAAATTCTTGTCCACACTCCATTGCCCACGAAGCTACAGTCCGCCCAAAATTATCCTTTGAGCCCGTATCGAGCCCAGGGGCCTTGAGAAGCAGCTCGATAACCTCCTTTTGCCCCTCTCCGGCAGCCCAGAATAGAGGCGTTCGACCAAAGTTATCTTTAGAGTTCGGATCAGCCCCATGCTCCACTAGTAGCTTTGCTATCGTGCTATGCCCTTTCCCTGCTGCCCATGAGAGCGGTGTTCTACCAAATCTGTCCCTGGAATTTGTATCAACCTGGCTCTTGCCCATCAGTAACGCAGCCACAGCCTCGTGGCCATTCCCTGCGGCCCATGATAACGGCGTTCGACGATCTTTATCCGCCAGATCTAGCTGCACATCGTCCCTAGTACCTAGGAGCTGTAGAATCCGCTGACTCCCGATCGCTGCAGCGTGTAAAAGTGGTGTGCGGCCATCATCATCCGCGGTATTGGCATCGACACCAACACCCCCGAAGACATTTTGTTGCCAAGCATGGTTCCCGGCAATGGCCCGGTTCTCAATCCTCTCTCCCACAACCAAAATATTCACGTCCATCCGGGTCGTCGCAAGTTCGGTTGTGGAAACTTCCGTTGCCGGTATCATCAAGAGGAGCTCCTTTGCGTATCCTGCCGCAGTTGCAGCTGCATACCGCTGCCACATTTTACTTTTATGAGAGTCTGCGTAGTCACCGATCCCCCGAATGACAAGACAGGGAAAGGAATTCATCAATCCGACCGCCTCCATCTCCACGCAAATAACCCCCAAGGAACTCCTCAATCCCTCCCTGATGACTGCATCTTTTATGAGTTGATTGGAGGATCCGATTGTTCCATAGTGGATCAGTGGTGCATCGGATCTGCGCGGCTTCCGGTCGACGAGTTTGCTCCGATCGCAGTTGCGGCAACTCTGCTGATTTTCGGGGTGGGTATATGTCTCCTCGAATAGGAGATCATGGCCTCTCCCGGGATGAGAGTATCCCTGGTCTTCCATGTTCGGGTATCTCCTCAACATTTGTGTTAAGTGACCTAGGATCTGATTACCTTCTTTCAGATGCTGGGCCAAGAGTTTCTGTACATAAGCCGATAAAATCTGGGGCGGTCGGTTTAAGGAGCCTGTTCGTTCAAACTGCAACCCAGAGTGCAACTTTCCTCGATCAAACTGAACAACCCCGCCGAAGGCTGCGGTTGGGTGACTGATAACAACGTCCCCTAGGCGAATATCATACTCGTCCTCGACCGGTATTCCGCCTCCAACGCCGACTAATAGGCCGAATCTGATATTTTTGAAATCATTCAAAAGCTGTGTTGCAACAGTCGCTGCATTGATATTATCAATGTCTGGAAGGACTGCGATGACCACATTGTGTGCGCCGACCTCGCCGAGGGTATAAGCAGTCTTTGCATTACGGGTTGAAGGGTTGTCGCCATGGGTCCTATCCAACATCGCTTCCACCGCAGCTAGCTCCACACCCATCGGGCAAATATATGCGATAGAGTACGCATCACTGGGTAGATATCCATCGGCTTTATCCATTGTCCCGACAGTTGATACGAAATAAACCTGATATCCGTGGCCGTTTCGGTGAATGATTGGGTGGTCGAAAGTTGTTGCGGTGCCTTGATTTGGGGAAAAAAAAAAAAAAAAAAATTAAACTAGAGAAAGGCAACAAACCTTAAAGCGCACTTTATCCCCTCTCCCAATACGAGGCTTACTCGGATGAGCCTCGCATTGTGCCTTGTCATATTGTTTGCCTCACACGGCAGCCAACACACGACAAGCCGTGACCACTGCTTTCCACTACTCAGGTCGCGCCCGGTCCCCCTTCTGAAAAGAAATGCTTAATACAATGCCTCTCTTACTATACAGAGATGGTGCTGATTGTAATCAAATTTCACATCGCATGCAGTGTATTCTTCAGGCCCAGCCATATTATGAAAATGACAGCACCTAGCATTTGATTCTAAATCATGTCCTTAGTGATCTCTAGTAGGAGCGAAGCGAGTGCTAGTATATCCAAACAACTTACCCCGATCCGAGTCGACAACATCGTTGAGGTCGTTTCCAGATAATGACCGATTGTCAGCCGGCCAGGGAAGTAGTACGAGTAGCCTTTGGTGTTGCTTGGCAGTTGGCTCATACTGACCCTCGGGCGTATAACCCAGCCAATCAGTGACGCATTTTGACCAATCAACTGCGAGACCAGATGTATTGATTTCCCAAGGCGGAGGGATGAGTCGCACCAAAGGCTCTGTTTCAACTTGGCTCCCAATTCACCTTGGCCCCTCTTTTAATACATAGAGGGCTCTCATGGAAATTCATAGAGTGCAAGGAAGCAGGGACAGGAAGACAAAAGGGCCTCCAAGAAACAAATGTTCACACCCAATGCGCGATCCTGGAGGAAAGTTTATGGTTGCAGTCCCATCCACCACTGTTTCCCACTCAGCCACAGAGAGTCCTCCAGGAGAGCTAGAGGTAAATCCAGGCAAGATGGAATCGCGAAGGATCATTGGAATGCTATGATGAATGAGTTGGAACCATAGCTGATTTACCTTGCCATGGCGAAACTGCAGCCTTGATGACCACTTCAACCAACTTAGCCCCCGGCTGCTTTTCATTCAGTGCCCTGTGGGTAATTTTCTCTTGTAATATAAATCATTTAACTAACTAATTCCTGTTATATTAGATAATAGAGGTTACTCTTACCTGCCATGTTTAGAATTATTTCTAAGTATTATTATTATACATACTAGTTTATTTTAATATTTTTAATTATTTAATATACAGCTAAGCACTTAAAAATTTTAATTAATATAAATAAAATAAGAGAGGCCGCCGCCTCCATATCCCGAAAGGATCTTGAGGGGTGGAATTTCAAAGATTGATCTAGCTTGGAAGAGCTGTTTATAGGCTAGGAATAAAGGGTAAAGGCTGGGTTGATTTCACACGGGCTATTTGTGCAGTCACTCTATTCGGCAGAGGCTTTGGTGAGATTATACGACCAGTAACAATGCAATCTGATCTCCGTCCCCAGTGGGCAAGTTTGCCAGAAAACGACTCAAAGCCTGCTGTCTGCGTTCCTGATCTATGGAATATTGCCGATCGCTTTGGGAACCCTTTTAGTAAACCGGTGCGCCTCACCCACGACATAGTCTGGTGCAAGACAAAACTATCCGAGCGGAGAATGCCGGTGCACAGATGACGAGGAACGTTTGAAAACTTGCGAGTTCACTCAGGCTCTACTTCCGTTTGCCTTTCAAAAGAAGGCACCCAAAATTGGATGGAAGGTTTGGAACCGTAGTGCAATTGTGTTTGGCCGTAATAAAACCCTTCGCTGGGTTTGGGGAGACAGGCCCCCCCCCTGTTAGCAACGAAGCACCTACATCTTCCAACGAGTCCGAATACGAATCCGAAGCCGAAACGGAGTCGGATAGTCAGTTTTAAGATACTGGCCTTGGGTCAAGCTCGAAGCCATCCTCAGCGGACGGGGATGTGCAATCATCTGTCCTCTGCTGGAGACACGGTGCGGGAGAACTTACCCATGCGCATTATGAAGTGGGTATAGTATGCGCGTTATCAAAGGAACTACTGGCAGTACGAGCCTTATTCAATGGTGTACACCAGGAACTAAAAATCGTCCACCGGGATCCGAATCATTATTCGTTAGGACGAATCAAAAGTTTCAAGGTGATAGCGGCTAGGCTTCCATCTAATGATTATAGGACCACCTCCGCTACGAACGTTGCCTCTCACCTTATCAGAAGTTTCCCCAGAGTTAAATTCTGTTTGATTGTGGGTGTTGGAGGGGGTGTCCCATCAGAAGAAAAGGACATACGCCTGGGGGATGTTGTGGTTAGCACTGCTGTGGTACAATATGATATGGGTAAAACTATTCAAGGCGCCCCATTGACAATAACAGCAAACATGAAGAATGTACCTACATTCCTCGCATCGGCCATCACCGGAATTCGAGGCAACCCCTTGCTTGATTTTAATTCGCATTTGAGCCCACTCCAAGAACATCTGGATTGTATCATTGGCATATGACCTGAATATGCGCCTCCTCCAGCCTTGGACGTCCTCTTTGAATCCTCGTATCTTCACGATGAAGAGAACCCTGCTTGCAATAACTGCAACGGTCCCCAGAGGCCGAGAACACATCGAACTCACAATCGGCCAATGGCCCACTTCGGGCTGATTGCCTTAGGCAACCAAGTTGTCAGAGATGCGCATTTCCGTGATTGAATGGGCAAGGAAGATAACGTTCTCTGCTTTGAGATAGAGGCTACCGCCCCTTGCCTGATCATCCAGGGAATTTGCGACTATGCCGACTCTCATAAAAATAAGTAATGGCAGGAATATGCGTCAGCAACGGCGGCTCCTACGCAAAGTTTTTCCTTTCTGAGTTACGCCAATGGGATTGCTGATTTCTTCGATATGTACTATTTAACGGCCAACCTATATACCAACGCAGAATAAGATCCTAGTCTAGCGCTTCATCCCACAGAACTGGATTATAAGCGACCACCACTGACTGATCGGCGGTGTGCTGCATCACTACTTTCAATG
Source organism: Aspergillus diversus (assembly GCA_027569885.1). Lineage (NCBI taxonomy): Eukaryota > Fungi > Ascomycota > Eurotiomycetes > Eurotiales > Aspergillaceae > Aspergillus > Aspergillus diversus. The sequence continues at coordinate 627,395 of JAPDKZ010000016.1, forward strand.
TGGTTGATCTCTAGTCCCTCCAAATCGCCGGCGGCCCTCCATTGCTCAATGACATTGACATAGCTCGCTATGCCCTCTCCCCAGATTCCCATCCTAGCGGAACTCATCTGCTGTTCCAAACTCTTCGGCCTAAGTACCGCCCCATCCCCGTTATAATAACCCGGAGTACAGTTTACGATAAGAGCCATCGCGCGGGCCCGGGCCATAATCTGACCCGCCCAGCGCTCCTCCGCTTCAGTGCTAGACTCGATGATCGGTCTCTTTCCGGCTGGGGTCTTTTGGAGGGCAGTCGAGATCATATATGCCACGTGAGTCGAAAGTTGGTCGAGGACGTACACCTGGTTTGCGCAGGCTGCGGTTTGGAACGGACCGGGGTAGAAAAGATTAGGAAAGTCCTTTGACACGACCCCGTGGAGAGTCGCTAGCTTCTGGGTCCACTTCTCATCCATGGATTTCCCATTGCGGCCGGTGACGGTGATTTCGGCCTTGGTCGCGGGACTCATGCGAGTGATAGTGAAGCCCGTACTCAGCACGATCGTATCTAACTCGTGCTCGGTCTCGCCGACTAGGATGCCCTTTTCAGTGAATCCGTTGATGGACGTGTCTCGCATGTCGACCAGTTTCACATTAGGCTTATTGAAAGCCCCGAGGTAGTCATCATGGAAGCATGGCCGTTTGCACCAGCCCTGGTACCAAGGTTTGAGGTTGTCCGCCGTCTCCCCGTTGGAAACAATATCAGAGACACGAGTTCGGATTCTTTGCTGTCGATCGTAGTCCAATGCACTTATTTCTTCTGGGTACCCATTTTCCAGGCTACGTGGGCCTCCCGACAACGCGCTGAAGGAGGGCATTGTTGTCCATGCATCCCCAACAAGGTCTTCGGATGGACGAGGGAGGGTGTTGGAAGTGAATGCGTTGAAATTCTCCATGCGTCTCCGCTGCCAGCCGGGAGCGGCAGTCTCGATTTCCTTCTTCCACCAGTCGACAGGCGTAGGGTAGTTGTTTCTCCAGTCGACGGAGGAGGGCGTGCGTTGGAAGACAGTCAACTCCTTTGCCCAGTTTGAAAGCTGAGGCACTACTTGAATACCCGTAGCGCCTGTTCCGATGATCCCCACTCTTTTATCCTTCAGCTTGCTCAGCTCCGGGTTTTCGGGGGTACCTCCAGTTGCTTCGTAGTTCCAGCGAGAGGTGTGGAAAATATCGCCCTCATACTGTTCAATACCCGGGAATCCCGGCGCCTGTGGCCCTGAGAAAGGACCAGAAGCCATGATGACAATATCCGCGTTGAGCGTGATGGGAACAGGCTCATCCGGAATGTCATGCCGGTGGGCATACGCGGTCCAGTTATTCTTATCATCATTCCACTGGAGGCTTTGTAGAGTCGTCCGGAATAGACCGCGTCGCTTGAGTCCCCATTTCTCCGCGATGAGCTCTGCATACATCCTCAGCTCAGACCCCGAAGCGTATTTCATCTTCGGCATGTATCCTGTCTCTTCTAGCAGGGGCATGTAAATGTAACTCTCGACATCGCACATCAACCCCGGGTACCGGTTCCAATACCAGGTACCTCCGAACCCACCCGCGGTGTCTACCAGCACAATGTCATTGGTGGTGTAGGCACCCGACTCGATCAGTCGCACGGCGAAGAGGAGCCCACCGTACCCAGCTCCCAGGATCAAGACGCGGGGAGAACCTTGGCTCAGGATCTCCGCATTAACGGCGCCGCAATCATCGTTTTTCACCCATGGATCCCGCGCAAAAGCTTTGAATTTCTCACTCGTCGTGAAATCAATGTACGGGATTTTGTGTCGTCGCTGCAAATGATTCTCCCTTTCCTGGCGATATTTTTCCTCTACCTCCGCTCGCGTCTTCGTTTCCACGCCATTATTACCAGCGTGGCCATTAGAGTCGACTTTGATATCTTTAGTCATGGTTCTCGCGTGTGTCATAAACCGCAGTAATAATTCGGCTTCCACTTGTTAAGAGACAATTGTTCCCAGGGGCTAACCCCACTATATATATCACCTCATTCCCAACAAGCGCACCTCCACCGCCCTTCTTTCCTTGTTGAAGAACCCGCATTCTTGGCGCGTGTCAAATATATACGGAAATCCGGGACAAAAGCGCATCCGGAATCAACCCATGCCTCTGTGGAGAGGGGAAAAGACCCCCGACGACAGCGACACGAAGGGAATACGGCGAATACGCGAATACGCACATCGCGAGTGGAGATGATGAAACCTCCACATTTCGTGATCGACAAGGTTCCTGGCCAATAGCGTGGCGGAAAGCCCCTGCATCCCTCGGGCGGGAAGAATCGTATCCGAGAGTGGCGGGTGGGGTAGCTGGTCTCTTTCTCTTCCTCTTTTTTGGGTCTTCTTCAAGGCGATTGCAGAAATTGGATAGTAGGGAGTTGCCTTGATGCATCCTCCGTATGATTGGGGTTTTTTCAAGGGGTCCACCAAACGCGTGCCATTAAAAGCTCGATACCCAGGAGCTCCAAAGTATATTTAGGGATGTTTGCTTGCTCTCTTGCAGATGAGAGCGAGCTCCCTGTAGGGCCTTAAACTCATTGGGAAACGATAGCAGTCGAGTTTATATACCGCGTGTTAAGGTTAAGGATTTAGGGTTCAAAGCCACATGCTAAATTTCCTTCTCTTTCGTCTTCATCCAGCTGCCCTATCGGATGGATTTCTAAACGGTTAGTGTTGTTTTTCAGTATCCCACCATCAAGCTGCCATTTCCTTGTATCGGAGCGAGCCTTCCCAGACGCAGGCAGCACAGAAATCTATCAGGAAGATGGTTCATAGAGTTATCGAAATGAAGGGAACGGTCTCGATTTGTTTGACCCAAAGATTTATATACTTGCCGTTCAGCAACTGGTTTTGCGGGGCGAGCATGGCATCGGGTTAAGGGAAGACCGGGTTGCCCATGCAAGAACGGGTCCGAGACAAATGGTGATGCGGCCTTTGAAACGGATTTTAGATCCTTCGTGGGTTTCTTGCTTAAAATTATAATTTTACAACTAATCATTCCTAGGCACCTCATGAATGCTGCAAAGGTGTTTTATGAGACACGAGACACGGTTCTCTATTCCTTGGGGGAAAATGGTGACAGACATGACACCCTATGGGCCTTTTTCGAAGGTCAAAAGTACCGCTACGCCAAAAGATCATCGACAACCAAATTGGTCATAGCTAGTCGTCATATAACGCGGGATTTCTTGCGTATACAAGCCTTCTATTCTAATACTGGACTCCATAGCAACAGGAAAGGAAGTTTTTCGAGTGATTTTGCTGGGAAAAAATCAATTAGAACTAGCTCACATCAGGGATGTGCCGGGTACGGCAGTTACTACATCGGACCAGATATTTACCATAAGGCTCCTGGTCGACAGTGCACGTAAAAGGCCTATGGCAATGCCGACAAAAACTTCTTGTATCCAGAATATCAGGGCAGCCTTCCATCTGTTTGATAGTTTTGCGGCTTTCGCGCAGTTCCTGTCGGAGGGGCCCATTATGGCGTTTTAATGCCCTATTTCCGTCTACTACGTTTCGAATGAGATCAACTGCCATTTTGTTTGAAATGAGCGAAGAGAATTCGTCCTGGTCACGTAGCTCGCCGATATGATTCCCGAGAGTTTTTACCATAGTATCTTTCAATGATGAATCACCAGTCACCTGCATGGCTAGTTGAACAGCTCCAAGAAACCCGTCCGCAGTCCATTGATTTACCATTATCTTTTCAATTTTAAATCTCGTTAATTCTGCTAGTTGTGAAAGCTGATAGTAATCAGCTATTGAATTTACAGAGATGTGCGGTTGCAGAATGCTTTCCATATCTCGAGATATCATATAGCCTTCGAAATCTGGGCCTGGTTCCATTGTTTGGGCATGGTTTTCGTTTGAATCCGCTGGAGATGAGACAACCAAGGGCTCGGAACCCCCTATGATACGTTTTCCTTCAAGTTAGTCGGCCTGAGCTTATTTTATATGTGAATGAGAGAAGTACAACCTTTGGGAACGCTCGTCGCTGGTTCATCCATGTCGTCGGGGACAGTGTAGTCCCTGGTGTACATGAAATCAATCATGTGCGTCACCACAAGTAGGTCATAGTGGATGATCTCAATAATACCGGTGTTTGCGTCCTGTTTGATTTGTCAGGCGACATGCCCGGAAGCATAGACATGGACAAGTCTCACCTTGAAATCACCGTCACAGGCGGCAGCAAGAACAGGGGATTGCGTACAGACAACCGCCTTGTGAACAGGGAATTCATGGTCCCCGCATTTTATTGTCAGGTCGCTATATTTGCCAGTGGTGAGAAGGCAACTGTAATCAACATGAGATGCCATCGTGAGTTGATGGTATATGTTCCTAGATTTAGAAGAAAGATAGACAGATGGTGATATCTATTTTCACTTGCTATGCATCAAAGTAAACGAAAAGGCTTTCATATATGGGAATGGGGGTGAGTCACGAAGTCGGATTTCTGGCCCGAGGTTCCACTCCTTCATGAGGTCAGAATGGTGTACTCTCATCATATATTTATCTCAAACTTTCAGACGGTTCTAGTGCCCGAAGATAGATGTGTTTTTATTGCACCATGATATATTCGAACTCACTCATGACGCCATTTTTTCTCTTCGCACACACTACTAGTATTAACTAGTAGTAGTAATTAGTAAGGAACTTTATTAAGATACACCCTTAAATACAGGCCAGAAAACCAATATTAAATTTATTTTACTTGTCGGGTCAATGTTGAGGATGGCAGGGTAAAGAAAATAAAATTGCACTGCTGGAGCACATTGAAAACAAATTAAATCCCTTTTGCCTACTCCGCACATCGTATTTAATCATGAAGTTCCATATCGATCAGAAGAAATATATTAATATCTATAGAAGCCGGGCCTGTATCTTACAATATAGGGATATGTATTGGGTGTTTCATATTTTGTACATTTTCCCCCAATTCGTCATATGCAAAGATTTTATTATTTTCCATCCCAGGTGCTCAATAGTACTCAATGTACGGTATTTATAACTCCTAGACCGCAGATGGCCAGGCTAGACTGCTACTACTAGTAGTATTCCCAGAAGCCCATCATGCTCCCAGAAAACCGACTTGATCAACAAGGCACGATGAGGGACTGTGCCTGGCCTTGTGGGCTGATGGTCGGTAAACGGCATTTGCTCTCGGGATACAACTCACCAGGGTGGTCTACTGATGTTATTTTGTATTCATTGAGGTCCATGAGTATCATCTACGTCATTAAATTGGCCAAGGACGCTCAATGGCCAAGACTATAGCTGCCCATGTGCTCGATCGGGATTACTACTTCTGGATATCATATAATCATGTCTAATCAAGTACGGTTACATCGCTCCGCGCTTCCCACTCGCTAAGTATCGGCCAGTCCTTCTTTTCGTCCTTAGTATAGACCACTTTCCCTATTGCCAAGCTCACCCTCCTGGTTGGCCAATTGGGGGTTTAGATAGCAGCGAGTGTGTATGAATTCCGCCCCCCGGAGTCTTTCTCGTCTGGGCTTAGGCGTTCGAAGAGATGGGTCCTTGGGGGCAATTTTCATGAAGCATGATTCTATTCCTCCTCAAGGCTCCATCCGATTATCTAAAGTTAGCCACAGATATCCTCCATGGCCAACTACTGGATCAGCCCTGCGAACGCTAGCGGTCCCTGATGCACCTCTGCGGGAGCTAGCGGTCACTAATGCCTCCCGGTGCGCCATGCCGAGAAAGCCCCCACTGGGGCTAGGAACATGGCTGGAAGGGATCGACCGGTGGCGACCAGGGCTTGAGAGAGGTTGTATACGTTGTAGCCTACAGACGAAGATGCCAACTAGATGTCGGCTCTGAAAAGATGAAGAGGCTATCTTCTGGAGAAATACAAATATCTCCTGCTACCCCAGCAAAACTTAACTCAACATCATCATCCAATCTTCAAACAATACCACATCCATCCACTCCTCTATCAACAATGAGGATCCCTCTCACCGCCGCCTCCCTCCTAGCCCTAGCACCAACCGTGCTAGGCCAATCCCTCATCATCTATTCCAACTGGGGCTGCCTCGTAACAGGACAGTGCACCGACGGCTCCGACGCCTTTTACGAGCAATTCACCACGGACTTCTGCCTCACCCTCCAGGAACAAAGCGCGGGTGTGGTGCAGCGAAACGATGACCCGCAGACAGCTTTCTGCAATAGTGCCTTCAATCCCGGTGACGGCCACACCCATCAGCTGATGAACTGCCAGACTTACACCAACGAGTACGGGAATCTGATCTTCTCGTCGGCGGATTGGTATGTTGATGGCTCGCGGTATGGCCATTGTGGGAATAGTGATTGGAGCTATGGGGACTTTACCTGTCAGATTACGGGTGGATTGGGTTATGTTAATGAGAGGATTGCGGCGCAGTGCTTTCCTGGTGAAGGGTGATTAAGAAGAGCTACTGTTTTCTTAAGTTGATCGCTCGAGTGTAGCCTCCGTATGCCATGGGGATGCTTTTGTTTCGTGGCTACTCCGCTCGTTTCTGTTTCACCTAGTTCGTCACTCTTTATCATTCGTGTATATAGTGTGTTGTTGCCGAAGTTGATAGCTGTGTGGTTTCATACATTCAGCTACTGAATTTTATGTAAGGTGCCAATATTATGAAAGACGCTGTTCATGACTTCTCGATAAGGGAGCCTGCGATTACTCTCACCATATAATATAACTTACTATATAAGTAGGGAATCCGCCCATTTCAAAGGAAATAGAGCCACAACACTTATATCACCCTTCTAAACACTCACCAACCCCAAACATCGCCTTCGCCGCCGCTTCCCACACACTCTCCGGACTCAGAACCTCCTCCATAGTAAAGAACCGCCTGCAATCCGCCGCCTCATAAACAAATTCCAGGGGCATTACCGCCTCCTCATCATCAACCGCATACCCATTAACAAGATTGACACTGCCGGTCATATAAAACGGGAGCTTATCAAGCTCCATGGGTATCGTTTTGTTCATTTCGGCCCGTTCCTCCGGAGTGAGTAACCCCACCTCTTTATATGCCAACTGAGCCTCCCAAGTGATCTGTTGTGTTGCATATGTCAATTCGCCTCGGACACCTCCTACTGCCTGCATTGGCCCGATTCGAGGGCGTCCGCCAAAGACGATTGTTCGGACACCCTGGGCTTTGAGGAGTTTGAGGAAGAGGGAACAGGCGGAGCTGCAGAGTCCGTCTGTAATCTGGGTATTTGTTTGTTTGTATTAGCTGGATGTGGAGAAGGCATGTTGTAAGGTACTTACTACGATGATATCCTCAGGGGCGAATGGATTTTTCTCTGGATTCAGCGGGATTGAGCCGTACCCCGGAATAGGGTATATGGGACCCGACGATTCTGACAGATTGAAGTTGGCCAGTGGACTGCTCATATTCATCCCGAGAATGTTCTGTGGTCCGTACAGATCTTCCCACGAGGTGAAGTTATGTTTCTGGTCCGGTGTTACTGGATTCTTAACCGTGAACGGGCTGCCCTCGTAGTCGCCGGTGTAGAGGGCAAGGCCCTTCCCCATGAGATCTATGCCTCGATGTGCACGGAAGCGAGTGGCTGAAATGACCGGCTCCTCGGGAAAGATGGTCTTGAAGAGTGAAAGTGCTGCAAAGATCACGCCCCCAAAATTACCAGAAACATCGATAATAAGCCTTTTTTTCCCGGCTCGAACGGCGTCGGTCAGGTACCTAGCGGCCACACGCTGGAATACCGCAGTCTCATTCTGTGGGCGTGTTTGGCCCAGGGGGGCTCCTACGCTCATGAACGTGGGGACGGAGAGCACCGCGATGTCCTGTAGTGTCTCCCTGGTTGAATGATATCCAGCAATCATGTTATACGGATCTCTAACAACCGGATGCGGGTATGCGGGTGGAAGTGGTAAAGGATCACCGTTCCATTCGAAAGGAGCAAGTGGGAGGTCTCGCCACTCGCCTGGCCGGCAGAAATCCGCAAGAAGAGCAGAGCCATTTCGCCAAGGGAATTGCGCCAAATCCCCATATGTTGAAACCAATCTAGCAGACGTGTCCACTACAATCTTTGTTTTATTGCGAAATCCGATGGTGTGGTGAGCACCCGGCCAGAGAGTGGTTGCTGACCAGTCGGTGGCATCGGTGAATGTTGAAATCTTCCGCCCTTCTGAAGGAAAGAGGGAGTTATACCTTGTTCCAACAGGTGTCAGTGTATGTGTATATTTAGACGGATGCATGGAACCCACTGAGCATCGGGGTCTCGCATATTGGAGTTCTCGCGAATAGAGCGCTCAAGATATTCCGCCGCGTCTACATTGTTAATCGACACAACAGGTGAGACTTTAACGCCTTCTTCTCTGAGGACAGCATCATCTGCAATGATAGTCAGAAATATTTATCCATACCAAGACAGTCCGATGCGGGGTGTATATACTCCATGTGTAAACTTGGGGTAGAGCGATGCCATCCACAGAAACCGAGACCAGAGGCACTGTTTTCACAAATTGGAAAATTATTGTGGAGCATAATTGAACGCTCAAATGCCCATCGTGGGCGGATTGTATGAGTCGGAAAATATCTGAATCAAATTCAAACTGACTATGATATTCGCGATGCGCTGCTTTACTCCGGATAACACCGAGGCCCTCTATCAGGTCTACCCCAGGCCACTGCGAGGAAGTAGGGGGATCTATAGACTTGGTTAGAGACAGAACATTGCACAACCACTTGATCGCTAACCTTTCAATAGTTCCAGAGTCGACTGGAACTGCAGGTACTGCTCGTACATGTCGATGAATTTTACTGCCCTATCTGCGTGAAATGGCATGGACAGCAGACACCTATGCACCAATTCGCCTGGAAAGAGCATCGACCTGGCTGTCGAAACTGTCAGGAGCCTGATAACCACCGGATCCATAGCTATCTATACTTACTAGAATTGGTACTCGCACCCTTGTCAAAAAGCTGGCCTACCTGAGCACAGGGTTCATCGCCCTTTATGGCTGCGGGGGCCGCAGTAGAAACCGTTGCCAAAAGTGGCACCACCGATAGTCCGCGCAAGAATCGCATATTTCCTGTCCCAGTATATTATGGTTTTGAACATTGCATGTATGTACTTCCTATCAAGAGGGACTTTTCCATATAAAAGGCTCCCAGTGACCCTCGCCAAGGAAAGTGACACTCCCGTCCGATGAGGCTGAGTAGGCCTTAGAACCAACAGGGCAACCATCCTCAACATCTTAGTGGTGGACACTGGCTATAAAGCACGCGGAGTTTCCCCCGTACTATTTATCCCTCTCCGGTTAAATGTGACCGACAACCATAAAACGGGGCAACCTGCACAAAATGTCCAATTGCAATACAGCCAACACGAATATTGGCCGCCTAAACGCGGGACACAGATCATCGCAACCGCGACCACAGTGCCAGCACTTGATTTCAACCGCAGACAACCCTGTCGACCGGGCGCAACATAAGCCCAATGCTGTCAACTGCTCCTCTCTCTCCGAGGTGCTTTCCCTTTTTAACGTTGTCCGGATCCAGCCCCGTGGCTGGCGTGCCATATCCACAAAATGGCCAAGGAGGGCATCGTAGATGCGTAAGCACGGGCGAAGGGTTCGCGATGAACCGGAACTTTCTAGATCATCCGGGCTCAAGTATCCCCGCTTTAAGCCCAATTGCATCGCCTTCCTCTTTGAAGTGCGGCTCGTCCCTTGCCGGGGTGTCTGCCAGTGCCCTCCAATTTGTGATCCCATCGCTCGCCCCAACCACCAGTTCTAACCCGAGGACTGAGCCTAGATGATCTATTTAGGCTCGTTATATTTTCGGGTGCTCAGCTAGTCTCCAGTGTATTTGAAGGAGCTACTTGTAGTGCCTGGCAATTAATGGGGGATAATACCCTGTCGGGGTTGATATCCCGCATATTAAGGTTCAGGATTTAGGGTTCAAGTCAGAGGAGCCACATCCCCGATTTATTTCCATTTCCTTCTAATCGTCTGAACTCCATGCGAATGGGAGTTGCAAGAAAAGGATTGGCAGTTGGAATTGGATTCGACCCACTAGTATCGCTCGCTCGAGTAAGCATGCTCCCTGCGTTCGCATACGAGCTGTTCAAGTATATAAGGTTGATGACCCGAGAAAGCATGGAATTGCTTCCTGTGATTGTTCGAGTGATCTGCGACTTGGGATGATGGCGTTTCCTCCTTCTTGATGAAAGTGCTTATGATTGGTCGACATTGTGATAGCATGTGACATCCCGACAAGGCGTACTCTCTCTCCCCTCCTCTGGGTCGGAGCCTGGTATCTAACCGAGCCCCTGGAATTGGCACCCCAATCAACCCTCAGAGGCCTCAACACGCTGAGCCAAAGAGCTTTCAATTTGACGGAAAGCGGCCTCAAGTTTCCTGGTCAGTATCCAGACCCAAAATCGGACTCGATTCGGGTACAGAACTCGTCAGATTGGCACAACACCCCGTCAGCGCCAGCATTCATCAACGCAGTATTTTCACAACTCTATCCTGTACTCGCATCAGAATTTACCAAATATGGAGAAAGAGCTTTTGGATGCGGTGTTTGAAGGTAACAGAAACCTCACGGAGACACTTCTAGATAACGGTGCGGATGTCAACGCATGTTACAGCGATGGTCAGTCGGTGCTCTGGTGCGCCGCTTGTCAAGGCAATTACGAGGTAGTGGACACACTACTCTGTAGGGAAGGAGTGGAGATAAACTTTACATTCGGCGGCCAAACTCCCCTGTTAGCAGCGGTAAAAGAGGGCCACAATGCGATTGTCAAGTTGCTGCTCGATAAGGATGGCGTGGATGTAAACTCCGCAGACAAACAAAGTCAAACGCCGCTAAGCTGGGCGGTACTGGACAACAATGACACTGCGGTAGGCCTCTTACTAGCGCAGGAGAATATCGATCCCAATACTAAGGATAGGTTCGGTCGGACACCGCTCTTGTTGGCCGCAGGAGAAGGGCATGAGGCGATGGTGACGCTGCTGCTGACGAAGGTTCATATTAACCAGTTAGTATAGCGCTATTGTTCGTAGGAAGGATCCATGCAAACTAATGCAGAGTTCTTGGATTTTTAGAACTGGCAGTGACCGATTGCGTATGTCCCATGGCTCCAAACTCCATGCTTGAGGTGCTTGTCAATAACTTTCCTTTCCAGGAATACCCGCGTCTTTCATTAAAGATGCCTTTGACTCCGCCAGTGCCTCCTTCCTCAATAGACTCCTAGATACAGAGAGAGAGCGATTTTCACAAGCGGTTTCCATAAAAGACGTTTACAACACTGCAGAGAAGATTCAACACGATCAATCAAAGTCCGGGACTCTTCGATGGTCAGGGAGAATTCAACTGTTCCTAGACCGCCTGAGTCAGTTTACGGGGGCTGTTGATGATTCCTTCCAAGTAAAGCCAGATATTCTGCCATCGGTGTGGGTACGTACAAGTCTCCATTTTAAGATTTATATCTATGTTGCATATTACCTGGACTAACTTTGCGGACACAGGGCCCAGTGAACATCATTCTTGTGGTCTGTCGTGCGCATTCTATTGAGGTACTCGGGGAATACGGCTTGCTGATGTATTTTCGATCTCCAGGAATCAAGCAAGGAAATCGAAGCCTACGATATAATTATTGCCGTAATGGGCCAGATGGGCGAGAGTCTCCCGGATTTCTCAAGATATAAAGAGACATTGAAAAGGAATGATGGCGCCAAGCAAACTCTTTTGCTCTTCTACATGGATATCTTGGATTTTTATGAAACTGTGATACGCTTTTTCCGGCACGAGAGTGAGTTCCAAAGGTGGCTTTTAGTGCATGGTTTTCGAACATGCTACTGACAAGTGCCATGATAGAATGGAAAGTCTTTCTCCACCAGCTTTGGCCTCATTATGGGGGCAAGGTTGCGGTTATACAAGGGAATATGGGTATGCACAGGCTAATGATTCCAGAAGGGGTGGGAGCGGGGCAGAGCCCTAATGCCTACCTTGAGCGCGAACGGACCCTCAAAGATTACGACGACACCGAAAAGGCCCGACTGAGGAAAGCGTTCGATTCTGTTAAATCACATATAGCTCCTCGCTTGTACAGTGTTGAACTAGAAAGGTTAAAAGGAAAACGTACTGTGGAGGCAGGGAAGTGGTTGGAGACGGAGGAGATATTTTGCAGATGGTTGGATCCGAACGACCTATCTGCGACATTGGTCTGGCTTGAAGGAATCCCAGGGGCAGGCTAGTTCTCCTCAGCATAAAGTGATCAGTTCACTCACAATCTTGCGCTAACGGCTGTGAGCTAACAGGGAAGACATTTCTTGCCTCAACGATTGTTGAGAGATTCCTATCTGCGAAGGTGGAGGAAGTTGTATTCTCATTTCTTAGCTTTCAAACCCGGCCTACAATCTCCACCCTCGGCATCTTGCACTCGCTTTTATTCCAGTTCATGATCGAAAATAAACACTACCAGCAAATAGTGTGTCACGCGTTTGAAAATAATCTTCGAGAGATTTCAACATCTGTGGACTACGTGTGTAGTCTCTTGACAAAGCTTTTCAAAGACCAGCCAGTTCGTATCATTATCGACGGTTTGGACGAGATTCCCGAATCTGAAAGATCCCTGCTCCTGCGACTACTGCTTCAACTCCGCACCGATACCAAAACGGTCAAACTACTTATATGTAGCAGGCGGGAACATGTGATCACGAAACATCTCTCGCCAGCAGCTCAAATAGTGCGCGTGGACAAGCACAACACCCAGGATATAGAAATGTATGTAAAGAAACGAACGGACGAATGGCTAAAAAATCTTGACCTGGACGCGGGTGTTGAAATGGAGCTGCGGGATCTGCTTGAACCAATCGCGGGCGTGTCTGATGGTAAGTGGGTAAAGTATTTTCTGCGCTGGGCGCGCCTATGTGGGGACTTAGTAACTAAAGGTAACCCAGGAATGTTTCTATATGCCCGACTCGTGATGGACAACATTATGTCCTATAGCAGCCTTGATGAGGTCCGGGATCAAGCCCGCAATCTGCCTCGGGGAATAGATGAAGCGTTCGTATCCCAGAAAAACAGAGCTTTCGGCATCCTCGACTAATTTTTATCTTAGCTACGAACGGATTATCTCAAGAATCAACGAGGAGTTGCAGCCCCATGAAAGGGTCGAGGCAAAGACGGTGTTAGAATGGGTTGGAAGCTCCCTTTACCCGCTGACCAAGAATGAAATTCTGTTTGCCGTGTCCATATTCCGTGGCCGAGACCCATCGCAAGGCAGCCGAGGGCTGTTTATGGATATCTTGCAGAGATGTGGCCCTATTATCGAACTTATGGATGACCAAGTACACTTTGTCCATTTTACTGCAAAAAAGTGGCACTCCTATCCTTTGTACGACCTTTATAACAGTCTCGCTAACCTCTAATATAGATATCTCTACGGCTACTACAGTGAAAACTATTTATCTACCGCAGATGCACACACCAACATAGGCGACGTTTGTCTGCGTTACCTGTCTTCGGATTGCTTTGACACAAGTGCCTCTGAAACGCTAATCAAGGAATACATATTGTCCGGATCATACATCTTGCTAACTTACGCAACGGGGCAATGGCTCGAGCACATCATACAATCCGCCGTGGAAAATGCCGGGTCAAATTCTTTTCCGAGGGTTGTGAACATGGTTAAATCATTTCTAGATAAACGCATGAATCCAGACCGTGTGATGACGAGTAAAAGCGCATCGGTCGCATCGGCCCCGCTCGGGGCTGATAGAGATACCTGGTCCGATATTGTTGATAAGTTATCCGAGATCCAAGGTTTCCTGAAAAGACGTCGGCAAGACCTTTGTCTGGCGGATGGTGAGTCGTTACGCATTGGCTGACGCATCCGGGGGTGTACAATGTGATTGATCATTTCGTATCTAGGTAAATCATGGGAAAGTTCAGACCCGCTCACCATCTCTTCCACTCAGCTGCGCATCTGGAATCACTTCGAATCAATGCTTTGCCCAACTCAAAATCACAAGAAAGATTGCAGCTGCCCGAAGTTGAAATCCATGTATGGGCGACGCCTATTCAAATGCGACCGCCCTGGTTGCAGCTTCTTTCAGGTTGGATTCGAAAGTCGAAGGGAGAGAGATCGGCATGTCAATAGTCATACTCGGCCATTCAAATGCGATATTGCCAACTGCGACTTTGCTGAGTTGGGGTTCGTGACGCCAGCAAGTCTTAAAACGCATATTCGACACTTTCATCCACAGGGTCCTAAAGAGGGGAATATTCGCACCCCCAAAACAAGCATAGCTGATACGAATGAATTAGAGATTGTCTTGGGTGATGCTGTACGACTGGATGACCTCGACTGCGTCCGGCAGTTTTGGAATGAGGTTGCCCCCTTTTTAAGAAAACTCCTCCGTATAGCCATCAAGGAATCATCCATTGATATGCTTAACCTTCTCCTAACAGCCTCCGGGGATGTGAATGCAGCGGATAGATACCTGGTTAACTGGGCTGCAAAGTGCAACAACATCGACGCGGCACGTCTTCTCTTGGAACATGGGGCAATTATATGGGATTTCAATCGGCGGACGAGAAAAAGCGACTTGAGCCTGGCAATTTGGAACCGCTCTCCAGAAATGATCGAGATCCTATTGTCGCATAAAGCTCGAGACGTAGCTGACGGATTTCAGCGCCTCGTGCCCTCCAACGAGAACCCAGCGGCTGAAGACATCTGTGTGAGGGCCTTTCACCTCCTGGCCCATCTAATGACGCGGCGGGAAGAGATTGACTTGTGTTTCAAAAAGAATGCGGATAAAGCCTGCTCGATTCCCATCGCGAAGTTCCTCCTATCACGGGGAGCGGCAATAGATGGCAGACGCAGCCGGGATATAATTTCCCATGCGGCTTTCACTCCCCTCTATGCAGCTTCAGGAAATGAAAGTTTCAAATCTGCACAATTTATGAAGTTTTTGCTCGAGTGTGGAGCCGACCCCTCCATCGAGATTCCACGCAAACCTCCGATTCGAGATCGACCTGGACCTCGTAACATGGTGGCATGGCTTGGAATTCCGTGGGAGCAGTTGCTGTACGAATCAAAGATCCTACGCGAAGAGGCAGACGATTCAGACACAGGTGGGTACGACTAATCCCATATGATCATTGTTTGAAACGCCTCAATAGCCAAGAGTGGTACGGACTGGGTTACTGGTTTACCTTGACTTGTCTCTGCGCCGTCGAACCAAGATGGCTTCTCCGAATTCAAGAACCACGATCTATAGATGCTGTTTGCCCTCAATGCGCATTAAAAACATATATAAAACAACTGAAGAGAAAACACCAAGAGCTTTGGCACAATAGCGTTGGGATCGACTGAAGGAACTTTCCTAAAGGGCTCCCAGTGCCAAGGACCCCGTCTAATTGGGCCCAGGATAATTCAATATTAACCAGATTCTTTCAAATACTGTAAGTTCTGGTATTAGTCACAAAATGACTTGATTCAAGAATGATTTGGGCACACACCTCATTCAGACTCTCCTTCAGGGCGTCTATTTCACCCGCTGCCCCCCCACCAATGGCTTGGGTAATGATTGACGACTTCATATTCTGGACGGAAGCAACATACTAACTCCTGTGAGAAAGACATATGGAGGGTATCGAGGGGAGGATCGAACCCACTTCTTCTATCGAGTTTTGGACAATATAGCGCGTGGCAACCACCTCCCGCGTTTGCCCCATTCTATGTACCCTATCAATGGCCTGCTCTTCCTCCATTGGGCTCCATAAAGGTTCCATCAAATGAACTTGTGTGGCAACTGTTAAATCCAAGCTGAGAGGGAAACTTTCAGTAGGAATCCGCCAAGACGTGGTGGGAAACGAAAGGCATACCCAACACCCGAGCTCCCAATTGTTGCCAAAAGAATGGTACAGCCAGGGTTTGAGCGGAAGTTTTCCATTGATCTTCGTCTTTGACTGTCTGATTTTGTTCCATCAATCCGTTCGAAGGTGAAATAACTTTCTTCAAGCGCCTTGGCTATCAAATCTAGCATCGTAGTCCAGGTAGAAAATATAACACTGGTTGGTGGTCAGTAAGACCCTACACATGGCTATCCAATCAAAGAAAGCTGGATAAGTTATCACCTTTTTGTTAATTTGCCAATTTTATCACGCTCGGCCTGCAGGTTACGCAGCAACGCAAGGATTTTGGAAGAAGGCTGGTACTTGCCCTTCGGCTCGACGGCTTTCTTGGGATTCTCATGAAGATTCAAAGTATTACTCACGCTCCCTGAGCCTGAGCATAGAACGCAGACTTGAATTACTTCCTTGTCGTCTCCCTGCGTTTGAAGGTAACAGAGAGAACAAAATTGATGACCGCAGGCGAAAGATAGAGTGCTCCAGTGCTCGAGGGTCTGACCGTGGATTCGAGAATTACATAAACCGCAACTCCCTTTCTCCTTGAGCAACGCAGTGGTCAGCCCTTGGTCGTTATCTATACTGTTATTCAGGGCACATAAAAGCTCTGGAGGGAGGAGGTGATGACCATGGTTGCAGAACTGACGGAGCCTAAGAATAGTTCGGAACATGCAAGAGGCTATCGTATTGTCAGCCATGCCAGACATTGAATGGAGAATTTTCGAAAAGCTCTTTTTCAACGTATCGTATTGGCTTCGTTCTATTTCCGTGAGGTACACTGGGTGGACTCGGTTTGCTCGAGGGGAAAGCTGTAGGTCGTCGAGAACCAGTGACTTGCTCCGCCTCAAGGAAATCGACTGGACTAGTTTCCGCAGGTTGGACATTCCTTTTGCCTCACCTCGTTTTATAGGAGCAGTGATATGTCGATTAAAGAAGGAAGGGGTATCAAACGGCTGCACACGTAAAAACTTTAGAAGAGCTGCGAAATCTTCGACTCGATTATAGATTGGAGTTCCAGTCAGGCACCATCGATGGCTTGCCTTGAGACCCCGAACGGCCTGATGCCTTTTCGATGATGGATTGCGGATCATATGCGCTAGTCCGATTAGCAGGGCTTGAGAAAACGCAAAAGGACCATCGAGGTCGCCGTCATACATACCTTCGTCAAGAACGATCCGATACCAATCCACATTATGAAGGCGAGGAGTCCCCTCAACGACGCGGCTGGCCCTTTTGCACGCGTCATTCATCACTGTTTCATATGTGGTGAGAATGACATTATATTCTGTGAATTCTGAAATCTTTTCTCTTGCAGGGCCATGATAGGTGCACCACTTGACACTCCCCGGTTCAAGGTGTCTTTTCAGAAATGTCAGTTTCTCTTGACGTTTGAAATCAGTGGGCTATCACCTACTTCCTGATTTCCTCTTCCCATGTCTCAAGTACTTCAAAGTCTTAGCGGTTTGGAGTGTGCCATTAAGTTAAAGGTTAGGCGGGACAGGAGAACTAACATGGCATTCTAGTGACGACCAATGTCGGTGGAGGCTTAACTCCGCCCTGGCTGCTAATTTGATCAATGGAAGTTACAATAAGAGCCAGGGTTGTCAGGGTTTTCCCCAAGCCCATATCCTATGCAAAAGGCCCTTTTCTTCAGTATATTCACAACTCCAGCGTGCTTTCTTGCGCGAGACTTACATCTGCTATTAGACCCCCCAGACAGAGCAATGGTTTATTGACACTAAACGACCCTGTGACTCTATTTTGGTATCTTATTAACCGACACTATTAGTCACGCCTGGTCAAGTAAATCTGAGTGATGTATTCACCGTCCACAGCTGACATACCTGATCTCCCCCCCCGGGCGCTTGTCAACGTTCCATACGTTTCCGAATTCGCTTCCTTCAAGGACTCCTGATTCTTTTTCCATCATCATAGCTAGGGCCTTTAACTGATGACTGGAAAGGGTTGTTGCATTAACTCAATCTTTGGGGGAAGGAGGGAGGGGGGGGGGGTCTTTAAAGAGCCTACCTCTTTAGCGTCGTGGTAACCTTTGAGCTTGGTGGGGATTTGGAATACAACTTAGGGCCTTGTGCAGAGTTGAGTATCTCAATAATTTCCTTGGCAGGAGGTATCTTTTCGGTCACAAAGCTTGCAGCTTTTGCCACACCGTGTCGTGGTATATGAGCATCTGGAATATACAGAGTAGGATCGGGGGGGTGCAGGGACTGCGGATTCATATAAGGAAATTCTTCATCATGATTACACGGGTACTGTAGAAATATCCCCTCCTCGCCCAGCATCCTACCAATCAAATGGGCATCATTCTGGGGTCCGTACACCACGATCAAAATTGGTGTGCACTGCCCTGGAAAGGTTGTTGATACTTCTAGTTTCACCCTTCTGTCCGCTGAGACAAATCCTTTTAAGGTTACTGGAGATCTCCTCGAAACTTCGATCAGTGCTTTTGCGGTAGACCGCTCAAGCATCCCTGCGTATGCCGTGGTGGACCGATCGTGTAACTTAATTATGCCACCTAGGATTGACAAAGAAAGCTCAACATGGCCGCCTCTCACTTTCTTAACTCGGCTGTGTCGGAAGTTTGGCGAGCTGCTATTTATCTATTCATTATGTTAGGCCGCGGTACCGTCCTCTCACAGCTCCAAAGGCACATACCATCCCAAAACAGACGTTGTACACATTTGAATCATCGCAGGGTGAATAGCATTCAATTATCGTGCCTGGACCCTCCGCTTTATCGTCAACGGGATCAGCCGAATCCCCAAGTGTAAATATAAGTAACTGGGAAATCGCATATATACATACATATCCTCCCAACTGCAACATCCTCGGAACGGTCATCTGGCAAGATTGAAGACTGGCTATTTTCCTCCACTTGAAATTGGGGGAATGGGTTGTCGCCTCCCCCATTGTGACACTTGCGGTTGAAATGCTGTTCCATGCAATTAAATGCATAGAGAATGAAGTTTATGGCAATGGTTCTGGGAGGTTGAGACGGATCCAGGATGATTGAAAAACAGATGGGTGACCGGGGGGGAGGGGGTTTGTCTTACCCTTTTCCCCGAGAGCCAGGGGTGGCAATTCCCAGATCATCAATGAAAGCGCCTTGCTCAGCCTTGGGGATCCGCATGCGCCAATGTAAACTTTCTGCCTAATTCCCTGAAAGCTTAAGTATTATGACACCCAGCCTCTTTTGCCACCCTCTTCTTCGACTGCGCCACTAATTTCAGCCTTGTTACCAGGGGTAAATGTGATGTTGTCGTGGTATTGCGGCTGTACATGTGGTGGACTGTTCATGTGCTACTTTGAAGATTTCAGATTTCATCCTGCGTGATGTCATTGAATGTGCGCTGTTCTTCCGCGACGAGCAACTGTGTGCAAGGAGCTCATCCATGGCTCCAGGAGATTCCTCTCAGAGATATACTCACTCCACCGGATCTTGCGAAAAGCCTTCCCGACGGGATCCCCTCTACCAATTGGTGTCTATCACAGCCACAGCCTTTTCCCTGTTTCAGCCTCGAAATGAGGCACAGCCACAATGACCGACTGCTTTTCTCTTGCAAACAGGTTCAGGAGCTCAAGCTACGTGTTCACCTCTTCTGATGCGGCCAGTCAGAGGTTGGAAGAATGTTCTTGTAGTGTACTACAAGCCACTTGCTCGGAGTGTCCATGTCCGAGAATTTGGCGCCGGTCATCCTGATATGCCCCCGGGAGATGATATCGCCAACTAAATATCGTGGATGCCAGACATGGCGGGAAAATTTCCCAGAGCCCAGGAGCGTGCAGTGCCTCCTGATACACCCGACACAAAAGTCTTACTGTTTGTGTGTAATAATGATTTCAAGCTTCTAGCGCTTTCCTGCCCCTCCTGAATTGGCGAAGAGACACACGAGCGGTTACGAGTTTTTATCGATCGACGCCATGCATTCTATGTGTAAAAGGAGAAAGGACGCCACTGAGGAGGAGGCGATATAAGCAAGCAGCGGTTGGACAAGGCTACGAATCAGCCTCATCACAACCCTACTACATACAAATGTACCTAACTGATCATCCTCAGAATCACGAAGCAAAGTTGCATAACTGCCAGGATGGCATCCAACCTTAAAACGCGGCTCCTGTATACCTCGATTCACATACTTGCGCCAATGGCAGATATATAGACGCGGCGTTATTGGTTGACTTGTTGTGGTTTCGGTCTCCACATCGACATTTCCGGTGGGGGGATCCGGGAATACTAATAACCCGAGTGTATAAAATGCATAAACCTGCTGAGTCACCAATCCTGCCAGTGAATGAGATTATGCATCATCGGCAGGCCTTGTTGCACCACAAGTCACCCAACGACGCGTTTAAATTCCACGTTAAGAAGGTTCCGGTACTCAAACTAGGATATGCTGTTTTTTGTTATTATAGCATTTTCTAGATCCTTAATGATGCGGGTAAAAAATGTTAGAAATCTTTGTAATATCTATTGACCCGTTAGAGATATATAATCTGTGCAAGGCCCGTGAAATACACTGTTAGAGTTGGAACCAAGTAGATATGCGTAAATCTTCACTCTCCGATAATATGTAACTGCTGTCTGAGTCGCTAGATGAAGAGATGGAGGATTAAATTGTAGAGGAAAGAGTCTATCTAGAATACAGCGCGAAGATATAAAGGAAACGTCTAAGTGATACAGATCACGTGACCCATCGCCAAGAAGGTTCTAACAAATTTACGTATTAAGTATACCCCTTGTCTAAAAAATAAGAATTGGGTACTTATATTATAAGGCATCGATTACACGGATATGTTGAATATTGAGCAATGGCCGTTTCTGCAAGTCGCGGATAGCCAATAGTCTTTTCAGATGTGATGATAATCTCTCCTGTCAAGTGAGTAACTGGGAAGAGAGAAAGATTTGTACATGAAGTCGGTTTTGCCGTTCTCCTATTGTTAAGGGAAAAGTTCTGGGAGAGAAGGCACAATGCGAGCCGGATTGCCGGCTCGCATTTCCTGGGGATGCATTGCGACTGTGGTTCTTCCTCTTGACTGTCGTTTTTGGTTTGGTGTTGTCCTTCACTCTAATGGTGGTCAGCAAAAGTAACTGAGGTGTTATAGACTGTGTTGTTGTGCTTGCATGGTGTCTCTCTCTGTGTAAAACCTGTTGGAAAGGGACCTTCAGTACTTTGGCTGCCTACGCTGCGAGGTTTTGGTGTTTTTAAACGGACATCCGGCGCATGTGAGACAATATAATCAGTATTCCCTGACTACCCTTCAGATACGATGGGAAAGTAGGTGGCGGCCGTCATCATCCGCAACACGGCTCTGTCGGCAGACTCGGAACCAATCCATGCATCCCACATACGCACGATCCCGAACCAAGGCCATTGCCCATCAGCATGAGGTGTATGTCTCCTGACAGTTGCCTGGGGATCGGCTGTTCATATTAAAAGGAAGAAATGCAGAGACTTGGTTATATCCCAGCCTCCAACCTCTACCCCGCAAACCGCCAAGATCTGCGAAAACAGCACAGCAAAGACAAGTTACCGACAGCCTTTATCTCCCATCCCTAACCCTAATAATAATACCTATCCCAGTTACCTTGGTTGAAAACAACAACCCCGGACCGGGAGACGTTGCCGGTCCAGGAAACCGCCGATGACGTCTCTTGAAACAATCCACATGCGACCCCATCACTGAAAATTTCACTTCATTAGGATAAACCCCTCATTTTCCAGCCCCATTTGCTGAGGCTAGACCAAGAAAATAATAGCAATGGCCCGACAAGCTGCCCCATGTGGAAGCGTGGACGACAATTTTTGGTTGTATGTTCCGATAGCGCCGGATATCGGGGGAAAGAACTTTGTCTTCGCCGGGATGTGATTGGTTGCTGTGGCTGTGTTTCCCGCGTTGCCATCCGATTCCCGCCGGACTTGACATACTCCGCCCTGAGACACTAAGAGAGGAGAAAGAGGTGGGAACGAATCTCGGTCCAATCATAGAATCGGCATTTCCACTCGGCAACATGCTGTCAGTGTCTCCAGCCCCATTTGAGGGTTGGGAACTTGGTATGGGGGGGGGCCACGTTCCACTACCACCACTCACAGCCGGGAGTTAATCCGGTATTCGGAAGATTCACGATAGGGGTGGAGGCTCGGGTCCGATTCGGGTGGGGTGGGTTTTGACGGGAATAGAACTATACGGAGGTTTGGGTGGCATCGAGGAGAGGTACATGTATACAACAATTCCCGCCGTCCCTGGGTTGGAACTTGGTACTTTCAATTAAGACAATTCTACTCTTGTTCATATCAGACTCTTTTATTTATATCCTACCTAGCCTTTCCGGCTCAATAATCACTCAATCAAACCCTCTTACTAGATCTATATCCACTAAGAATGGCTCCCTCGATCAACGAATTCCCCCACACTGCCACCCTCGTCCAGCCCGATGTCTGTAAAATCGGAATCAATGGCTTCGGCCGTATAGGTAGCCCCCCCTCCATGATTACCCCCCCCCAATCAACCTACCAATTGAACCCTTTTAATAAGAATTACAGGCCGCAACGTCCTTCGCGCCGCCCTCGTCCGCTCCGACATCCAAGTCGTCGCCATAAACCACACCTGCACCACCGTCCAAGACCTCATCTACCTAATCCGCTACGACTCCTCCATGGGCGCCCTCCCCCCCTCCATCCCCATCCAAGCCCTCTCCGACACCGCCATCCTAATCAACAATACCCGCATCTCGCTCACCTCCGAACGCGACCTCAAGAAACTCAACTGGGCGAGCCTGGGAGCCGACTACGTGGTCGAATGCACAGGCAAGTTCACCAAGCGCGACCTCGCCCTCGAGCACGTTACCTACGGGCAGGCGAAACGGGTTGTGATTTCCGCTCCTAGCTCGGATTCACCGACCTATGTGTATGGGGTGAATTCGGAGGGGTATACCGCGACCGAGGAAAATAAGGTGATTAGTTGTGCGAGCTGTACGACGAATTGTGTTACGCCGGTGTTGAAGGTGTTGGCTCGCGAGTTTGGGATTGCGCAGGGGTTTTTGACGACTGTGCATGCGGCGACGAGGAGTCAGCAGGTTTTGGATGGGTATAGTAAGAAGAACCGGAGACTTGGTTGGTTCCCCTTATTACCTAAATAATGTGTGGTATGGGTGGTTCTAACATGTACCAGGTCGCAGTGTGTTCGATAATATCATCCCCACTAGCACTGGTGCCGCCAAGGCTATTGCTACCGTTCTCCCTGAGCTATCTGGGAAGGTGACCGGTGTCTCCATCCGTGTCCCAACGTGAGTACCTGCGTTTTATCATCTTAGAAGTTATATAGATGCTAATTGGACTAGTCCTAACGTCTCCATGATCGACTTGACTGTCAGCACCGAGAAACCCACCTCTCTCCCGGAAATCATGTCTGTGTTCCGACGCGCAGCTAAATCTGAACTCTCTGGCGTGCTGCACGTTACGGACGAGGAGCTCGTCAGCCAAGATTACAACGGAAACCCACACAGCGCCATTGTGGATGCGCCTGCGTGCGCGGAGCTGAACCCCAAATTCTTTAAGATTATGGCGTGGTATGATAATGAGTGGGGATACTCGAACCGCTTGCTCGATTTGACGGCGCATGTGGCGGGACAGGAGGATTAGAGTTGTCGTATTGAATGGTTGATGAGCGAGAAAGAGAAATTTAGATTTTGTTAATAATACCCTCATGATAGTCTGATAGAAATGATATTTATAAAATATTTTATTAAGATTAATGTACAATGTTGGAAATTATTTCGTTGGGTGGTTCAGAGTCCGTGTCCGGCAAAGAGCAAGGAAGTGGCAAGGAGAGCTGCAGCGAGTCTGGGCAGGCTAAGCCTGACCCCGCTTGACGTCGGGGTTGGCGAGACGGACTGTGTCTCACCACTCCTTGATGGCGATTCTGAAGACGAAGATGAAGACGAAGACGAAGGGGCAGATGAAGTGGACGTCCCTGTTGGCTCTACCGAAGATGAGGACACCCCAGTCCCCGAGGACGGGGTCTCCGTCGCCGTGGCAGCGTCTCCGTATACGGCATTGCACGAGATAGGCGCTGTAGTCGGCAGCGGAATAGGATTCCCCCAACAATCCGAAATCGGAAACTGATGATCATCAAGCAAATAGCTCTTTGTCATCCAGCTCCCCGACGGCGTAGAAGAAAATGACGTGGGAGCGGGCTTCCCCGGCACAGTGACGGTGTCGCAGACGACCTCGAACCCGCTTGAGTCGGAGGACCCGATGTCACCGTCGAGCAAGCACATGAACGCGTCGCTCCAGTGATATGGGTTTTTGGGGTTATTTGCGTTAAACGCCGGATCCATCTGGCAGAGCGTGGCGCACGAGACGGGGTAAGCTGGGTCGTCTGGGGTGGTGGGTGAGGTGATATTATAGACAGTGCCTGAGCAGCATTTCGCGAATCGCTCAGCGGAATTGTGGCCGATGGGGGGTGTCTTGCAGATGAAGCCTGGGAGGTTTTCAGGCCATTCGGAAATGGCGCCGCCGTAGACCTCGTTGAAGGTCGGGTTTCCCGTGCACTGGTTGGAAGACATTATTGATGGAGATGAGGCTCACGAACAGGGGGAAAATGAAAACAAAACTGGGTTCGCGAATCGATTCTCTGGGGTGACGGAGAGTTTTTCAAGGCTTGGCGATCAGTTTTTGTCCAATCGGCTGCTGACCCGAACCAACATCTCATCCAACATTCTAAACCCTGCTCTGATTGGCTGGTTGGCCACGGGTTCCTGAGGCTCGTCAAATCTTATTGGTCTGGAGGAAAAGTCGGATTACAGCTTCATGCCCCTTTTTCTGAGCCAGAGACAGAGGCGTCATCCCGTCGTCGTCCTTGGAATTCGGATCGGCAGCATTGTCGAGCAGAAGTTTCACAACTCCCGCGTGCCCGTTCTCTGCGGCCCACGAGAGTGGCGTCTGGCCGTATGCGTCGCGCGTATCGACCTCAACATTCTTCCGCAGTAGCTGTTTGACCGTTCCTTCGTGGCCGCCCCCCGCAGCTAGCGACAGTGGCGTGCGTCCCACCTTGTCCGTTTTATCCGGATTAATATCCTCGTTGAGCAACAAGGTAACCACCGCCTCATGTCCGTCTCTGGCAGCGTATGACAACGCGGTAAAACCATAATGATCGTCCGTCTTGTCTAGGGTGGGCCGTTGCTCAAGAAGAGCCCTCACGACAGCCTCATGGCCGTTTAAAGAAGCATGCATCAACGGTGTAAGAGTAGATTTATCAGGAGAATCCAGACGACCGTGCCATGCGAGAAGTAGTCGCACCACGGCTTCATGACCGTTCTTGGCACTCAGCAACAAGGGAGTTTGACCACCAATATCTTCCGCGTTGGGCTCAAAGCCCTTCTCAAGTAGCACACGTACCACCGCCTCGCGCCCGTTCTCCGCAGCTAGGGAGAGTGGCGTCCGGTCCAGCCTGTCCGTGTGGGATGTAGGGGGGCCATCCCCGAGTAGTTGTTCCACGACCCGGATGTGCCCATTCCATGCTGCGTATGATATTGGTGTCCATCCTTGTTCACTGTCACTGGAGTCTAGGTCAGATCCTTCGCTGAGGAGCAGCCCAACGACCGCTTCTTGAGCGTTTTCTGCTGCATACGATAATGCCGTTCGACCCACCTCATCTTTGACGTCGAGGTTGATACCCGACCCCAGGGCAAGCATGGATCTGATTGTTTGCGTATACCCTCCTGCTGCGGCGACTCGGATGATTCGTTGGTGGAAATCATCCCCGCTCTCGGGAGAAGTCTCTTCGCTCCAAGGCAGTGTGGTCACACCCAGCTCGGATCCGCACCACCGTCCCAAGAAAGCGGCACGGCTACCGACCAGGTTTCCAGATAACTGGGAGATAATCATTGATACACTCGGGTCCATAACACAGCACTCCTTATGGCGTCGAACATGGGATAAAGCATAACTCGCGAAAGGCATACTCTGAAGATACTTGGCAAAGTTTTGGAAGTGGTCGGAATTCCACGCAGATGCACTAAAAGGCCATTGTACCATGCTGTTTATGCAAATCATCAGGTACCGAATGCAGCAGATAGTGATTGAGATATGCGCGTCGTGCTCGGTCATCGAAAAGGGGAGCTCCTCGGTAGATCCACCCCGACGGATGAAGAATTCGCGTACCGTTTGGTGGATAATTTGAACCGTACCGCGTTGATTATCGTCGTTGGGGTAACCGTCGCCAGCTTTCACAATCTCGATGAAGTTCCCCCCACAGTGAACAATACGTCTGCGTGCGGGTATTCGACGACGAAATGCTTCGTCCGCCAGGGAGAAGACCACAGCGCCATCGTCCGGGATGGCGAGCATATGAAGGAATTCGTCGCTGGTAAGAGGACGCAGAGAGAAGAGCGCAAATTTAAACATTTTCAGAGCGTCTTGCTTATCTTTGGGGGTGTTTCGCTTCATCTTGGCGACCATTCGCTCATAGAAATCCTCCAGCTCGATGGGTAGTGTCTTTAGAAACTCCAAAACGTCTTCTTCTGATAGTCCCTGCTCATCGTAGGTACGCAACTCCTCACCTACTAATTTCACCCACAGGAAAACCCCTTGCGCGTTTTCGGTGACATACTTTCTCGCCTGTGCTAGAAACCCGTCGAGACGCACGTACCCAAGGATGAAATCGGTGTACCGCGCGATGTCGGACTTTGTGTGATCCTGCAGAATAATCATATTATGAGAATTGCTCACCGCAAATCCAGAAGGCCGACTAGCAAGAAAGATCTTGATGAATGCGCTATTATCCCCAGCGCAGATACTGGAAAATAGATCTAACATGTCGCGTCTGTCTTTTTCCTCGGATTCATCGACGGCGTCGATCAGGAGATAGATCTTTCTATCCTGCCGACAGGTTGGCAATTTCATTACTGTCTCCTTCAAGGACTCATATTGCCAGTCTAGGGTGGAGCCAGATACAGGCGGTTCTTGGTCTGCCAGCTGCCGTCGATATTCCGACTGCACACAGCGATAAAAGAACGATTCGTGTTGGTCGACAACATCGTAGAGCAGCGATCGGAGCATATTATGGTGGCTTCTTTGCAAGTTACCTTCCCGTGTACTGTAGAAAAACTTTGCGATGATCGCAGACTTTGTATTGGGATCTCGCTGAAGGGCATTAAAGTAGTAGTATCGCGTCAGGGTGCTCTTTCCGCTTCCCGGCTTCCCTTGTATATACAGCAGGCGCGAGCTGGGAAACTGCGACCACTCCACGTACTGTGGGTGCTTCCAGAGCCACTCAAAGGAACCTCGATGCTCTTTCACAATCTTGTCGAAACGGATATTGTGGAAGCGGAGCGAATTCAGGCATTCTGCATATTGTCAGAGTGAGACCTTGATGTACAGACTTTCTTCAAGCAAACCTTTTCTTTCTCTATCATACTCTATGGATCTGATCCCCAAGAAAGTACGATTAATCGTGTCACTTTGCTTACCCGCCAACAGGATCTTTGTTTTCGGTTCCCTCTCGCTCAGTCTGGACACTAAAGCCAGTATGGCACGGTAGAGATCATCTGCTTGCCTAGAAACCTCATCGAGCTCCGCCACCACCAGAAACACTTCCCGTTTTTTATCGAGCAACAGAACGCGTTCAAACGCGTCAACAAACTCACGAGGGTTGGCGTCATTCACCGCGTCATGGATGAGTTTCCCATCCAGTTGCAGGGGCCATGTTTGCCTTGGAAGGAACGTCTCCAGAACGGCATTCAGAAATACGTCGCAGGCTTTTTTCCCCTCTTCTGGCGATATGTTACTTATATACTGATAGAGGAGGGTATGAATGAGGGTTGTGACTGCCGATTGGTTATGGGGAATTCGAGAGCAAAACATATACAAGCAGATTTCTTCATTTGCGCTCACTACATCCGACGCGACCCGACGAAGATCGTCGGAAGATGGCCCAGATAACCGCAGACAATTCCAGCGATCTTCACTTGTCCATCTGTGGAAGTCCATATTCTGGAAAATCCAATCAAACTTTCGGTTGTCCTTGTCGAGTGGCTGGATGGAGGCTCGATACGTAGTTTGATATACTGAAGACAGGATCTGTCGAAACTCGTCCACGCCCATCTTATCTATCGCGAGTTGAAACGGCGCTTGGGCTGAGGAGAAGTTAGAGAGCAAATAATTATGGGAAGCCTATTTGAAGGGCCACACGGGGTAGGTGCTGCACGGTCACCATCGACCTTACCTTCTTCGATACTAGAAATGCTCGGCGTAGACTGCGTTTCATTCACTGCCACCACTGAAAGCAGCTCCTTCCCATAAGCCGCTGCTGTCGCCGCCGCGTAGGGCTGCCATTCCTTATTTTTATGGGAGTCTGAATAATCGGAGATGCCGCGAATCACCAAGCACGGAAATCCATCCATCAAGCCGGCGGCTTCCATCTCGAAGCAAAGAATCCCCATTTCCTCTGAAAGGCGATCTCTCGTGAGACCGTGCTTGACGACCTGGTTCCCAGACGCAATAAGCCCGTAGTGGATTACTGGGCCGCGCTGCGATCGCGGCGAACGGTGCACTATTTTCGCATAATTGCAGTGGGTGCAACTTTCCGTCGGAAAAGGATGGTCGTAATCAGCCTGGAACAGTCTATCCTTCTGGTTCCCCGGAAACTTGAAGCTCCGAGACTTGGAGCGGGCCACGATACGTGAAATATGATTTTTCATGGAGCTCCGACCGTCTAGATGCAGTGCTTGGAGCTTTGCGATCGCTGTTAAGAGAACGCGTGGCGGTTTGTTCAAAGCGCCCGTTCGCTCGAACCGGCCTTCTGCAACGGTTTTCCCATAGTCGTATTGAATGACGCCACTGAACCCTTGATCTGGTTTACTCACCACGACATCTCCCAGGCGGATATCGGCCATCCCCCCCGGAACGCCTCCCCCGATGCCGACCATCAAAACAAACCGAATGTTAGGGAAGCTCGATAGCATCTGACTGGCCACCGTCGCCGCTGACGTGGTGCCATATACACCGAATGGCAGACAGGCGATGGCAACATGGTGGTCAAACACCTTCCCTAGGGTATACGTGTTGTGGTCGTTTGAGCCCATGGGCAAATCTGGATGGACTTCATCGAGCACCGCCTGGGCCGCCGTCATCTCCACTGGGAGGGCGCAGATCCATCCCACCGTGTATTTTTCATGTCCCGATTCTTTCCCCTGCTGAGAAATTTCCTGAAAGCTCCTCTTCGGCATGGTTATGCGGTTGGATACATTCCCTCTCCCTGTATCCTGGGAACGGTGAGGTCTGAAAGGGTTCGTTCAGCTGGCGAGGGCGTTTGGATGCGGGGCTACGCGCATCTGTACCCAATCGAGCCAGTGATCTGGCCGCCTCCAGCAGGGATCATCTCGGCTACGAACCTAGTGCTATTTTACGCATCGCGATAATCTTCTTCCTTGTCATGATTACTTGCGGATCTTGACCACCTGAGAACGTTGAAAATAGCACCGATTTTGGAGTGTACATCCAAGGATACGAGCTTTCAACTGCGTCAACGGATGCTAGTGAGCACGAAGCAGAATGATGAGGGGTAAAGAACGCCTGAGATAGAGGTAAGCAAGTATCCTTCCATATCTGTGGGACAAGGCTGCACATCAGCCTTGTCTGCCTTTTCTACCACGACCCGCCCTGCCATGGACTAAGGATCATCACGCGAATCGGAGGTAGGAGTTTGAATAACTTGCATGATGACGTTACAACTGGGCCTACATGTTTCCCTACCTACAGATACACCCACGCTAGGTCAGAGAGGATTGCATGACCTTGCTATCCCTTCAACCGGAAAAGAGACGTGCTATGAGCCTGGGAATGGAGTGACCCCCTCAATAGCCGGCACATATAAATGCACAATTCGGCTGAGTCACTTACCCCATATTGTGCTTGTGCAATACTGACGAGCCAGCAGCGCAATAAATATATCGCCAGTCACCTTATAGTTCATTTGATGCCTTTCAGTGATCAAATTGGGATCTAAGTTATTTTATGCTATTACACTGGCTTTGGATACTTCACTCCACACATACACGAGAGCGTCAAATGCCTCAGAGAAAGGCCGCCGATTGCGGATGTACGTAGCCATTGATGGATGTATGAAGCCAGGATGCCTTTACAGTCACGGCGCATTTATTTGTTGTGTCTGAGCCGGTAGAAGACCGGAGAGCATGAGAGACAGCCGGTCCTGTTGAGAATTCAATCTATATAAGGACCCTATTGACCCAGAGCAAGAAACCGTCATGCAATCCACCTTATTCACTGCAGCTTGCCTGACCCGGATATCGCTATAGACAATGCAATGAAGAAGGTATTCACTCGTCCATGCGCCCGGAGATGGTGAATATCGCCGTCACTGGATACCAACTGCTTGGCAAGGTGACAGACTGAACCCCCCACCCCCAAAAGGTATAAATAGGGCCTTCTCCCCCTGGAACCTCCTACGACTACATTTTCCCCATCGCTAGTCTGCCCGTTTTATATATACCTTTTTTTTCATATGCTTCGGCCAAATATATCTTGATTGTTCCTTTCCTATGGCAGTTCCATATTACCAGGGCTTATTTGATACCGAATGTCTTTCGTCATTTGACTTGTCTGACTCAACCCACTCCCGGTCCTACGCCGTCAGAGACCTCCCCTTTCTCTATATACCGGCCCATCATTCCACTTTTATGGCTATGGCCTACTAGCTGGGCGCACATTGGACACATCCAGTAAGTTACCTAAATATCCCCGACCCTCCTCGATTCACAAATACTCCAGACGCTTCTCTACACCCACTGCTCCTGGAACATACCTTCCATTTTCAGGGTTAAGTTCTACCACTGCAGGAGGTCATTCATGCACCACCCCATCCCTGGCTCGCGCTTAGCGGTACGTATGCAGGATTCAAATGTCATTGTCTGCCGATCCTGTTCATAGGGGCGGAGGTCACTTACCTTGGAGTATGAGTGTGCGGAGTGCCTTCCGCCGTTCCTTGCAGTGTAGGAACAACAGCAATAGCCTGTACTGTCGCCCCATCGTCTCTGCGTCCTGAGCAACGCCTCCCAAGCGCTCTGGAAAGTCGTCGACGACTGTGCCAACCCGAGAAAGCTCGTCACGGCGCCAGTCGACCCAGCCGACCTAGAAGAGAGGCTGGTCTGTTTTTGTTACAAGGAGCTGGTCGCACAGGGACTGGCAATCATAAGCTCCCGTTTCCAGAAGATCTCGACACTTCAACATATCACTGTTCTGTCGCGCGTTGTCTGCTTTCTCTGGGCCATAGCAAGCGGACGACCGAAAACTGAGCTGTTCTTGTCCCTTTCTATGCCCCCCTCAATTTGCTGCTCAATGCGGTCTAAGGATACTGCTTATCCATGGATGCAGGTGATTTATGTAACGAGGTCAGTCAAACCATTGGCAAGTTGGCTTGTTCCCAATTTCAAGGTTAGTTTCCACCGTAAGGAAGGAGAGAGGTTATTTAGCGCCTAGCTAGCCCTTGGCCTTGAACAATGGGTTAGGTAAGTATTACCCCTTGTTAGTTGCTCTACCAGTGCCACGCTGACGCCTTCAGCATCTACACTTCAGTGTCTGCCCATGGTGCGGGCGGGCTAATACGAAGCCAAATGACGCTCAATGTGCTCGAAATGACGAAGTGTCCTGCTTCACTTTTTCCGAGGACTTTCGTTCAAAGGGGCATTTTGACGACTTTTGCCAAGGTATAAAACGAAAGACCTTATCTGTGAAAGCGTCAAATATCCGACCCAACCACCCTGACATAGGGAACTTCCTACCACCCAAGTTCTAGCGAAATGAAATGTACGATCTTGTGGTTTGTGATGAACAGGTCCTGCGAATGCAGGAGGGCGAAGTACGCTTATCCGTTGTATATGCCACACAGAAAGGACAGTGACAATATTCCTGCGGGTTGAGCTCCCTGATAAACAAGGAGCGCTAACTGACTGCGTGTATGTTACTCGTTGTCCTCATAGAATCGCCGACAATTCATCAATATCTTGCACCGCGTGGAGAAAGGCGCGAATAGCTACGAATAGCTACAGAATCACCCGATCTACCTCAATGAAAATCGCCTTTCATTTGTTGTACTGGCCGATGGCAGTGATCTCAGTATGTTTTCTCCGTTCCTTTCTCGCTAGAGCCTTATTAATACAGCTTCTCACTTATTTAGTCTCCACAAACATCCCACCGTGCCGAGTTTTCGTGATTGCAAGTTGCTACGTCCTCATCGAGAATACCAGCACTTGGGAACCATTCGCTGCTTCAATGTGAACTTGCCCGAAAACATATGGGGACGGATCAGCACGTATCATCGGCTCCCAGGCGCCCAGGGCTACTATCCAGATTCGGATATCACTTGCGAATCATTTGCCTCAGATTAGCCACCCGTGGACCCGGACCTACTTCACAAACCCGTTCCGGCTCAAAGGTCAAGAAGAAACAATACGCGATCGACGGGTCTACGAGGTCCGGGGATGCCGAACAGGCGATCATTCGCTTTTCGAAGGAATTGGCCAATGGATATACCTGGCCGCGAAATTATTGCCTGCCTCTACTCGCGTCGAAGATTATGACTAAGACGCCGACATCTCGACGATGGACTTGAGAGGATATCTCAATCCACACGTGAATTATTAACGATATTTGAATGCTCGATTAGATCCTGAAGAGGCTGTGGACTTTGCCAGATAATAGCTACTTCCCGGTCTTTTAGGGGCGGCAGGGTGCGAACCACAACCGTGCCATTTAGGTTATTACACTCCTGCCTGAACCTTGGTTTATGCATTGTGCGGGCCCGACAACGGGCGGATCGATAGAGCTAGAGAATCTCCTTGGTCATTCGAGTTATCATCCGAAACACCAAGCCCCTCGCCTTTGGCCCAAGCCGAGAGACCTCTGGTTGGGATACCTCCATTGGAACAACATAGTAAGCAAGATACCCGATCCTGGGCCATGGGATGTTCGTTCGTGGGAAAATGGCACCAGAACGATCCGCTGCCCCTACTGTGCGGGTTGGAAGCACGTGTCGCGTCCGGTAGGTATCACCCTTACCTGTTGCTTTTGGAGTGAGCGTGGCTAGAGTGATAATTTTGCGTATAGCCCTGTCCAAGCCGTCGACGCGTAGATAAAGTGCCCTAGCAACCTCGCTGGACCGAAATATATACCCTGTGTGGCAAGCCTCTCCATACGTGCCACGTTCACCCCTATACATTAGGAAAGAAGACCGAAAGCGAACGGACTCAATTTTAGTCTCTTTTTGGGCTTTTCTAGTCCCCTAAGACTATAGTGCATGATAATATCGATGGAGAACATCAGGCGAGGGTTACGCGATCTTCAACGCTCCCACGCTTCCATCTTCGACAATACCACGGGACTCCGGCCTCCTTTTAACAGCTCGACAGCGGCCAGCTTTGAACTCATTATTCGAAGGCTCCTAAACGAGGTGAATGACTTTATGGGTGCGTTACAGCGATTCCAGCCAGTGCGCGTTGAAGTTGGACCGGCTAAGGTTGACAGCTCGAAGAGTGCCACGTAAGTCCCGTCTTTCCTGACAAAAAAGTCCGCCTACTAACCATAGGTGTATACGTAGAACGGCCTTCGTCTGGTTGTCCACTGAGCCTTTCGCCACGCATTGCGTGAGCGAGATAGACCCCGTCTTTGCGGGACCATGGTGATGGTTGGGTACGCGCTGGAGAAAAGAAAGAGGTGAATTGCAGTTGTGGTGAGCGGGCACACCTAGGGATGTAAAACTAAGTGCCAGCGCGAAATGTTCACTGCTATTGGCACGGGGGTATCTCAAAACCTCCTCTGCTCTTCGACCATTGTGCACGACTTCTGGGCGATGGCAAGGGTGGCCTTGAACCCGATGCGGAACAATATAATAGGTTTGGAGGGGTGATGACCGGTATCGTGAAGATCTTCCACTTTTTTTTATTTTTAATATTTGCTGATATTTTCGGCAGAAAGGAAGAAGCTTAAATACTGCAGGTTTTGTGCAGGTCTGTTGCACCGAGAGACAAGTCTCATACTACCAGGGCGGCGATAGTACGATCGCCTGGGCCTCAACTATCGCCCAATAACCTCGGCGATCAACGGTCTCCTAGTGCGAGCCGAGCTCCGCGAGGAATGTAAAACATTGGTCAACAATCCTGCACCGTCTTATCGACCGGAAAATCAGGGATTAGGATGAGCTAAAGGGGGGTCCTGGGGCTGGCCAACTTCGACCTGATGGTTCTACCGACATTGCTTATTATCTGCGGGTCGGATTATGGAAATCCTTTGTTCATATATCAGAGGCCCCGCCTTCCCCGAGCCACATGGACTTCCTGGTAGGACACCCAGTCAGTGGATAGGCAAGCCGACGCGATAGGCGTGGTGAAACCAGACTATGTCAGCCTCGAAAGCTTAGATTCGGCATCCAAAATGTCACTCATACGAGCAATCGCTTTTGCTGCTCGCGATTTCGCCAACCATTTACCCACAAGAATTCAAACCGTGGAGTTCGAACCTGCTTACGCCTCGTATACCACCAGGTCGTGAATGTACCCACACAGCTGGAACCAACGTGTGACGGGGTTATTCAGGTTTTCCCTCAAACAGACGTATCGACCCCGGTAGTTTGTGGTACGCTTAACTAGAAGCAGGGGTGGATCTTTGCTGATTTTATGGGCTTTTGTATGAGATTATATTCATGGCTCTATGCCTACGGCTCTCTCTTTGCGGCAGTTTCCCGGGCAGCCCTACGGTGGGCGCCTAGGCAGCGGCTGAGCCCCCTTCACAAGGGGCTTGGTCTACTACTGCTAGGTGTACCTGAACAGCCTAATGCATCTGAGGAGTATCGTACTCACCGGGGGTCTGTGGAGCATTTGAAAAAATTTGTGAGGAAGAAGCGCCAATTGAGCAGATATCTGCGCGCCCCATCACAGTCGGCCCGAAATGAGCATTTGTGCGGTGCTAGTAACTTTAGGTGGTCTGTTGGTGAAGGATTTCAATGGCAGTCATGAGGGTCAAACTAGACGGTATGTTCTACTGATGGCTGATCGCAGGCCCAGTTGGCCCTAACCAGTCGGTGGATCCACAAAGAAGCCAGAGAAAGTGTCGATTGGTGAACTTTACTGACGGTGAGGTCCTTCAATAGATTCGAAACACCAAAAGAGCATCAAAATCTACGCTGATACTCTTCACGCATCGAGGTGAAGCAACATCCGAATGCTATACCACACCGTAGTCGGCATGTCTTTTCAACCAATCAACGGCTCCGAGCGTGCTTTGATGAGCGATAAGATGCCTTGGTTGCGGGAAAAGCCGACAGTCCGTCGTTTCCCACTTTAATGTGTCCATCACTGCATCTTCGTTCCCACTAATATCAGTACCGTGACATCGATGGCTCCTGTGAATAGCGAATTTACGAAGGAGAGGCGCGACCTCATCCGCCAACTATTGGCCTGGACATGGTGCGGGCAGGTAACCGCAAAGCTAACAAGTGAGTTGCTAGCATCCATGAATGGTAAACTTTACTTTGCAACTCGCATAGGATAGTCTCGCCTGAATGGCTACTTCCATTCTGTTGCTATCAGCGGCCGTACAACCAAAACACCCACTGATCCCCCGTCATGGTCAGGGCAATTCGCTGAAGTAGGTAACACACCCCTTAACCGGATTACAAACACTAACCTCGTGGTAGAATATGACTATTTGTCTCGATTGACTCCCGAGATCCTGAATACCGCCAATCCCCCACGGGGAGGATGATTTCGGTTCGACACTATGGCTGGCATAGACCGCGTTCTAAGGTGACAGCGTTCCAATCCGACCACAGCCTATCGAACGAAGAGGGTGAGGAAAACAACCCCTGAGAATACGTGTCCTGGAGAGTCCTAGGGCTGGCTAAGGGGGTAAACGATTGCATCTGACCTTCCATGGAGAGGATGTCACTTTCCTGTCCTTAACCTTGGAATACCTGCGATAACCCCAAGGCCCATAGCTTGTCGATGAGGAGACACGCACACCTTGTCCCGGAGGAGGAATGTCCATGAACCCCTTGCATCGATGTCAATACGCTATTAAAGAGGAAAGCTCACTTGATTCCGAAATTCGTGATTACCTTATAGATAGGCATGCTCGGCCACACAAAAAAAGTGAGTCCCGGGAGAGCTATTACTCCGGCCTCGACTCGCGAAACATGATTACTTGGATGGTTTAATCATGGCCGCCTGCGATTTGACCGAGATGTATATCACCAGGGGTTGTGCATGTGTCCCATACCCCAGCCGCCATACAAACACATTCTGCGGAGGGAAAGGAGGCGGGTGAGAGGGGTGGGACCAATAGCAATCCCGAAACACATGTGTCGGAAACCCGCGACGAGCAGCGAGACTCTAGAATCACAGGCCTACAAGGATCGCGGGCGCTAATGTATGTTTTACCTCAGCGGTTCTCGGACACTCTTTCGCGCAGTGAGAGTGTTTTTAAGTTGTCGAAGCGCATCCAGGCCATGCGGGGCACCAGATCAACTAAAAGGATTATCCCAGAGCAGTTGCAGCGACACTGTTTCTAAGACTATGCCGGCGGGGCAGCAGTATTTGTCTGTTTATCGATTTAACCAACAAAGAGATCCAGACCGGAGGGCAGAATTGATTCGGGGGGTAGATGGAGCTCGGACCGTTCTGTACAGAGTACAGGCGAAACACATCTAGCCTAGCTATCCTAAGCGCAACGCGTGGTATTACGTTTCTCACGACCAAAGGAGCCAACGGCATCAGATTTCCTTCTCTACTTCTATACAACGCGGACTATCTATACGTGCTGGTAATGGGGTGGGCACTCATAGAAGTCCTGTACCTTTGGCAAGTGCCCGGTACCCTATCGGGCTCTTGAACAAGAAGGGGTCCAAATTTCTAGTGTTACGATACCCCCGAGTCTCATGCTTTACTCAACTCAATCACCCGTTTTTCGGAAGCATTTGTCGATGCGATAATCAGAAAAATGACCCCTTCGAAAACAAGTTTTTGAGGATGGATACCCCTGAGGGATCTTTACCTTTGCTGATATGGGGTTCGCCAGCCTTGTTATAAGCCTTTTATCCACGGTTCATTGGATCGCAGGATACCGTGGATATCCTTGCCCCCGTGCCTTTGTCCAGTGGCCTTCGAGTGGACAAAGAAACTTGACCATGGCCCGGCACCGAGTCGCTAAATTTACCATAGGTCAACAGAAGAAAGACACCCGAGACGATTAAACGACAGAGGCAGACGATCCAGGTCGACTTTCGCAACGATGCTGATGCTAGTTGTGGCATTGTGCTCACTCATATATGTGGTGATTCTGAAGGTACTGGACGTCGATGCCTACGGCTAGTCGACCTGGTTCGCCGAGCGGTGTTCTGTTACCACCAACAATCTCACTGGCTCAACCAACTTGTCGGTTTGCATGGAGGCTGTCATGCTATGCAATATCAACCGTACGCAAGGACGCCAAGTTGCGTGCGCACAAAGCGGAGGCAAAAATGTGCTAAGAGCGAAGCGAATCGTAGAATACAAGACCACCCTAATAACAAGAACCCTAGCAGAGGGAGAAAAGCTGGTGCCTGGTACCGCTCGCAAGAAATCTTCCAGGAAGCCAATCAGTCGGCAAAATCATCCGCTAATAACAACGGGGATGGCAATTAAAGTCCCTGTGAGTCCCTTTTGCTGTTCAAGCTTGGTGTCCAGGTAAATGCCATCTGATAGGCGTGCTACTCCAATAAATTCCAGCAGGCAATCAAGGAATCGCAGCAAACCCATCGGTACAGCCCCATTCTGGTCCGTCGGCGCTTAGGAATAGTAAGTCAACTATGGATGATTGTGGATACAACATCGGCCGCCACATGTGATGGCAGCGTCTGAGGTTGGTATTTGCTCACCGACCACAGTGACCCAGCCGTATCAGACGTGAGCCATTGGGCCAAACCAATTCTATCTGGAAATGGGTGTTTTGTCGAGAAAGAAGTACAACACCGGCACGAAAGTTATCCGGATCAGAGCGATGTCCACAGAATTACATCACTACCACCAGAAATACGGGCATGAGCTAAGAACCAGTACCTTGACTAGCGCCATGAAGGACGTCCCGCGACGGAGAGCATGTAACCACCCATCAAATGGTGGCGCTCAATTCAAAATACCTAAATTTCCGGGAACTTTCAATGGATGTGAGATTTCGCAATGGGTCGGCTACAATTTAAGCATCCTCAATTGACCTTGGCCATTTGCTAACGGAGGAAGGGGATGAAGACACTCACCGATGAACACCAGTCACAGATCTTGGTTCCTTTCCCAGGCTCATGGGTTGTTATGGTGGGAGCCTCGTCCTAGAATCTAGGACACGTGAGATTTACTCTCAAACAAGTGGCAACCGTTCTCCATAATGAGAGTCTTCAGTCAATCAATGGAGGAGGCGCAACTAGTTTGATCATGTCTTATTACAGTTGCAGGATATGGGAAAGATTTCGACACATTACCCCGAAGGGCTGGGCCGGAAGACCTAAAACCACTGAATAAACAACATCTCTCAATTTGCAACCAAACTTATGGCAAGCTTGCCAACAATGCAAAGCTTTTCAAATGTGAAGACCGCAATCGGAAGGTTCCCGGACACTGCTTTGCAGAATCCCAATGGCGTGGAGAAAACGAGGAAGTCCGCACATGTGCCGCATGCGTTGTCCGAGATGAAATAAAAGAGGCGATCAAAGAGGATCTTGAAACCAATAATGTCAAGGCAACTGTCGCCAAACAAGACAAAGCATACTTTGTTGCAATGCAAAAGTTCCTCAAATCCAATCTAGAGATTGCAAGACATGTCAAAGCCAGAGAAATAGCCCCTGATAATAGACACAGATGGGTACTCACCTACAAGCAAATACCAGGTTTAGCCAATGTTTACCAGACCTGGTTCAAGAAAGTCCCCGTGACCTTAAAAAATGAAGCTTGAAATCAAATTCACGACCCAACCATACCATGAGAGAGAAGCTCCCGGATCGATGCTGGAACTGGACAAACCTCTCAAGGAAATACTATTATTTCTTTTTGCGGCATGTCAATCCACACAACGGAGGCAGGAAAGGTCTTTCCGAAGCTATGGTCGTTTCGCAATCGGCTCACCGACATCGATGATGCGAAGTTTATCATTATTCTCCCAATTATAACAGGCCAAGATAGGGAGTGGATGACGTCCGGGGGTCTGGTTGCCTTCCTGGTGGGAAAGACCTGGCCAAATTCAAACCGAATAACATAAACTGCGAGGGACAATCCCACCCCGCCGACACACGACGGGCAAGGTCTGGAAGGAATGATCCGCGATGTGGATGGTGACGGGGAACTTCAAGAGCTTATGGCCACATCCAAAGACCCCCCCCCCCCTATCTTTGATGCTGCATGAAGCAGGCTTCTGCCAGGACCCAGAGATCTACAACTCCTCAAGCCTCTGATCTTAAAACCCTCAATGGGAAGGCTCTGCATGCCCCGAAGGCGTATTTTGAAAACACCAAGAGCTATCTACCGACGGTGAAGGACAATGATGGAGAGAATCCCTGAGCTCGTGCTTGACGATTGGGGAAGCATCCGAGCATTCACGATGTAACAGAAGGTTAGCCATACCTTTCTCTGCGCGTTCACCTCCTTTGAGCGTTCTTGGGAGACTCTATCGAAACGTGGATGGCATACTAACATCATTTCTTTAGGGTTTGCACGAACAGAAAGGGACTGATCCTCATTTGACGACACTCCTCTTTAAACCTCGATATGTTCTTCATCCACGGGGGAAATGGGAATCGTGACCTCACGTCTCCTGGCGGGATATGTCGGTCGTGACAGACTAACGGAAATCGATCCGACAATAATCCACCGGAGCAAAGTCCTCTGCAGGCCCCTCGAGCGAAGGAGCTCCCAACCTACCGACCGAACATCGCGTCCCCCATAGTTGTCGCCATGTGTACTGATAGATCCAAATAACGTACTTTGCAGGGATCTTTACCCCTCAACGAGGCGTGGAACCTCTTGTGGCGGTGAGTTTTGCACGTCCTCTTTCCTCTTTAAACACCAAGAACTTCTTAAGGTTTTGATATTCTAACAAATCCTGCTTGTAGATTGATCTGGCGGCGGCTGATTTTCAGTACGTCGGGGCGTTTCTCGGCCATGAGGCCCAGCAGCTGGTCTAACGGAATGGCATCGCCTACCAAGTCGCTTTGGCCCGGGTGGCCATTCAAATCCCTCGAAATTAGGTCCCGGCTATAAGAACCTGGCACCATGGTAATGCTCCATTCTTATGCCGGTACGTACAACAGCTCGCAGCACTTGTCCGCCAGTGGAGCAACCCAAGCTGTCTGTGACTGGATTGACCATAATCAGTGGAATTTAGCAACCCATACATCGATTACAGTCTCCCTGCAGCCGTGGCGCCCAAGAACCTTCCTCATCAGAGGTCAATTACATTAGTGGTTCCTTTCCAGCAGAATGTCACCGGCAATTGCTTGATGATAGCATATCTCACCGGAGCACCTATTACTTGCTACAAAACACTCACTGGTTCTACGCCACTCCCTCAAGAGGGCGAAATTACCGGAGATCATTCAGGGGCGCTGCCGGAACGAGGCAGAGTAGACCCATAAGATGCTGATTTGTCTCTATATATTCTATTGTTGTTCTTATTCTTTGGTTGGTCAGTACTCATCAAGCCCGCAAGCCCCTCGGGTACATAGCAGCTGTTGCTAACTTATCACACACAGGCCATTCGCGACTAGTTTCCCAATGAGCATGCACAGGCGTTATTTGCTGGGGGTGGTTGCTTCGGTAGTGAAATATCATTCCACGCGGGTCATCTTCTGTCTGGGGACCCGGATCGTGGTCGTTCGCAGCGCCATAAGGATCTCACCAGATATACGATCTCCTAAATTTAACTCGGAGCCCACCAACGCGAAGCCAGTGAGCTCAATTATACTGAAAAAAGTATCGAAACCAAGCAGGCGTCCAAAATCCAAAGTGGTGTTATTCAGATTTCAATACCTCCCAACACCTGAGCGATGAACGCACATCTTTACTTCTAACTTGGCGCATGGGCAAAGAACTGGCAAAAGGAAGAGTTAAAACACGGGGCCGCCCAACTCCAAGACTACCTCATCAAGGAGTATGGAACTCTGTCCGCCCGTACCGTCGTCGGAAGACCGCACAGCAATGAAGCCCTCACGTTCTCCAGTAGGACTCTGGTCGTGTACCAGAGGGGCCATATCGAAACATGGCATGAGGGCGGAATAAACATTGGCTGGGGGATTGAGGGATGTTAGTTTGAACTGAATGACCAAACAAAACTCCAATGCCGACACCACTGAAAATGACCGCGAGGGGTAACTGAAAGTTGGTAGCTATACGTGAGCACCCTCACCAATGCCTCTCTCTGGCCCGTATATCGACCCCGAAACCCTTCCAGTCCGCTTTGAATATGATCATTCTACTAACAAATGGCATAATAGCGTCAGCGAAGCGCCCCAAGAGATCGAAACGGCACTTCCAAAGGTCATTGTGGGAAGGTTGACCGATTTATGGATCATCCAAGACGACCCCTTCGAAAACCGGAAAGTAGTACTCGATGATTCGCAACTCTCTGTTAAACAAAATTTAGATAAAGGTTGCGCCCCAGACAGCTGGAGATACCCTGCAGCAGTCTATTGATCTCAAGTTCGTCGCTTTCAAAAGCCAGGGGCTACGTATATCAACAAACCTAAGAGCCTTCTAATAAGCAGCAGGAATAAGCTGAAGGTTGTCAGCGAACTCAAGGTTCCCCCGATTATGAAACATAAGCCTAAGGGTTGTTTACAGAAATAAGGCACAACTCCGGACATTCCTGGCACAGCCATCAGTATAACTCTGACCCGCAATAACAAACGGGTTTCCTCGCGTCTAACCAGAAAGGCTCCATCGTCCCCACTGGATCGTGTTTAATTTACGTGGACGCCATTGCTGAATTGGAGAGAGCCAAAGAAACTGTATCTCAAGCTCTGGTGGATGTCGATGTCACGGTATTAGCCACCACTTACAAACTCCTGCCATCTGAAAGACTTGAGGCATTGAGGCGATCCCAGAGAAAATCGGCCCCGATATTGAGTACCAGAACCCCAGTCATATCCAAAGGGGCCGACTATGACCCCCTTGGCCATCCCCCAGATATCCATAACAATGAGAGGCGAGGATGTAGAACTCGCGAATGCACCGCGATGCCTGTTCGTGGAATTAATAGTCAGGATATATGCTTCAGGCTTGGTCAAATAGGGCGCAACAAGGGCCAGAGTTAGTGGGCACAAGTAAAGTCCTTGAACCCTTTCTAACTCGACCCGATTAGTGGGGAAATCTTTCACACTGGCGGTGGAATACATGACAGACCTAAACCGCATGTATGGATTTCTCCGAAATTATGACGATGCGACTTTCCTTGGACAGCATATGGCTGACGGATCACTGGAGTTGGGCTATTCCCCGTCATCCATGCGTCGACCGATACCTTGAGGGCAACAACACTATCAGCAGGTCGCCCCAGTGTGTTCGCGGTTTCGTTGAAAATGCATATGCCAACACAAAAATACCCATTAGGCAGCTAACGACAATCGCGATAGACATACATGAGGGGTGGGCAAAAACGACAGCATCATTGTGCATCTTTCAAAGGCCTCCTTGTGCTCCCAGAGATTCTATGTGATGCAAAACGATTTACGTTAGGAATCACGTATATAGTGGACAGTGCACCACTTCAACTGTATAGGTCAGGCCTGGTTCTAGCCACAATCAAAACAATACTGCACGTACAGTCCATGCTGAAATCCCTTAGTGGTTGACAATATTACCGCCAGCGATCACAAAAGGTCAATCGCCTAGTCCCGTTGTGTTGTTATTTCCTTCCGAATCCCAATTGGGTTTGGAAGTCGATTGGCGTGTGGTGACCGCTACCATGCTGAGGAAAAGGCGGACTATACCCTATGTACGATAAGCCGATCTTTCGGGCCCCTCAGAGGATGTTTGGTTTGTGAGCGCTATACTAGGATGCTTTGCCTTCCCTGCCGAGGATGAAGATTTAGCATTTACCCGCAAACCACCCCTACAAAATTGCGATTGGAGCGCAGGCGGCACCACA
The DNA here is from genome assembly GCA_027569885.1 of Aspergillus diversus. Taxonomy (NCBI): domain Eukaryota; kingdom Fungi; phylum Ascomycota; class Eurotiomycetes; order Eurotiales; family Aspergillaceae; genus Aspergillus; species Aspergillus diversus. The sequence goes on from JAPDKZ010000016.1 coordinate 670,523, forward strand.
GCCTACCTTGGTGCAGCAGAGGCAATGCGACTTGGCCCGCTTCCAAAGCCACCACACAAGTGCTAACCTATATGAGTATTATGACCCTCTCTTTTGTGATATACCGCTTGTTAATCTCATGTAGGCATGGTACAGAGACACCAGCACGAAGCAGGCAAGATAAAGGGGCCAATATACGGCATGGGCCCTGAATTCAAGGGGTCCAGCCGGGGCGGAGCCCATCGAGACAACTAGAGAAAGGAATTTGCACATGGAATTGATTCCATGCGAACCTACAATAATTTTCCCAATGATGCTAAAACCCAGACTGCAAACACTTGGATATGTCCTGTAACCTAGAATCCACGATCATGGGCTGGTATGGAAGAAAGGAAGAGCGTTAAGCCGTGAAGCAGTCCTAGTTCCTGACTCTGGACGACGTGGGGGGGAAGGTCTAGTGAGAGACGTATAACGATGCCTCCTTTGAGGCCGATCTTACACCACACCAAATTCAATACGAACCCCGACGGGTCGATTCGAACATCGAACAACACCATTTCATTGTCCCCATGAAACAAGAGTCCTTAGCAGTTTTAGTTCGCCTTACCCCAGGGTCCTTTAAAGAATTCACGTACATCATCTCTCCATATCGGTACCAAGGCGGAACTGACTTGCCTTGCTAGTTGGAGTATGGGGACATGCATACCAACTGTCGTTAGGAGCCACATGTTCCAATCCTACTTCTGGGTCATAATAATATCACATACGGGTGTCATAATCGGCCATTACAACCCGTCGACCTCAAGTGCATTGCCCATGCATTGGAGTGGATTGAGAAGCGCTAGCCAACAGACTGAAAACCCTAAGGCTAACTCGGTGAGTACCCTCCTGTCATGATATTCATGCCATCCTGAAACGAAACCATGTGCTATAGAAGAAAAAGGCCACGTTACAGACAATTCTGTTCGACATGGAGGTACCCGGATTCCGGGAGGAGCATCTCCGCCAGGTGGAGGCCCCGACCAAGCTGAGAGCAAAATAAAAAGGGGGTGAGCCGGTGGCTTATACTTCTCTGAATTCAGGAGTACACCCTTGTGCTCGACAACAATCTTTTGGAAGGAGTTTGCAAAGAAGTTGCATCCATCTTCCATTGTAGCCTAAAGACATGGAATGCCGAGCAGAAAGCTGCGTTTGTGTCGCTCCACCGAACCGGTGGGAGACCGTGGTTGTGGAAAAACAGCCATCCCTACAGCCATGGCAATATCCTTCCCACGGCTTGCCCTTAGCATTTTACTCGTTGGGTCAAGCAATGCTGCTGTGGACCCACTCACTCGTGAGCTGACAGACTTGGTCTAGAAACACTCATTATCCCATATCATCAACAGCCGAAGCCCGCCGTACTACTTTAGCAGTCACCAGCACATCCCCAAGCGGAACCCGGCCCCGAGTATCATTAGCAGTGGCATCGCACGGGTCCTGCCTTTGGGAGGCCCAACTAGGCCCCCGTCCTTATTTGCGATTTGGGGCAAAACAACTGTCTACATACACAGAAGTCCAATCAAAGATGAACAGAGTATCGCCAGCAACGAATACCCTTACAACTTAAAATAAGGACCCCACGGGCACGCTATATTACCTTCCTTACCACCATTGGCCCTGAGAACGCGGCGCTAATCCGCGAGGTATAAATCATCTTCCCTGGCGTGTTTGTTCCAATAATATCAACGATAAACATCCGTTGCAGGCGCGGTCGGCCTGATTAATTTATTTCAACATTTGTTCACTATTGAATTCACACGGGCTAAGCTACGGATTTATTCGGCGTAGGAAATCACTTGTCATTAGCTACAGCGCTAGAACTCCCAGGGCTGTGATACGGACCCCAATCCTGGGTTGCCTGTTTTATTGTCTCAAAGCCTAATCCTTAACTCCTTCTTACACTAATTCCCGATGTGGAAGAAACCTGACCCCAAGGCGCTCTCCAGAATTGCGCCTCACCCAAGCATTTCAATGCCATTTTCTGCTGCCAGAGGAAATCATGCAATACCTCAGGTCCCGGGTCAAGACAATGCCCCAGGCAAGATGACGAGTAGTATGGGTTGTGGAAGACACGACTACAACACGTCCGACTTTCGGGCTTCGTGCGCCACTACCATCCCATATGGAGCCAACGACCCGTCATACATCAATAGTATGGATTGTACTCGCATTAGCAATTTGGACTAACTCATCCCGTGTCTTTGACCGGGGTCCTGGGGCTCTGGCATCACAGCGGCTGATAGCCAGCGACCCAGCCCGTTTTTTCAAGGGGCCCCCAGATTTCATTAGGATGGCCGCCCCGTACGATCTGGGGTATTTGAGTTCCCTCGCATGCTTCAGCGTGGGCTTCCAACTATGACATCAAACCAAGTGCGGGTGACAATCCAAAGCACCGATTAGAGATTGGAGCCCGCGGCTCGCACAGTTGACGAGGAAAGAGTCAACAGTGGGCTGATGGCTTTTCTGCTTCACAGCGGACTGTGACCTGCCAAGGTCAAGCTAACGGACTTTTGGGTCTATATGGCGATAAAGTTTAACCCTTGTGAGCTTCCGGCTCTGACACAAATTGAAGAGATGCTAGCGGTGAATTCTCAGAAATGACACCTAGCTGCCACTCGCAACGAGATGGAGACCTTTCCACCCTCCGCTACCTTATCTCTTGGGAGAAACAATGTTCGGGAAATGGCTGACAACCGCTTTGTGACGAAAGGTTCCTCCTAGAAACTATGCAGTTGCCATCACTATGGCCACTGTACGGGTTTCATCGACCATCTGCAGTACCACTACAAAGGCTACAAAGGCCAGATTGTAACGTTGATGACAGAGATTGGGGGAGAGTACACGTGCTTTTCAAAGCTCTCTGAGAGCAGAAGTTGCTGTTCTACGATCACCAGATACATCTATGGATGCTCGAATGCTGCGCAAATTCACCAGGGATTCCATGTCCGACAGCGTGCCAACTTCAAGTAGCTGCGTTACGGACACAAACAACAAACCGCAGCTAGATTACAGTCTCCTGCTTCTCTCCAGCGAGGTTATTGTTCCGTGGTCGAGCAATCCATATAAACTGGAACCCAATATGCATGCAACTCCATTAGGCCACATGGAAACACCCATGCATTTCTCAGCGTGCCTCCAAACAACCCAATACCCAACTGCCGACGCTTTGCATGCTGGCTATATGGTTTTACGACCTGCCCGAAGAGCCCTATATGGGTAAGGTGGCAGAGCTCGCGGAGTTTGACGAATTTGCCCATTGGGGAGCTTCCTGATATCTTCTTCATAGCGTCCAAAATGAACTCGCAACCTCATTTTGAAACTATGGATCGGCCTACTACCTGACCTTCAAGCTTGCTATGCTCGATCACTGCCCGAACCCTGAATACTTGCGCCACCGCCTGTACCAAACCCGCCAGACACCCACTTCTCTAACTAGAGATATCGGTTCCTATTGCGGCACGAGTTCTTTTGTCACTCATCCTACACTAAACTTAGCGCGCGTCTGCATAATTCGGTCTGCTGTAGATCCTCGTACCATGGTATCATCCTAGATAGCGTCATGGGGTACTTTTCTCCTCCTTCGTTTTTCGTTCATCCTCCTTCCTTACTCCCCCTGTTTTGTTACCGCTGTTTTTATGTTTTCGCTCTTCCTTTTTCTTCCCTAGCCCACACGGTAGCCAGAACTGCGTTACTGGCGGGAGAATGGCGTCCCTTGCCAGGACAAGCTCGCAAACGAAATCCTGCTAATGCGGCGGTGTTTCAACCACGACTGGGAATCGAATTCTACGTGAGGCGTCGGTGGCGGCTACATGTTACATAGAAGCCCAGCTACGACGCTCGATAATCAGTGGATCAGGGTCGCTGGTGGCACTATGAAATACCTGCGAGGGATTCATATCTTTGCCGTCAACGCCGAATTAGCCAACCCCAGAGCATTCGCCCCCCTCGATGCGGACTTATCTAGGTCAGATGACTATATCAAGCAATCCAGCAGTGACTGAGAAGATGATGATGATCCTGGCTTTTGATGCGGTTCACCTGGCCCAGCACATGTATCCAGGCTCATACATGTATGTGGTCCATCTCGGTTGTACATTCGCGAATATTTCTTATCAGGCGTACATGGAATGCTAATAATGATGGGTATGATCTACGCCCCGATAGCTAGTCATCCGAGACTCATCGGAATAAGATACTAATCTTTCCGTCTCCATACATGTCCCGGAGCTACAGAAACCAGTGATACAACCGTTCTAGAGAGGTTCCGGTGTGCCAGCCTCCAAGCGGCCACACAAAAATGCGAGTTTCACGTCACCCGTACCAAATACCTCGGATTCATTATCTCTACAAACAGAGTTGCAATGCCAGCCAGGCAAGGAGGCTCCTGTCAAACGGAAGGTCAGTATGCCTTTTGCCCCCGTTGATTGCAACAAGCTAATGAGATATCAGGAATTGGACGGGAAGTCGCTCTGCTCATTCTCTATCAATAAGCCCGCCCGGCGCTTTTTATACTTTCGATTCCTAGCTACATCCCCTAACCGCGAAGGGAAGCGGAAATAGTAACTTCATCACCAATGTTGAGAATCGGCATAATCCTCAAGCATCGCCTGGCGCGTATCTGGAACAATAAACACTGAAGTTGCTCGCCTGGAACATTTCTGGGTTAGAAGTTCCCATTCCCGAGAAGAATTCTGAAAATAACCATGGCACCACCAGTAAGTTCAGTCGAGATGCTTCGGTACCTCTAATCTTGTATACTGAAGGAGTACTAGGTAATCATTAAAAAGGCAGTTTTCCTCGGCGGTGGTGCTGCTGCCTTTCTTCCATTATGTCATTTTTGAGAAATACAAAAACAATATACCAAACGGTTTCTTCTTTTGATGTTACCCCTCCTGTTGCTGTTACCGATGCTTCGAATGAAGATTTCGCTGTAGGGAGTGAGCTTGGGCTAACAGGCAGGTTTCTGAACATGTTTGCACAGGCCATGCTGCCAATTTCAAAGGCCTTCAGCCGTTCCTAATGAGCCCACAATCAGCAAAAGCACTCTACCGACCAACGTATCAAATATTTCCTTTAACAGCATTGCTATCGGTGGCGATGGAGCAGAATTCGCGGCAAGCAACAGTGTCCAAAAGATATCAAGTTCAAGGGTGCGTGGTAAGGCACGTTTGCCGTGCAGCTTATCAAATGCGGGATTGCGTCAGCAATTGTGAGGCCTGCTCCAAAGTAAGTCCTTCACTTGCCTTCAAGATGAGTGTGTAATCTATTTGACTTGATGTGATCAGGCGCCTCATATGGCATGAGGGGGGAATAAACAAAACTGAGCCAGACCACCTGGTTGTTGATTTCACGGACTGGAATAGATACCACATTAGTATACATTATTATGTGTACGTTCAAGTGGGAATGATCATTTGCGATTTCCCTTTGGGACTGTCATGCGACCCAGCAGCCCAGTACACAGGAACACATTACCACTTTCCCTCACTTTACTAAACCACCCCAATGGCAGACCCTTGCAAGATCAGTTCCTGTGCTGGTAGATCTCGCTTTACTAAACCACAAAAGCCGATTCCTTTACTTCGGCTTTATCCCACCCGCCGAACGCAAGAACTCATGGTGACAATTTCGCCGAGCTCTTGACACAAGGTCTTTCGAACTTTTCAAAACTACCTGAACCAACAAAAGGAACCACGCCCTAAAAGGTCCAGCCGAATATGCAGTAGCCAAATACTCAGCAGGATATTGCGAAGTGGTACAACAATGAAAGACTCTTTCAAACAGCATATCACGCAGTGCTAGACTCTGTTGTGAAAGAGGCTTGAATTCTTGCGTGTACAAACAACTTGCTCGGCACCGATATTGTTCAACGGAACTTGGCCATTAACAACAAGAAAACGATTGTGTTCGCCGACGAAGATGGCCAAGCGATGGGAACCCACATAATTTCCCCTGTTTATCTTGATAATGCAGCAACGATGGTTGGGACGGTCAGAGGAGATACTGGAGACAAATTAGTAAGTGTTGTTCCCAATCATTTCCTTTTCATTCATGGACGTGATTTTTGGAATGTCCACGGGGCAAATGAGAGTGTCTCCGGCGGTTCCAGGACGTTGGTTAACGCAGTGGTGCTTACTAGACAGAGTCGGGCTGGTATTTTAAGCCAGAAGTTGAGTGTAGCGCAGGAAATGCCTGGGGTACATGCCTTTGTGGCTCGAGTATAAAGCTCCAACCAGAGATATCTCACTTGTGAGACCTTTGATACTATAGAACTGATGCATGAAGGAAAAATTGAACCCTTGCAAAGGGCGGCAGACTACATACTATGGAATAAAAACAAAAATTGGGCACGCGGCGTGACGCTTGCCATCGCACCGATCAACACCACTCCTACGCCAAACGCAGACATACCAATGCCTCCTCATGAATAAATCCCGCTAAGCTTAGTGAAAACCGAACAAAGAGGCGACGAAAGTGAATATATTATCACAGGGGCTCAACGAGGCAAAGGACAAACTGATTTCGCTGCTATGAGCTCCCGGTGACTGGGTTCCGAATCCAATGATGCTAGGTTTTCATCAACGGTTGGCCCCAGGTGAACGCGCGAATGACCGGCTACAGGCTCTATATGGCCAATCGGCACGGCACCGGCCAATCTGTGTCTCGCCAAAGTGCGAGCGGAAGACAGGACTTATTTGCCTTTGACGCCCGAACGTCAGTCTCCCTAGGCAACGAATACCATATTACATTTGCATATGCTTCGCACCTAGGTTAAGAGTGGAAAGCGCAATCGCTGACTCTGTTTCCGTGCAGTGTCTCGGAAAGAGGTCAGCCACGGAGTAGCCTGGATCGACCGCAACGAGCGGACACTGCCCACCCGACTTTGACAAAAACGGCAATATTCGGTCTCGGGGGTGGCGGTGGGGGAGCAGTCATTGTACTCAACAATAGCGAGCGGGTTACAAAGGCAACTACGTCGGTCGTGAAATATCACTGCCACTTCCCAACTGACGGAGGTCGAAGGCGACACTACGAGAGGTGGATATATATCCCAATGCGGGAAGGGGATGCAAGCCTTCATTGATGAGATCAAGCACTTTCTTTCAGCTTCTGTTATATTTGGGGTGAATATCTTGATACATTATCGTCTGCGGCTCTCTTTGATCTCCTGTTGCGTCTAGATCTATGGAAATTAAGGGACGCCGAGCTCCAAAACTCCGAGGGCCCCCATACGCGAGCGCCATATCATGCATGGCTACATGTCACCAAAACAACGCTGGGTGGCCATTGAGCTCCCGATCTGGGCTATCCCATCCCAAGCCCACCTATCCCCGATAAAATCCCTTCGACCTTTATTCCTGTCCTCGATATGTTCGGCAATAGCTTCCCACCTGTTGAAACTCCTTATCCCTAATTTATCGATATCTCAAGTAAGTGGGTACTGTTTGCCCCTTGATTCCTGTGCCAATTTTGATTAATAATGGTTAAATGCAAATAGATTCAAGATATGTCTGCTAGCAGCGAAGGGGGTCAGTATCAAGGCCAAAGTTGAAAAAATTTGGACCTACCAAATGTTTGAGGATCCTACTAATGCAGCTAGCTAACTTCAATTGAAAGCGATTCTCTAATCATGTTATAGTGTTTGATGGCGCGATTAACTTTCGCCAAGGAACCTCTAAGCAATGACACAATTCATCTTGATGAGGACTATATCGAGCTGCAGACGGATAACACAAACTCCTTCGGTGGAATTAGCGACTCGGGTATATGCGGTTCAGCTAGTGAAATGGGGAGTAAAGAAGGCACAGGGAAATACCAAACAGCCGTTGCCAGATCTACAGATCGCAACCAGCCTTCCAGGAATTATGAACCTGGGTCCAGATGCAACAAATTGTGGAATGGAATTCCAAATTTGAAGGCGTTACTTTGAAGATTTTTATCGCATAAGTGGCTGTCAGACCTTTTATTGTTTATTGGGAATGAGTTTTCATGTATATGGACACCGGATGACGTATTATTGCGAGAAGATCACCATGGACAGAGAAGTCCCAGATAGCGTGGATGGGTTGAGACTTTAAAGGCCTGGGTTGGCCTACTGTTCATGATGAGCAGACCGTGAATTGCATGTCGACAAGCTTTTTGGAGAAAGGCTAGCGCGCTAGTTCCACCCCCTCCTCCTCATTTTTCGGCGGAGACCCTAGCTACCCTGGTCCCAACCCGCACCCTATCCTGGACCTTGCCTCATATCCGGTACAGAGCTGCCTTTCAATAACGACGCTCGGTATACTGCGCTGACGGATGGAGGGCGTTGGGGTAAGGCCAGACTGGGTTTCAAGACTTTGAAAACCCCAAAGAGCGGGAGCACTTGACGGTCGACTTTTAAGGATGCAAACAGCAACCATCAATCCCCTCATTTGATTCTTCGTCGAGGGAAATCACATAACCTAAGGAATACAGCAGTCATGACATAATCCTTTACTTTCTACATCTAATTATGGGTTGCTCTTGGGTTTGCAGCGTTCTCTTCAGAGTGAGCAAATGGAAACCTGCTCCCACTGTATGAAGTGCTGGCTCTGAATGGACTTGAGGAGGCCTATACATTTATTTAGGCTGATTCTCGGTGTGAGCTACCGCCGGACCTACGTTTAGGACTTGGGTACATGAAAATGTACGCATGCTTTAAAGAAGCTCCCAGCAGCGGCGCTCCCATGGATCGCCGTCGTTAAGAAATTTAAGCACCCGCAGATCCAGAATGCTCGGCTACAGACCGTGGATAGTTTCCAAGGGAGTGAGTCAATAGTCGTGGTGTTTGATACCACTGTATCCTTGTAAGTATAGTTTCTTGCAGAAGGGGGCATAGTGAACGTCACTTTGAGTCGGGCAAGCAGCAGCTTCTATATCATGGGCCGTGTGGAGTTGTTGAAAAACCCCAAATAGCACGCGTGCAACACAGCGAGGGGGCGGAGAAAATAATATGGAGGCTTGCTGGTATGCCGCATGAAATTCCCGCAACCTGATGCGCCTGTGGAGGGATGGCGGTTGGAATGCAGGAGATCTTCAGCCAGCACAACCCTATACTGTGCCGGGAACTAACCGGACTTCTACAAATCTTCTTCTCGCCCACAGGTTATCTAGGCAAGTTTCCTCCAACCATAGTTTGAACATTAATTGCCTGACTTGATTTACTAATATATCGCTTTTATTCTATAGCTCCCAACATCCGCGCTACAGACAGGCCCTGGGGCCTTTCCACTATTGATGCACTCTGCGCAAGTGTTAATTTATCAGCCAACGTTAATGAGACCCACATAGCCACTCTAACAGACGGTGATATCCACTCCTTCAGCATTCAACCTCTTCGAATGATTTCTGGGGCCCCCTGTTCATGAGATTTATGCGTAAGCGAGGAGATCGGTCTCAAGACAACTTAGGGTCTCGGCCGCCCACCACGCACAGAGCTTTCAAACTAGCCGCTTAACCTCATTTTTTTGTCCATACCATGATACGCCGGAACAGCGAACGATCTCCCACACCACTATTATCCGAGATAGGTTGGGCTTGCAACCCCACCTTGGGAACCCACAGGATGCAGCATATGGACATTGGAAGACAGAGGTATCATGTTGCAACTCCTCGTCCTACCAAGAATGCTCCTGTTAAAGAACATGCCCCATGATCTGCGCCCCTATCAGGTGCGGCCATGCGGAACCACTTATTTTTTGCCACAGCTCCAGGCAATAACAGTCTTTTGTTCCCCGGAAAAAACCAGTCATTATTCACGCCCTTCTTGCTTCATATAAAGACAGAAACTTCATGGTCCCTCTAAGGGGTGGAGAAAGATGGACGAATTTATTGGAAAAGCCTACTGTCCAAGTTATTGCTTGCTATGAAAATGACAGGGGAATAGGTTCACGGGACCTATATGCCTGTGCCCGATATATGTGAGAATCCTCCTGCTATTCTGGGTGTGAGGCTCTCACTTAACCTATTCCGCATCACAAGATTACAGGATCTCCGGAGACTCAAACCAGTCTTGATTCACAAGTGTTACCCTTGGCAGGTCAATGACTTCGAGTTGACATCTGCCCATCAAAACTCAATATGGGGCCTCAGCTTAGAAAAGGATATTCATTTCGACATCGATGTCTTCCTGTATCCTGGGGAGACGTTATCAAAACATGCATACCATGTTGTTGAAAATCAGCGGGCTTCGGCTATGCAATTAAATTCATCAAATTGGGGATTCATATTCACCCCGAGCTTCTCAAAAGCCGCTGCCACGTTTTCCTCGCCCTGTACTCAGCTGAGAAACAACTGCGGGAATACAGCGGTCTGGCCGAAGCCCATTCTCCCATCCAGGTCAATATCTTCAAATATAATGATCATTATCAAAAGCATAATGATCATATTAGTTCCGTCCGGCTTTGGGGAGCTTATTTTGACTCGAAGTTCGAGTGCAATGGGTGCTTCATACGCCCTTTCTCTATCCGAGACGCAGCAATGAGGTGAGTAATACCTTTCCACCTTCCACCCAGCATCGCCAGGCATCGTCGAGCGGGTCGAATCGTGCCGTAACGATATCCTACAGATCCTCATTTGTCTGAGGAGTGCTACCTGCGCTTTCACGTGGAAGATGTGTGCAAGCAAGAGTACCGCTAGGAAACCGTGTCCGGGCATCTTCATGCGTTGACTGGTCTTAGATCCGCACCTACGGGCTTTTAGCCGCGGGAGAAATTGCCAACATTGTACTGGGGAAAAGAAAGTGTGCCGGAAACATCCCAATGACTGCCTGCCCAGCAATCCTCTCTTTATCTCTCCGTGGTACAGCAAAGCCAGAGCGAGAAGAACCTTGACTACAGTTGACAGGCGACCTCGCCGGCGAAACAGTATCGGGCAAAAATGCATGGATTCCTCGTGAAAATACCTACGGGAGTTTCCTTCTCTGTTCTAGATAATCTGTCGACTCTCTCGGCGAATGTGAAGAAGAATACTCTGAAGAAGCGATGAAGTTAACACAATGAATGGTATTGTTGATAATGGTCCAAAATCAGCTTGGATATTTCACGAGATACTTGATATCCAGCTGCGTTAGGCTCATCCTGTACTTATCAACCGAAATACATTTTACAAAACCAAGAAAATTAATTACATTGCAAACTGAATATCCAAAATCTCTTAAGCTCGTTAAATACAGTAGACACTTCCAAAATTCCAACGTTCAAGCAAAATCAAATCTGGAAACTACTCGTTGGCCGCACCTGCAGTCCCGCCTCCAGATACGTCCGATCAATAGCCTCCATCTGCTTAACACTATCATCCCCATCAACCCAAACCCCCGTTCCCCTCCGTCCCTTAATCTCATTCACGAACTGATTCAGCTGATGTCCATACGTAGTCCACCACTCCTCCCCAGTCCCCGCCCTATCATCATCAGCCGGCCACGTATAAGCCTTGACATGCTTCGTCTCCGTCCACCTCTTCACCACCCGCCCATCCCGACGAACCACATTCATATCCTCCACATCAATCCGATGATAAATCGACGGCGCAAGATGATTCCACATCGTTACCTTCCTCGTCACAGCATGACTCTCCCCATCCTTCGCCGAGACCACCTTCTCCGCAAGTTCCGCCTCACACTTCGGCCACCCAAAGCTGGGCAACAGATCGCCCACCACGGCGGGTAAGAACCTATACCCACCTGAGCTAGCTATATCCGCTACCAATGTCCCCGTCGCACCCGATTTAGTGCGATACGTCGCCGTCATCGCGTGATCAACCTGCTCTTGCCCTAGAGGTTCCCAGGACTTGGACCGCGGCATACCCCGATACTCCGCGCTAAGCACCTCCACCGGTTCCTCACGTAGAATCTGCCGGAGACAGCTTAGATTATACGTACCGAAATCCATCAAACAGCCACCGGCAAGGGAGAAGTCGAATCGGATGTCGTCATTCGGAAACCCTCCCTTGATCATATACTGCTGCGAGAAGGCATGCTTCACGGGCCCTGCGACGGGGTCATAGTGGATTAGTGAGAGAAAAGTTTGCCATGCCGGGTGGAAACGGTAGTGGAAGGCTTCTAGCAGGATTGGGGCGCCTGGTGCTTTGACCAAGGGGTGGTTGAAGAGGTCTGTGGCTTCTGTGGCGTTTGAGCAGGAGGGTTTTTCGAGAAGAACATGTTTTCCGGCTTTGAGGGATCGGAGGGCCCATTCGTAGTGTAGGCCGTTGGGGAGGGCGATGTAAATGGCGTCGATGGAGGGGTCGTCGAGGATATCTGGGTATGGTTAGTGGGGGTTCTGGGTGGATGGTGGTGAGGGGACAGACCTTGGTAGGTGGAGTGGATAATTGGGATTTGGTGTTTCTTTGCGTATGCCTCGGCGCGAGTGCGATCTCGAGCCGCGACGGCTGCGATGATGGCCTCTGGATGTCCCTTTGCAGGTGCGATTAGGGATATAGGGCTGTCGGGTCGTTGGTTAGTAGGAGATTAATGAGAGTGGCTATTGGCTACCCACGCGATGTTGGATGCGCCAAGGAGGCCGAATCGGATGGCATCGTCTTGCTTTTTGGCTCTTGGGGGGCTGATGAAGCCGTTATAGGCGCGCTGCAGTGGACCGAAGAACATTATTCCAGGCCCAGCGTGATAATGGTATTATTACCAATAGCAGTTAAGCGGAGTTCAAGATGAAGCAAAGTCAATTCCTTCGACTTCTCCGCACAACTAGCAAAGCCTGTGGGGGAGAAAAAAAGCTGGGGAAACGCCACAGAATTCCGGAATGTTTGGTAAATTCGTGCAGACCCGCCCCAAAGAAATATGAGGACTTGAAGGCTTCCTTTTATGAATGGAACACCACCTCAGTTGAAGAATACACTGGGAACTACCTTGTGGCTAGGCCGCTCGTGGTTGACGTATGCACTCAGGGCAAAGAGTGGGGCAATGATCAATCACGGCGAATATGTTGTCCCGGCGCCGATGTCCCCCAAAACGAACTAGGGCCACAGCATTTTCCATGGTCGCAGTTCTTCTGGCCCGTGCCGAGCAAGCCCAAAAGTGAGGAGGTCGATCAGATGCCACAGCCCAGCTACTCATTCCCCCGAAACCCCAATATTAATCCAACTGTTTGTACAAAGATAATCGCGGCTCTTCTGAAAGTTTTAATATCTCAGATATACCGGCACCTGCTAACATTCACAAGTCCCCCATTATTTACACCTGATATCTTCCTCCTTCATAACACGGAACCCCGCCAACCTGATAATATGTAATCTGGTATTTCCCAACACAAAAGCTACGTTTTAATTACCTCCTTGATATTGGAATATGTGTGGGAGGATATAGGCCGTCGCTCTTACAAAATGAGGTGTTGGTGCCAAGAGTGGTCATTGGCTCATATGGCCTTGGAATATCTTACTCAAGCTGGTTTGATCGAAGAAAACTGCTGGATGTTTGTAACTTGCGCCCCCCATAGCTTAACCTGCATATATATTTGCGCCTATCTACCCCAAAAGATTCCGAATATCAAACCCATCCGATAATCAAGTTATCATACATTGCTTTCTTGCCCGGCAATTTGTCTCGTTCTAGGATGTGATATTACTACCGGGGTTAGTCTGCCATCCGAAGCACCCTTTTTGTGCGGGACTTACCAGTGACACACTCGTATCGTATCCATCCATTCTCGAGATAGCTGGGACTCTGCCGTCTCAGATGGCTATGTAGTAGGGTCATTTCCCCCAAATTGTGATTCTCTGAGGGCCCTGGAGTTTCTTTTTTTTTTAAAAAAAAAAAAAATAAATATAACAATTAAAAAGCCGTCTGGTTTGTGTAGAGGGCCAGACATTTCATACCTAGTTGTATATTTCTCTGCCGTTTTCTCTGATACCAGACAAAGGCCTTCCACATAACGGCTAGCCCCGTGGGAATCGCGATGAGAACAGCCACCAGGGTCAAGATATCAGAGTTTGACCAACCCATATCTTTCGAAGGATAAAAAGATCTTCAACACAGATCCCAATTGTCGAAGGGCTTGAGAGATCAAGTGATTGAAAATGCAAAAATGTGGTGCGTATGGCTTAAGCAAAAACGAGTCATCTTGGTTCGCCTTTCTTGATATTATATATTGAACCCGCCCGGCAGCCTTATGAACCATCAGTTTTTCTGGAAAAGGTAATCTGTGCGAAAGGGAACATCTCTTGGCACTTGGGTTGCTGGCCAATGCAGAGGCACCAATGGGTGGGCCTGGCAGGGGGTGTTGTTCGAGAAGTCTTGTACGTCATTGCGATTGGCTAGCCCACCACATCCATCATCATGGGTCCGTTCTCTTTCATACCGTGGAGTGATGACAGACCTATGGACTATGACCCATCGCCCCGCCGCACGCTGGTCACCAAGCCCCACTCGCCAATCTTCATATCTTTGACATCAGAAATTCAGAAAGCCATCTGGGACGATCAAGATCCACAAGGAACACGAGCTTCTTTTTTTCGCCAAGCATTTCGACTGAATGAATACGGAGTAAGTCAGGTCGGAGTGACTCTGGTTTCTCTAGTTCCCATATGCTTTGAAAATTATAGCGTTTGTGGATGAGCTGAGGTCCTCCGGAGGAACTTAATTTTTGTGTTCAAAACGTTCTGCCTGGTCATCACAGGGGGCTAGCAGCCACAGCTTCCTTCTCAACCCCTTCCTTGATCACCACGAACATTTGCCGGATGAGTTTTAATCTTGTTGACTAATTAGACTATACACTGGGGTACATGTTTTTTCGGGGGTTATTAGTACACTAATCCTTCTCCTTAGGTGCATTTAAAGGCGAGTATGGCTGAGATTGGGTGAAGGGGCACAGAACTCACTTAACCCATTTAGCGCGGGAGTCCATTTGGCTACTGTAGTGTCTTTTCTGGCTGATCGAAGCGACCGAGAAAAGTCCGTTACTTGCGGTTGAGAATAGCAGCATAGACACCATCTTAGTTTCAGAGTACATTGGGGACTACCAACAGTTGACATACAGTTGCGGAGGCGCTCAGGTCAAGCCTCATTATGATCAGCTGAAGTACTTTTACTTAGTAGGTCAAGTACTAAAGAAACCTAAGATGTTGCTGTCCGGCATGAAATAGTGAACATACATTTTCCGTTCTAGGCAAATCTCTTTGGGTACCAAAGAGATTTGCCTAGAACGGAAGACGCAGGTTGGAACTCGGGTGGGCCTTGGTAATTTTGTTAGTGTGCCCGGATCGTAGGCTATCCCAAAAATGTATAGGTTTGTCACCTACCAGGTACCACCTTTTTAGTCAGTCGGTTAAGGTGTCCATAAATATTGTGATTAATAAGAAATATTAGTGGCTGATTTTAGGCAGACCCTTGATCGATTTTCCGTGAACTTTCAGATTATATAACCCAGGGCAGTGCAAATATTCGATATAAACCATGTGAGACTTGTGACTGTTGGGAATTATCAACATCCCCGGGTTATTGAAATATTTGCAAATTCTCCGATTATGTGTTCAGAAAGATAAGAGAAGGTGATCAGCGAATGAGCCACGAGTTTTTAGGGTTTCGTTTACCCCCAGAACTTTCCCCGCAAGCACTGCATCTGAATAAGGGGAGGGCACGGAAAGAAAAAATAAATAAATAAATTCAATAAATATAAAAAAAAAGATGTGAAGAAATATAGATGATAGAAAAGGGTAAAAAAAAAGAGCCATATGAGAAACGATCCCATTTCTTAACCCCCGAAGGATGAAAGCCATCCTTCCAGAGCTGGGACTGGTTCTATCTAGTCTTCGGCCGAGCCAACCAAACAGCAACTCTGACTCTTTTTCCTGTGGATGAGATGTCGCTGGTCCCGTCCACCACCCGTCCACAGCCAGCCCGTCCACAGTCTGCGCATCCCAACGCTTCCACGAACAAGGACGGGCTGTTGGCGGTCGGGCAGGTAGCTTGCTGGATCTAACTTGCGCCCTTCTAAATGTATCTCCAAAAGTGCCAAATACCAACACCATCCAGCTCTCATGTTATCATACATCATACCCTCGCCCGGCGCGGTCGTCGATTGAAAAGATTCTGGAATGAGATACCACTACCAGAGTTAGTTCTACCCATAACAATCTTTGCATGGGACTTACAAGTAACACGCTCATATTGTAGCAAGCCATCCTCGAGCTCACGATGACCATGCCGCGATCCAGAGTGGGTGTGTATCATGGACATGCCCATCAGAGGGTAATTATCTTCGGGTCCTAGAATTTTATTTTCACTGTAAGACCATTTTTTTGGGGTTGTAGCTTGTTGAAGGGCGCGTACCAGGTGGTTGACCATTTCCCTGCCGTCTTTCCCAATACCATGGAAGGACCTTCAAGATAATTGCTGCCCCCGTCGGTATGGTGAAAAGTAAGGCTACGAGGCTTAAAATGTCGGAGACTGGCAACCCCATACCTTGAGAACGGAGATATATTAATAATTGGTGTATATATACCGAAGATTTAGATATATTGTATGTGTTAAGTACAATGAAATCGAATTCTCACCAGGTGGCGTGAACGAACGCGAGAAGGTCAAAATAAGATATGGACTGTATATAGCCGAGAAGAGAGCTAGGAAGGCTGATTCCCATCTTCAGTGCTTGACTTGACATAGTGACCTCGAGAGTGAACCTCATCCGGAAGCACTGGGAGCCGAATTTTTCAGGTAACAAGGCATCATCATGACCACCTGCAATGACTAATCGGAGCTTGATGCCAATGAAAATGTACGAAGTGAAGAAAAGAATGGCAGCCTGTGTCCTGATTGGCGGGACACCACATTATCGGTGATCATGACTTGCTGCGGCTCAATACTAATGGGGCGTTGAATAGTACTCCAAAGCATTTGGCTGATTATTAAAGTGACCTAGCGGTTATTATGAGATGGTCACATTTGACCGTTATTTAGCTACTACTAGTAGTAGGTGATCAAAAATTGATTACCCAAAGTCGGAATGCATGACCAGGCACCTGCTTCTCAAGACACCAACCAACCCTCAACTTGGCACAGCCGCACCCTCCTTAACTGCGGGGTAAATGAGATTAACCCATAGTCTTCGATATTCTTTATCCATCAAAGTTCACCACATCTGGCTTCTCACCATCGAATTAATTACCTTGCGAACAGTAGGGATAGTAGTAGCGTCTTCAGAAGGTCTTCAGCATGGCAGAAATCGTCGGAACCATCGCAAGCGCACTCACGCTCGCAAACCTATTCAAACTATGCATCGAAGCCTTTGACATCGTCCACACCGCAAAAAACCAGGATATGGATTTAAAAAAGCTAACTTTGAAGCTCAACATCGAGAAATGCCGTCTATGGACCTGGGGACAAACCATGGGCCTGACTCAGTCGCTGCCCCCCGGCTCCTCCAAGCCACTAGACAGTTGCCCATTTCCTGCCGTCGTTGAGGAATCTCTCGGATTCATTGTTGGCCTCTTTAATAACTCCGAGGTCTTGAAAAGCAAGTACGGATGCCGTGAGCTTCAGCAAGCTGATGTATCTGATGCCTCGCTGTTGATGTCCGATGTTAGCGGCCCGGATCCAATCAAGCGGTTAAGCATGTCGTTTGACGACTTCAGAGTTCGAAATCTGAGTAAGATGAAGCAGGCAAGATTGGTACAGAAGGGCTCGTGGGTGATACGCGACCGAAAAAAGTTCGAGCTTTTGATATCCGAGGCGAAAAATCTGATTGATGGACTTCAGGATATCACAAAGGATGTGGCGAGTTTAGCGGGACAGGAACGTATTATGAGATCGCGCATTACCACCATCAATGACGTCGAGACACTAGATATGGTTGCTGAGGTGTGTGAGAAGGACCATCCGCGATTCTCCGACGCAGCCTCAACCAGAGCAGATGCGATCTCGCTGTCTACAACCTTCCAGCGCCATGTCTTCGACTGGGCGAATACGGTCGAGGACAGCGACTCAGACACAGAGACAGTGGATGCGATCGAGTCATGGACCACAACTGAAATGAAACATAAGCTCATTTCCCTGCTTAAGAAGCGCCACGATCGAGCCGTTCAGCAAGAAGATACAGACGACGTACACAAGCGATCTACGTTGTATAGCGAAGATATCACCGATCTAGAGCGTAGTGAACAGATCCTTCAAGACATGGCGGCTACAAGGTTCAACGCTGACTTCAAGGACTTTAAAGAAGAATTGGCCGCCATTGAGCAGTGGTTTCGCGTACTGGATGACTCTGAGAAGGCATACTCGTACTACACACTCGCCCAGCTACTCCCCGAAAGGCTGATTACGTTCTTTTTTATCATTTTCCAATACAAAGCACAGCTGGCTTCTGAGCAGCGCGAGTCGAAGACAGAAGCAAGCAGAGAGCTGTGACGATTACAACGATACGTCTATTTCACTTGTAGATTAAGGACTAGAAAGGCCGATTCTAAGCCCATTGAACGGTGTGAAACATGTTGGATATTCATCCATTTCGTATTTTTCTTTTTTTATAGCGACTTCGGTCAAATCAGCTAAATTACATAATAAAGGCAGTAATCTCTTAGCGCTCTAGGCGGATTTTATGAAGTAGGAGAACAATGTGCACTCCACTGTTGGTTTGGGTCAGTCAATGGTGGGTGTTGACCCTAAGATGGGTCAGATGTGACTAGTAAATATCCTGTTGTAGAGGATAGGTGATGTCCTTTGTCACTTGTCTTTTGTTTAGGCCGTGTTTCCCCACCGGCGATGCGCATTCGTAAGCAGGATCGCTTAGGATGTCGGAATCTCGTCGGCTGGGACTGTCGAAATTGGATAACCATAGCATCGCGTGTGATCCTATCGATCTCCTGATATTGGTTGCCTTGCTTAGTAGCTGGATGAGGGTGAGCCTCCCCTTCGAAAATTCGCTAGCAACGGAAGCCATCGGTGTAACGGTATTGATAATAGTGAGAAAATTTGTTGCGCGACTCTTCTGAATCTCGCGGGGAAATTGGAGCAATTTTCTTTAGCATCTTCCACCTGCCCTTAAGCTTTACCAAGGAGGGTCCCGTCCGCTCACGCCAATGGGCCACCCAATCGTCATCTCTAGCTGAAAAGTGAACATTCTGTTCGGTGAACATGCTATCCCTGGAGCGGGCTGCATCATGAACCGCCGCCTCCAAGTCAAGATACGCAGGGTGGTTCCTTGCAGGTTCTTCGGCGTCTTCCGCTTCGTCGATATGGATCCATTGGCTCATAATCATAGAGGCGACGGTGGCACTGGTGAGACGGCTAGCCATTCTGCTGACTGACAAGGATTGGGCTAGCTTTTTTTTTCCCGATGTGGAAAGCCCAGTGATGCTCAACTTGACCTCCTTCTTGTAGTTCAAATTTGGCTGAACCAACCAAGCCCTGAAGTGGCTGGACGTCAACACCAAGGTTGCGGTGACGGTATCGGGAATAGCTCGTCGGATTCTGTCCATTCTCAAGATGAATTTCTCGTCTTCTTCCATGTCGGTTCCGATGATAAATCCGGAATTCCCGTCTATTTCAGGAGCGAAAATGAGGATAATAAGGGATTGGTTGTCTCGTTTGGCGTATTTGGCTTGTTCATCCAGGGTCTCGACAAAGCGGTTCCGAAGGACCATCCTGTCAACGACATGGAGATTGCCAGCCAGCTCAATTTCGTGGAGATTATCTTTGTCAAGAACGACACGGCGATCCTTTCGAGGGTTCCCGTGGGCGTATTCGGTGTACTTCTCCACGAGATACTTTGGTTCTAGGCAGGTCAGCCATATCTGGCTTATCGTATGTGTGCCTATTACGGAGCTGTTAGTCGTCTGAAGGGCAGGGATGAAAGGAGAGATAAAATATAACGAGAAATGGGACCATACCTTTCGGGTTGAACAAGTGGTGGAACAGGTAAAAGTCGCTAATGAACCGTCCAGCCTCTTGTGGCGAGGCGTGGTCTTCAATATCTGTGATCCCACACACGGCAATAATGCGGCTTCTTGGTGGAATATCCGGTGGGTGATTGGTCAAAAAAGCCAAGTCGGTGTATATTACATCTGTCTTAGCTTGTGTACCAGCTTGGAGACCGGATTTTGGAGCCTGGCTGCTAGGGCTCATGGCTGACGATGTTGATTGTTGGGAAACGGAAAAGAAGGAGTAAAAGACGGTAAGTGGAAGATGGGGAGGAGGAGAAGCAGTATTTGGAGTTGCAGGGACTCTCGAGGTGCAGGGGAAGATGTGGATAATAGAGGGAGAAGCTAGGTCGCCAACAGGTGGTAGGCCTCTTTAAATAGAGATGGAGATAGAGAGGCAAGTGAATGATGAATGATGATGGTGGAATAAAGTGACTCACTCCTGCCTGTGAATGAAGTATAGAAGTCTCGGTATCCCACCGCGGGCGGTTTCTATAATATCGTCATACTTACATCTTACTTTCCGGATGCTATAAACCACGGAGTATAAAAATGGTAGGAACAAAGCTGCTACAGATCATTATTACAGGGTAGAATAAAATATAATCTCCGCCCACGTTCAAGTCACAATTTTCACATAGTGATCTTTTTCGAGACCTAGATACCGTGAAATTTATAAACATAACATCGGATGCATTCACTCCAAGGCATCACACAGTCAGAGCCTTTGGTGTGAAATCTACAAGATAGTCTATTCGAGCCCTATTCCTCGAACGGTGAAGGAGAATCCGTAGCCCATCAACCAAGAACATCCAATGTGTAGTCTCGGTTTCCTCGTCCGTTGATCGATACTTGGACTTCTTACTAGACAAATTCTTTTTGGCCTTGATCTTCTCTTTGGTCGGCTGATGCCCGACTTCAAGTTCAGTAATCCCCTTCGCATGAAAAAACAGGTCCAACGAAATCGAATAATCGTATCTCGCAAGATTACGCGCCAGAACGTCGTGATGCGCAGGATCAAGAGGGTCCGTGAGGCTAAATATAACAGGCCGACTTCCCTTATATTCGATAGCACACCCCAGGTGTCTAAATGCATCAACAACGATAAATTCATGGTGCAGATTCTCAAGCTCAATGACCTCGATGCACACACTTGAGAAAGTCCCCTGCGACTCCTCGAATTTCTGGATTTTGATGAACTCCCTCTCACCATATAAACGGCTCACCACAGCGAATCTAGCCCCGTCTTCAGCCAATGAAAAATATGGGTCTTCCCATATATCGCATTTGAGTCTCTGGGTAAGGTCACCATTTGCCCCGTTAAATACGAAGATCGTGGCTGCCTGTCCGCCTTGCCCAAATCGTGGTTCGGGTATCGCGTCTGGTATATCTTTGTTTCTCATTACGTGGAGGATATGGTCTTTGCCCGTGGATTGTAGGAGAACTGGTTCGATCTTCTGTACTAGGCTAACACCCGTCGGAACGTTGTAGATCATCTCCCCCGTCTCGACATCATATGCTGCGAGACCGTGCAAATCCCCAATATTAGCCTGAAAGTAGAGTCGGTCTCTGCCCATGAGTAACGGGATTTCTGCCGCACAGTAATTATTGAAATTGGGCGGACGGCGACTCCAGATTTTGTTCCCTGTCTCGAGAGCGAGGACGGTGTCCCTGTGATGCACTTTTGAGCAGGGAAATCGATATACTGTAACTGCAATTACTTACTGGTATTCAACAACATCACCTGTCCTTTCAGTAGTCCGCACAAACAAATAACCATCGGCATTCACGTGAAGACCCTGGATAATGGTACTAGGCTTGATGCTGGGGTTGAATTTATGCAGCATTTTGACCGGGAAAAGCGATCCATTCGACAGTCGAGTGAGATACTGCCACGAAATGCCTCCGTCGACAAACCAGGCGGCATAATCCCCGGCAATGCAGAGGTGTTTTGAATTAGTGAATTCGCGAATACTGCCTATCTTTCCGAGGCGGAAATGCTTTTCCCGGCCGGCTAGAATCGAGTCAGCATGTCTTTGAGCTTCATTCTGCACAAAATAACCTTACGCAGTGTTTTAAACTTTCTCATCGCATCGGTGGGATTGAGGCCGGTTCCTGCGTGTGGATAGTGCATTCGAAGGCCAACGGCCGCGATCCACTCGCGCAGGCAATCTCGCCATCTTTTGTTTACCCGCTCGCAGATCGCAAGTTGGCGAGGGGGTAAATGCTGAAGAACAAGGCCAGCGCAATCAAAGGGGAGGTATCGGAAAGGGTCCTTGTCCGCCATGGTAATTAATAATTATTTTTGTGGGGGAATTGGGATCGCAATAATGGGCCTCTCGCCGTTTAAAAAGAGTTGATTTGGTGTCGGGCCGGAGCGGCTAGCTTCGTATTCGCACCTTGGGACAATCTCACAAGTGGGGGTTCTTCAATAATTTGACCAGTAATAGCGAAGGTCTCATTTAAAATCCAACTGCTTTTATCTCCCTGGCACGATCGCAGCTCGCAAGGCGGCAGGCTGGGTGTGGGATACAGCCACCTTTTTCCAGGCGTTCGATGACTCGCTTGTATGGCTGGGAGACCCTTCCATAGAGCTTTTTTCATATCGAAGCTAAATATGAGGACGAACAACATAACGGGATTTTTTGGACAACCAAGGGCAATTTGTCATTGGTGAGTTGGCGACCAGGCTAATGAATTGAGAGCTCGAAGGACAGTTTAGGTAATTAGGGCTTGAATAATATGTAGGAATACCGTGCACCACAATTGCAATCAAGTTGGGAGCCGTATTGTTTACGGTGCATGTCAGGAGGAAAAGGCTAAGAAATATAACACCGCCAGAGAGAAAATACTAGAGGAAGACATACTCAAATCAATTGATCAATGAATCGATGATCAAGCGTTCTCGATCCGATTAGCATAACCCCATAGGCTTTAACGAGGAGAGTCAGACCGACTACAACGAAAAACAAATGTTGAACCGCAGATCTACCGCACTGTGGGCCAATGGATAAGCAGATCAACGGCAAACCCCTCTTCCTTCAAGGCCATCCAGTTATCTCGGCATTTATCGAATCAGATTTATTGGTTGAGCTATCCCAATCAAAAGCACGACCGGGGTCTTTTTACCCCGGAATGATATCCTATACTTGATTTGAGCCCACAGTATTGATTTGCAGCAGGGATGTTGCCTACACGCGCCTTCAATAGTAAGAATAAGCACACAAAAAGGCTATGATGACCGCAGAAGAGAGGTATAGTATCCTCATTCTCCTCTCCGAATCAAAGCAATCACGTCGGCGGTCAAAGTTACTTAAATCTCCCCATTTCCCCCGTCAAAACTCACTCCCCAAACCTCAGCAAAGTTTCTCCCGCTTCGCACAATCATCTTATTCCCCAATCAACCCCTCGGCCATATAACCCTAATTTGACAATCCCACACCATCCAAAATGTTCACCAAAGCCACCCTCTTCCTCCTTTCCCTTACCGCAACCGCAATGGCAGCCCCCGTTACGCTCGAAACCCGCCAGGGCTCCTGCTACTACTCCGGCACCCAACTCGCCTGCCTGAGCCCCTATACCGGCATTTTGACTCTTACATCTCCCGGCCAACTTTGTAATCCCGGATGGCCGGCCTACTGCTGCCCTTACGTAAGAGCCCAGTCCACCTCACTCTTACCTAGTCTCCATGGGGAAATTAAACTAATTATGGTACAGGGCGTCTCGTACCCGAACCCACCGGCCTATCAGTGCACACCTACATATGGCTACAAGGAAGAACAGGCGAAGGTAGAGGTAGAGGATGAGGTGGAGGATAAGGCAGAGGAACAAAACTGAACGGTTCTGTAGCTGGTCATAAGTCTATCTCTTGGAGAAGGGGTTCGAGGGATGAGGAGGAGCTGGGCTTAATTAGGTAGTCTGTTTTGTTACTGAATAAGATTTTGCGCATTGATTGCGAGGGTTTGTGGACGTAGATAATATCTACTCATCATCGATATTTTGTCATCTTCGAAGACTAAAACCACTATGAGTAGCTAAAATTGTATTCCTTAATTGTTGGACGACCGCCGACCTTGTCCACTTTCCGGGGATACCGCCGGGCCGCGCCGTCGAAAAACCAAATTCGGAGTTTTCTTAGGGCTAGTCATCAAACTCGTCCTTGGGGGCAACAGTTCAACAATAATACCAATAATGCGTGAAAAAGGGAAATAAGAAAGGAAAAAAAAGCTATTCCCAGATACACTGCCTTAATACGAACAAGGGGTAGAAAACTTTAGTTTGGCCGCCGTATGCCCTAATAGCGGCCCTCCGGCGTGAACTTCATCGTCGGGGGTGCAGTATCCGGATCGTTCATCGAAGGACGCTTGATTGTGGGACATCCAGTGCGAAAGCAAAGCCCACGCGTGACTTCATCTAGCCTCTATATAATCGATCTGCTTGCCCGTTGTGGATGTGAATATCTATCATCATTAAATCGATCATTGATGTGTCCTTTTTCCCCCAGCTCCGCCCCCTCCTTACGCAGACATCGGGCTAACATCAAGCTAACCTAGTCGAGGTTAGCCTCGAACCGGATAATGTTGAGAGCCTGGAGCCTGGAGAGCGATCTCCATCTCCATTTTCGGTATCTACAAGGACCCTGCGGCTTTTTTTTATTTGTATTTTTTTTTCGCCTCCTTCCCGACAACGGTGAAGGGGGCGCGAGGCCTGGGGGAAAACAGAAAGGCCGGGCTCAAGCCCATCACCATGTGCAGACGGTGCCCAGGACGTTCGTATCACCAATTTGATACCTCAGGCAACAGCAGTACGCCTCGCGCGGGCCATTAAGAGAGCCTCGCCATGTATTAAATTTCCCCTCTTATCCTTCAAAGGGGTCTCTCTAAGAAATATTAAAGGAAAACGCAACTTAATATCATCCCATATGCTAAATTATACACTCTTTCATAAGATAGCTAACCGTGAATTTCCAACGCTTCCTTTTTGTATGTCATTGAACTCCCTCTTACCCCCCAGACCAGCCCTCAAAATTCGAAACACATCAAGCATGAAGAAAAACTCCTGAAAATACCGTCCGAACCCCCAACTCCCTTTTTCCGTTCCGGCAATATTATATCGTGGCACAATATTCAACGGTGATGAGTCGGTGGCCGTGTTCCACGGTCCGCACGAATGGTCCTTGTATGAGATACCACTAGTAGACGGCTTAGCGGCAGATCAGGTCGAGTCCTTCTCCTTGCAAGACTCACTTGTCACATAATCATATTGCACCCATCCGGCTTCAACATCACGATCATTATCACTCTCGCATCCTCGTCGCACGTTTCCAGAGAGGGATGTGCTGTTAAGCGGGTAGTATTCCTGGGGATCTATAGTGTAGGTAGTAGAGCGTCAATTCCCATCCAATAAGTCATAATTTCTTGAAGACTCATGGACCGTATTTCACAAATTACAATACCTGCCAGTGTTGTAGTACTAGTAGTGCTCGTAGAGGGCTCTGGAATTCGTTGTCTCCAGTACCAACGAACCAAATTCCAAACTATGGCCCCTCCTGTGGGAATGGTGATTATCAGAGTCACGAACGCTATAGTATCGGACTTGGACCAGCTCATGCTCACGGAAAACCGCGTCAAAAGATCACTAAAAAGACGTAAAAGAGGATATAATAAGGGAATAATTTAGGCATCGAACGCCCCGAACTGTAGCTATTGTGTGAGGGGACCACGAATTCTATATGAACTATTTCAAAGTATTCGCTACACCCGATTAGGATAGAATCACCATATCCGAGTCACGGCAATAACCCTGCAAGCCTGTCCAGAGTAGCGATCCCGTCTGATATTTATTTATTTTTTTTCTTCTTTTTCTTATTTTTCTTATTTTTCCTATTTTTCTTCTTTTTCTTCTTTTTCTTCTTTTTCTTCTTTTTCTTCTTTTTCTTCTTTTTCTTCTTTTTCTTCTTTTTTCTTAAATTTTCTTATTTTCTTATTTTCTTATTTTCTTATTTTTTTATTTTTTTATTTTCTTATTTTCTTATTTTCTATTTTTTAATTTTTATTACTTGTACACTTGGCAGACCTTGTTTTTATTCTCCTCCCGAGTAATTATTCCTTCCATCATGAATATTTTATCTGCTTTGAAGAAGTAAATTCAAATAACTCTCTTTTTTATGGCCAGTCTCTTTCTCGCCGTCGCAAGTGACAAAAAAGTAACACATCGATCGGGAAGTCCAATGTCTTCAAGTTGGGGAGGTCAACCAGCTTGCCCCGCCCCACCTTTCCAACTTCCGCCAACCATTTCCGTTCCGTGCCGTCTCCTATCGCATGAAAGACATCCACCATCGAAGAGCCGCTATTTTTGAATCCAAGATTCTAAAGACACTCGCTACAAGTCGCTCGAGGTGAGATTCTTTCCCCGGTTTCGACAATGATACCGATCCATATCTGGATTAAGCATAGTTCCAAATTCAAGGCGGTTCCGTGATCCACTCGCATCATCTGTCTCCCCATAGGTTCCCCGGCCCACTCACATTATTTCCCCCAGCCCCAATAATGTCCGTTGCCTTTCAGTCGATGGGCCAGTCACTTGAGGTGCGCGTATCATTGTCACCGTCTTTCGGTCCAAGATTATGTGTTCCAAGATTATGTGTTCCGACTGTCAATATAGGCAATACTCCGGATACAAGTCGGTTTGGAAGTGACAAAACTCGGCCAGGCCTGTCGATCAATACCCAAATTGATCTGACAATTCCATCCTCGACAAGCCTTGTCCACGTTCAAGGTGATGATCTCTGAATTACTCCGGCTCACTTGCATTACTTTCCTTGGCCTTTATTCCATTGAACGTCCCTGGTCGGTAGATCTGAGCCAATGTGGGTCTGAAGTGAACGAAGGGTCACCTCCTAAACCGAATAGTTACTTTCCGACCCGAATCATGTAAGTGGCGTTGCCTTCGTGAGTTCCCTACTTCTCAAACCAAACTTCCTCTGATAAAATAAGATGTAAAAGAAGTGAATTCACTCGTATTTGAATGTTTAACGCATTTAATAAAATCCCAAAGCATCATCACTCGACCCATCGGATATCCACGATAACCCCTGTTCCCTCGCTGTCAGTGCTCTCAATACCCACCATTAGACCATACAAAAAAATAAGTAAATAGCTTTTTTTTCCTTTTTTATTGCTTTTTTAATCCAAGAGCCCAGTAGTCAGAGCATCAACAATGTTAAGTATTATAATCCCAAGGCGCCATCATTTTTCGAAGCTAACCTATTTCGATAACCTCATGGGATCATCCAGATAGGTTAGCTTTAATCGGTACCTAGACTCGAGGAGTTTCAAACCTGCTGTTGACTCGTCCGAAAAGCCCCCCACACTCTTCCTATAGACAAACATAAGGGTTCATTTTAATTCAACTCCATTCCACCCATCTCGCGGTCGCCCCTAATCATCCCACTAGGACCTGCCATTCTATAGCTTAGCATAGTCCGAGTCGGTTTTCGAATTAACCATATCAGGCTGACTGTGTCACAGGGATACTAAAGGGACGTGAATTGGGGTAGTGAGAAGCCTGGCACCGAGCTGTCGCCCGTGTGTCAGAAGAGGAGAAGGGAAATAAAAAGTCAAGACAACGGTCCGTTGACTCGGAACGGGAAATTTGTCGTTTATCAAGGTTAGCCCCACCTGTGTGGCTTCCATGATTTTCGGTCTCAACCGCACGCATTCCTGGTATGCCTCGGGATATCAGTGCTTTTTATTTTTTTATTTTATTTTTATTTTTTTTTCTTCTTTTGCTTTTTTCTTCTCCTTGAACTTGTCTTTTTTATTTTCTTTTTTATTTTCTTTTTTTTCTTTTTGATTCTTTTTTTTATTTTTTTAATTCTTTTTTTATTTTTATTTTGTTTTTTTACTTCCCATCCCACTGTCCCGGACGGCCTTCTTTCCTCTTCCATTGGCCCCTGCCTTTTAGAATACTAACTTCCCATTATTATTACTCTGTACCGCCCCATGCATGCTCGAATACCGGCCATCGAAGGCGCTGTGAGCCTGAACGTGGACTAATTGAAGGATTCCCAGTACTGTGTCTGGACACATAACCTCGAATCCCTTGCAAGCCACAAATACAGTATTTAGAAAACATCGTAGATTTTCAAGAGGGAAATATCATATTTCTTTTATCCTAGATAATTAGAAAACACCTGATATAAACCACGTGAACGCCGCGAGTGTTAGCAATTTTCAATATATCGGGGTATTGAAATTTTCAGATAAACCCCAGTTATGTGTCCAGACACAGTAATCTTCCAGCCGGGTTCGTGGTTCACTGGTCGAACGTGCTTCTAGACCTGCCATGGCATGTGGTTTTATCGATTTATTGCTCCACTTCTAGATTTCACCTCGGGTTACAATCACCGGCTTCAAGAGCTAAGTCAGAATGGTCATCGGTCGCTCAGTAATCCTAACCTACGCACCATACAAGAATAATAAACTAATAACTTTTTTTCATTGCTTATGGGAGCCAAGAACCCGGTGCTGAGAAAGGCAACAAAATAAATTATTATAATCCCATCACATTATTATTTGTATGTATAGAGGTCCATCCCCCATCAATGTATATGGTAGCAAAACAGGGCCCATCAAAATGAAAAAGAAGAACTACCTAATTTACTCGTATTCCCGCCTTGAAATTGGTACCTCCTCATGAGAGACCAAAGCTACTTAGCTCTTACATTTTCAAGATCTTTCCGCGCCTCTTCGGCATATTCCGCCCCAGATGTCGCGAGCAGCTCCAGTGCACTCTCCTCTTCATGCGCCGCCGCACGCCCAATCGGGGTTTTTGCAGGGTTCTCCGTCCCCCCTTCAATATCCGCTCCATTCTCCAACAACACCTTGATCACGTCGCATGCCCCCCGGCGCGCAGCGACATGCAACGGCGTCTCCCCACGATAATCCTGGGCATCAAGAGCCGCACCATTATCAATGAGCAGCTGGGTTGTTTTGGGGAACTTCGACTCAGCCGCATGGTGCAGAGGCATTCGCCCATAGGAAAGCTCATTGATGTCCATCCCCCGCCCCAGTAAGATGTGGCAGATTTCACGACTTCCGTATTGTGCGGCTGTATGGAGCGGTGGGGCGATCTCGCCGGTGAATTCCTTATGCAGACTCTTGATGTCGTTGTCGGTTAGGGGTCTGTGTAAATCCACCCCCTGCTCTAGGAGTTTCTCGACCAACTCTATGTGCTTGGCAGATATTGCCCCGAGAAGGCAAAGGGAGAGGTAGGAGGGGAGGTTCTTGGGAGATGGTTCCCAGGCCAAGAGGGCTTGGAACGTTTCGTGGCTTCCGCTGCGCCCGGCGCAGAAGGTTGCTCGGCGCATCTTTTCGGGTTTCTCGGATTTTATGGTCCAGAGGTCGAGGATACTTTGGACCATGCGCACGTTACCCTTTCGTGATGCGAGGCAGAGAGGTTCCGTGAAGTCAAGGGTGGCTTTATCCTTCCTGTTTCTCGCATGATCCAATAGAGCATCGCAAATGTCCGCTCGACTTTCATCCGTCGCACTCTCCAATGCGTCCATCAGGTCGTAGTCGGTAATAGCGTCCTTTTCATACTTTAGTATCATCTTCACAACTTTGACATTTCCACTCCACGTTGGGCCTGACAGAAGACGGTCGAATGGTTGGCTCTCCGGGCCCACGAACCTCCCCCCTCTCTCCAGAAGCAAGTGAGCAGTTTCGTCATGGTTTCGTTGCGCCGCCAGCTTTAGCGGAGTCGCCTCCTCAGGGCTATCATTCACATCAAAACCGTGATCTAAAAGCACGCGAACAATCTCCGTATGTCCTTTCTTAGCTGCCGCAGCAACAGCATTTGGTCGAATAATCTCTTTTAGCTTCCCCCTATCCCGGGAAAGCAGCAGCTTTACAACCTCTAGATGGCCATGTTCCGCCGCTAGATCCACCGCCGTTCGTTTCCCTATCGTATACTCCCCCAAACTTTTATCAAGGCACGCACAGGGACAAGAACGCCGCGACGACCACCGATCTTGTTTCCCCCCCTTCTCCTCACACTCCAAACACTGAAATGTGTAGTCTGGAGGAACCCCATGATCAAGCAGAAGCCGCACCATCCCCTCATCCCCCTTCGCAGCAGCATAATGAATCACCGTCATCCAATACCCCTTCCGTGGATAAATCGGTAAAAACGGAACAACCCGCCTACTCCTCAGCAGGATCTTCGCCGTGCCATACTGCCCATTTTCAACCGCGAGATGAAGGGCCGTAGGCGGTGCCGTCGTCCAGGGCTCAATCTGGGCCTTGCGGCTATGGAGCTGGCCGGCCTTGTTGCCTCGGGCGTATAATTCTGCGCCGTCTTTTAGGAGAGACTTGACGAGTTTCTCGTGGCCGTGCTCTGCGGCGTATTGCAGTGCGATGTCTTTTAGGATGGGTTCCTCTTCGGATATTGCGAATTTTAAACATGCCTGGACGCGATCGAGGTTGCCTTCTGCGGCGAAGGTCGCGATGGGGTGGAAGCGATATGTGTTGCCTAGTTCATCATGGGTGATTGTTGGGGTGTAGAGATCCATTTCTCCCTGGGCGCTGGGTACGCGGGGTATATGAGCTTTGGGGTGCTCTGGAGCTCTTGGGGATGTCCATGATGTTAAAGGACAGATGAAGAGAGGGGGTTCGCAGGCGCATTTAATGGGTCTATTTATAACCCCTCTCCGAGAAAGATGACGATGGTGCGGCTGAAGATGACGCTGAGTGGGTGATTTTAACCCCAATGTGTGGCTGTGCGTTTGTCCTTGGCAAGGGTCCGGCTTGCAGGACTTTCTTGCAGGGAGTCATATCAACAGGCATCCCGAAACACATTTATCCAGACGATGGAAAGAAAATAATATGGGGGGCTAGTGATTGTTTCATTAGTGGGTAAAACGGCTAAAATCATGCCCTTGTCCCCCTGAATTTTGTTTCCGGAGAAAATGAGCGAGATATATATATATGCGGTGCAAAAGCAAGAGGCAGACCGTGCTGTCTTTGGTTACCCTTGATGGGTTTCTTAGTAATTGTCAAGGCTAACTATGTGGTTACGGGTTTCTAATTAGATATCAACCAAGAGAAAACAAAAAAGCGCACTCTTTGAAAGAATACAAGACTAGAATATTTTTCAAAATTGAGGATGGATCGACATGATTGTCAAGCCTTCAGAGGGTCTGCCTTTAGGCGCTCTGGAGTCTGTTTTATTCAATGCAATGTACTGCAAGCTATCCTCGCATCTAATTTATTAAGGGTAAGTGATTGATGCAACCCTAGATAGTATATAATAATACCCTTTATATAGGTTAATATATGGTCTAACGGTCCTGAAAAGCCTCGATTTCCGATGGCGCATTAAATTGAACCCCCGCCCTCTGATTGGGTAATCATGCAAGCGCAGATCTGATATGCTCTGGCTTCCCCTCAAAACTCAGCTGGAATCCCATTGTGATCAGTGCCCGTAGCTGCATAAGATCAACAAATGTACGATCTGTCCCTCCCAGAGAGGTTGTCACGATCGGGCCCAGAGGCAAACTTTTCAGACACTAGCAAAATGGAGGTGATAGAGCATTTGCGAAAAACTCCTCATTGGGTCCTTTCTTTTTACTTTTTATTATTACTCCATTCAGTGATAGAGTTCGGGGTCGGCTAGAACTGGTACTCTGGAAGGTGACTACTAGGTGGTTGGTATAAAATCCGGGTGCAGGCAGGCTTTCGGATGAATTGATGTATACCACTTTTAATCTGGTGGATGCGGAGACCTGTAAGCGTGAGCTTGAGGGCTTCGATCCAGAGACTATGGTTTGCGCCAAAGGCCAGAATGATAGCGGTGGTGATCAGGGTATTTGCGCTGGGGATGAGGCTGGGCCACTGCTTGTTGATGTTATTGTTGTGGTTGGGGTTGCTTCATAGTACCGGAAGCCTTGTGGCAAGTATGCCAGCTATTATACCAAAATTAGCTATTATGTTGATTGGATTGATGAAAATGTGGTTTCTTAAGGCGAGGTATGCGTTTGGGGGATCTGATGTTTGTCCTGGCTGGGAAAGAGATTAAGTACTTTGCATTATTGCACATTTTTCACTTATTCATTGTTCACAAATATACTTATGGTCAGTTGTAACTTATAACTTGTAAGACATTCTCAGCCATTATTTGGCTTTAAGCTCTCCTGTGGGGGCAACATGAGCCTCATATCCAGGTAAATGAGTCTGCCCCTTTGATAAAGGTTTATTCTCCATGGAACACGACGACGATTGATGCCTAAATTAGACGATAAAGGAGTTGAACCTTTATTCCACAGCTCCCAAATATAATCCAAGTTAAATATTGAGGACTTTCGGTTCCTCGAATGCTCACAAACAGCTCGTTCGACGAAAATGCCAAAGATACTGAGTCAGGGGCACAGCTGTCCGATTCAAAAATAAATGAGTAATTATAGCGACCAGGTGTTCCAGTTGATGCCCAATCAAAGCCGGATCCACCGTCGCATCGCCGTGGCATCGTATCCTCAGGTCGTGTTCTGGTGCGACCGTCCACTCAGGGTGGTTCAATCGCACGCCATCTTGCGGCTGACAAAATGCCTTATCCCCTGATGAGTAATAAGCTCTCTATCTGTTCATTTTTACCTGTCTGTTTACTTTTTTCCTTTTGTTGATTTTTCATCTTGAACCAGGGAAGCGAACCAGGGAACTGCAGTGCGATCGAATATTGGGCTATTGACTCGACGTGGGGTGGCGCACTCGGAGAACGTTGAACGGCCCGGCCAGAACAGGTCGCAAATTGGACTTAATCTATATTAATTAAAAATTTCGACTCATTTCCCTTCTTCCTGGTTCTGGGTCGAATAGAGTCGAATTAGCCCTTTGCAGGATCATCGGTCCTTGGATAATCGGACTGCTAATCAGATTCCCTGTTGGAAATCATTCTTGTCAGGGTGAGATTAGAGATTACGAGATTGGAAGAGGGGATCGCTGGATGATTCATAACGATTGACGATCGCGTATTTTGACTCGCACTCGGCAAGACATTCCTCACCCGCTGCCCAGGCACAACAGGCACCTGCGGGCGCTGATTGGCTGCTTCCCCTCGCTAAGTGAGAGCACGAGAACTAGGTAGAATTAGCTCTAATTGGCGGGCAGAATCAACAACGGCGCCCGGACCCACAGTGATTAAAAAAGCCTATTGGCTGCAGGCCCGCGCAAGAAGAAGTTAAAATGAGGATGTTTTACTTGCAGGGCCAATGAGAGGCAGCCGCTGGATGAACACATCCTAAGAATAATTCTCCGTGGGCTGACAGCGAACTGAGGGAAATTACCGGCGCCACGAGGTCTCACTTGGGCCCTGCAGTGGGAATGCACCACATTCTTCCCCCAATTTCTCTTAAAACCCTCACTGCCGCCGATTCCTGCCCTTTTTCCTCTTTCCCTCTTGTGATCCAAAAATCCCACCACAGTCACTCTTTAGACGCAAGTCCCAAATTCGGTTTTTACCAATCAGTCACTCTTTTACTCAAAGAAAAAACAAAATCATCACAATGCGCTCCTTCGCTGTTGCCATCTTCTCCGCCTTCGCGGCCCTGGCCTCCGCCAGAACCACCCCCGACTACTCCCTGAGCCCATCGGGTAACGCCATCGCCCTGCCCGGCCTCAACGAGCAGGTCCCCATCGGCTCCCCATACACCATCACCTGGGATCCCACCACCACTGGCACTGTCTCCCTAGTCCTCCTCCGTGGCCCCTCCACCAACGTCCTCCCCCTCGAGACCCTGGTCGAGGGCATCCCCAACTCCGGCTCCTACGTCTGGACCCCCAGCGCCGACCTCGAAGTCGACACCACCCACTACGGTCTTCTTCTTGTTGTTGACGCTACCGGCGAATACCAGTACTCCACCCAGTTCGGTATCTCCAACCCCAACGGTGTCGAGCCCAGCGTTACCTCTGCCACTGAGGCTCCTGCCCCTACTGGCACCACCGAGCCCGGCGTTTCTTACAGCACCATCATTCCCACCACCATCATCACCAAGACCCACTGCAACTGCGAGTCTTCCTCCGTGGCTGTCCCCACCAGCACCCCCGTTATCCCTACCTCCAAGCCTGTCATCCCTACCTCCGTTCCTACCTTGACCTCTGTCAACCCCCAGCCTACTTCTTCCACTACTCCCGCTCCTCCTGTCTTCACTGGTGCCGCGGGCAAGAACATGATGAGCCTCGGTGCCGTCGCTGCCGGTATCGTCGCCGCTCTTGCTCTGTAATTTTTTCACCTTTGTTGCATCTTTATCTTTCTCATTAAGGGATCTGTCTATTAGCGCATGCCTCGCATATGAATAAATAACATCTCTTGCATATTCCATCTCCTTAATCTAATCTTATCTCAAACCTAGTTTATCCTTCAACCCAACTTCTAGAAAGAGAGTAGGAAGGTAGTTAAACCCGACACAACCGCCCATCCTCCGACGGCAACCCATCCTCCGTAACAACATTCCACCCCTCACTCCCCACCCCCGTCGCAACCCAAAACACTTCCTTCGGATCAACCCCCTTCTTCACCTCTTCTAATCTCCCATAAACATCCCCATAAAACGCCTGCTGAAAGTCCGGCTCCATGCGATCCGACTCTCCCAAATACGCCCCAGACCCGGGACTCACATCCCTCCACCGTTGCATATGGACATTCGTGAATTCGTCCCTTGCCTGTAAAATTTCCTCTGGTGTAGCATCAACCGCCCAGTTCACGGAGGAGATGGCGTGCATGACTGCTTCTCTCCACGCAGGGTTGACTGCGTTGTCGGGGTTTCCGCCTCGGGAGAGTGTGGGGGCCATATTGAATGCGATTAAGACGAGTCCTGCGTCTGAGGAGGCTTTGATCGCGTCAAAGGTCTGATTAAGGAGGGAGGGGGAGGCGAAGTTGGTGCGAGGGAAGAGGCGGGATGCGGACGCGACGTGGGTTTTTTCGACGGCTTCGAGGGGGAAGGATTCTAGCCAGGCAGCGTGGAAGTTCTCGAAGTGTTGTGTTTTAGGGGTTATGGAGATCCCTAGAGAAGAGAGGGTGGTGAACCAGGGGGCGAGCAGGGCGTTGGTCTCGTCGAGAGTTTTGTTGGGGGCGAAGAAGGGTTGCATGAGGAAGGTGAATGCGCCGGTGGTGGTGCCGGGGAGAATGAAGAAGTAGGAGTAGATTCCGGCGTCGGAGTGCGGGATGAAGTAGTCCAGGTAGGCGCGGATGGCGGCCCAGAATGCGTCGTAGCTTACTGTGTCGCTGGTGGAGAAGGAGAAGGTGGAGGTTGTCACTGGGACGGTGGGGAAGGCTTTCACGGTGATGGAGGTGACGACGCCGAAGGTGCCACCGCCGCCGCCGCGGAGGGCCCAGAAGAGATCGGGGTTTTCGGTGAAGGAGGCTGTGACGAATTGGCCGTTCGGGAGGACGACTTCCATGGATAGGACTTGGTCGGCGGCGAGGCCGTGGATGGAGCTGAGGGGGGAGTGGCCGCCTCCGAGGATGTAGCCGCCTTTTCTGTCAGTATTACTATTGCAAAATATGGAAAATAGGCTTACCCATGACACCAACAGTCTGCATGGAGGGTTAGCTTTGTCAAAAGTGGTGGAGAAGGATAAGAGCATACCTGTCCCTCCCCTCCCACAACCATAAGCCCATGCTCCTGCGCAGCCTTGTAAATCTCAAACGCCTGCACACCCGACCCCAGCTTAAATGCAGCTCCATTCCAATCGGTTCCAGGAGCGTCGTACTGCTCAATATACCGCAGACTCTTCAGATGGTGCGTCCAGATGCTCAGCGCACCCGCACCCCCCGACTTACCCGAGAAGTCGTGCCCAGTGTTCTTGACCACAAGTCGGATACCCGTATTCCGGGCGAAATTGATCGCTACCTGGATCTGAGCTACGTTGGTCACATTCACTGCGTACCTCGGGTACCCGCCCATAGTACAGGTGGCGTTGGGATTGGCGGTGGGTTGGCATGTCAAGCCTTGGTAGACGGGCGAGAGCATCTCGATGGGGTCGTTGAGGCTGGACTAGTTAGACACATCACCACCACAAATCGGAAGAAAATGGAGAAAAATCGCAGAGAAAGAAACGGGGGAAGTACTGAAAATAGGAATCCGTCCATTGCGACGTCAAATACTCGCAATCATCTGCATCATAGGTCGGGCCATTGTAGCACGTCGACGCCCGCGGAACACCCTTGATCAGGGATGCTCCCGTCGCCCAATCCAGCAGATTCCAGATACCACCAGAGGGCCAGAGCTTATCACCAGGGAAAACCTTGCAGTCCGCCTGCGACCGCTCAGTGAGGCCATTTTCACTCTCCTCATCAAAGCTAAACAAAGCCGCATCGTCCGCACTAAGCTGGTCCAAATCTTCCTGAAGCAACTGGACCGTTTCAAACTCAAAATAACTTTTCCCGCTGGGCGTCACCGTACTCGCCAAGCCAGTGGTCGGAGTAGCAGAAGGTGTGGTAGAAGTACCTGCAGCAGCCGCACTGCTGACACTGCAGGCCAGAAGCAGGAACGGAAGCATCTCGGTTCTGGAATCAATAAACCCAACGGTTAAGGCAGGGATGTGTCGGTTTATCGAACTGGGATTGTCTGACCCATCGACTATTGACTATTGACTTTGGGTGAGACAAAAAGAAATCAGAAAACATGGCGGGGGTGCATTATTATTGTCCGCTAATGCTGACACTGTTTGGTTTGAACAGCCCAACCCCCCTTCTGTGGAGCACGTTTTAGTGGTGTTCTAGCGGGGATATTCTTAGGCGTTGCTCTTCGCCAGTTCAGGACCGGCTTTGCGTCCGTTGCTTTGTGAGTTTTTAGCCCGATCGGCTTTTCTCGGTCATCGATGGATTCTACAATTTGCCAACTTGATAAGGGCTTTAATGTCTTCCAAGGGAGTTCAATGTCAGAAAAAAGAGTCCAACTTCAACCTCATCCAAGTCTGTGTTCATAGCCTTAACGCGGAGTTTCGGGTGCAGCCGAAGGGGCGTCAAGCCGACCTTCCACTGCGTCTTCCAGCGATTCAGCGAAGGTTCCGCTACGGCCTTGGCAGAACTCTACTTGCCCTCTGATAGGCGGCAAAAACTGGATGATATCTCCAACACGAGACCATCATTTCCGATCTGGATGACTCTCCCCACAGTAATATCAGATCCCTGTTCACTTCCAACCTATCACGCCCTCTCCCATCAGAAAGGTTCCAGCATTGTTGGAAAAAGGCCCCAGTCCAATCTTAATGGAGCCATTCCGCTAGTTGGTCCGCTTTTTCCTTAACGAGGCCACCAATCACTCGGGATAATTGATCGTTGGTAGCTTTTTGGGGGCCGGGGGAAGGACCTCTTGGTCTCGACTTTTTATCGGGGTTTCGGGTGATTTGTAAAAGGGAAACAAGGGTCAATTGATCCGGAATGCGCGACAGATAACTAACTCTTTCAGCTCGGCGTCATAGAGTTTTTCATCCATCATTGATAGGGACCAGACCCTGGTTGGGACTTATCCCTGCACAACTGCACATATGCGCACATGCAAGTCAAATCCCGCATTGATGGTGCGCCATTCCTTATTTACCGGCATAGGTCCCCCGTTGACCCATTCTTCTTGTTTTTTCATGGTGGGCTCTCCTTACCCAAGCGTTGAAAAAAAATACACGGCAAAAGAAAAAGTGAGGAGAAAAAATAAAGAAGAGAACCCTATGAGCGGGCCTTCTGATGATCCTCCACGCCTTGAATCCAGCAGACTGACGATCGCGGCCCAGATGATCCTGCACGATGCCAGACACACTGCAAAGTGAAGCTCAGGCCATCATACTCATCTTTCCCATACTCAGCACTCTCGTTTTGGCGCTGAGATGCTACTCGCGCTTTCTCAGTCGGCAGTTTGGTTGGGGTGAGTATTGCATCCCTATATCGTACAAATGACATACTAATCTCGTAGATGATATCCTAATCATCATCGCATGGGTACCTCCATCCACCCCAGATACTATTTAACCTTTCTAACAAAATCCAGCTATTCTCCGTCGGACAAACATACACCGTCTGGATGTGTACGCCTTCCATCCCCCATACACTGCAACCCCCGCTATGGTCCAATTGATCTAATAGCGAACTAGATACAATCCTCTCCTACCAAGGCTACCACATCTGGGACGTCCCCCCCCAAACCATCCCCCAACAAGTCACAGCCCAACAATACAACCTCGCCAACCAACTCCTCTACAACCCCATCCTCGCCATCGTCAAAGCCTCCGTAATTGTCTTCCTCTTCCGCCTCGAGGACCACCGCCCCCTCGTCCGCTGGAACCTCCATGCCCTCTTCTGGGTGAATCTCGCCTTGATGATCTCCATTTTCCTCGCCGATCTCCTCCAGTGTACCCCGCTCCACTATGTATACGATTACCCGGCCATGGATCTCGCCGCGCAACAAGCAGCTGGTGCCGACGAGAATGGCATAAAAGATGGGAAGCTAGTCAAGGGAGGGAAATGTTTCGATCAGATTGGGTTTTTCTTGGGTTCGGGGGGACTGACGATCTTAACGGATGTGTGGATGTTGTGTATTCCGACGATTATTGTGTGGCGGTTGCAGATGAATCGGAGGAAGAAGATTGCTATTATTGGGATTTTGAGTATGGGTGTTATGTACGTCTTGACATTCCCTTCCTCCCTTTCTCTTGTTCTCTGGTATTAGTGGGATGGGTGGGATGCTAATGAGAAGGTAAAGTGTGACTATAATCGGCATCGCCCGCCTAATCATCTACGCCAACCGCTTCCGCCCCGATAACCCCGACCGCACCTATAATATCGGCCACACTATTTCTGGTGTCGAAGTCAATGTGGCTATTATCACGGCGTCTGCGATCGCGCTGCACTCGTTCTTGAACCGGGTTGCTCCACGCTTTTTGTCGAATACAGATCATTCGTCGGAGCAGCGGCGGTCGCAGCAGCAGCATCATCTTATGGGGCACTGGGGGGTGGGGAGTAAAGGGGATAGATCATCTGTGGCGAGTAATGGGCGACGTGGAAGGGGGAGGAAAGCGTCGTATGTGATGATGGGTGATATTACGTTGAAGGATACGATCAGTGATAGTCAGGAGAATATTGTATCTTCAAGTAGTGATAGGGGGGATAGGTTAGGTTAAAAGTTTTTGTTTTCATTAAAAATAAATCAATATAAATATATACATATACATTCTTGTTCAATGGTTCTGGGGCTCTGTTCGGGGATATTGTAGACGTTTAGCGAACGTCACCGGAATGGCCTTCAAGGGTGAATAGTTCCGGGCTCCGACTTTCTTCGACATCCGGTCGCTTACGGATCCTTGGGGAAACATCCGACCTAGATGTTCCGCCTATTATCGCCTTTGGCGGTGCGAAAACCAGGCCTGAGCAATATAGCTGAAGGGGGGCTGTATCTGCCATCTGTGAGTTTTTCATCACAAACCGGAGAGCATCCGCGATAAACTCCACTACCGGAGTGTCGGTTGTATTCTGGGATTTGGGATAGGATTAGTGTATTTCTTCATGTTCATCTTTTTTAGGTGAGATTTTACCTTGGCAAACGAATGGAGCTTGGTCGCGATGTCCGCAGCCTCCGACATACGCCCTAGGATGCTCATTGCTTCCAGCCAGTGAAGAAAGTGTATCCTCAAGAATATAAACCCCGCGTAGAGACCAGCAAGCGGGTTTTGACAGCGTGTAAGATGGTGCGCCCAGTAGCGACAGGAGTATTCAAGAGAAGGTGGAAGATTCTGCCTTATAATATCGGGGCTAATGTCTGTCCTGCATGTCCCATCACTTGGCAGGTTGCAGATATTCTGTTTGAGAGAAGTGTTCATTACACGTAAACACCGAGTCATAGTAAGCCCATGCTTCTCCTTTTTGTTCACCCAGAATTTGGAGGTGTCTTGGTTTTTTTGGGTTCGCTGGTCGACCAGGTAATCCCGAAAAGACGAATGCAAAGCCCGTATCGGCAGTTCGCGGTTTTTGGGTAAGATGAGAACTGAATGAAAATATTCTAGCTGGTTCGCAATGTCATCAACTGGTCTGTCGAGGAGTTCTGCTAGAGCATTCACCGACAGGGGATCCGCCAGAGATATAACCACCCCGACGGTCATCTGAAATTCTTCTACCAGCTGGTTTGTATCCCTCTCATCCTCGCCAGTGAGAACTTGACTCAAGATCGGTCTGTATGTTCTATCCATTTTCGATGCTGAAGCGAGCTCAGGATTATTTAAAAAGACTTGCAGTTGTTTTTCTGGGGGCCACTTTGAATTCGCAACAAACCGACAAACCGTGGCCGCGGATATAAATAGCGGAGTAGCCATATCCGTCATCATACCAATTTTGGCCTCTCCAGGCCAGTCAGAGAGAAGAGCCCGTGTCTTCCTCATTTTCGAGAACTCAGCTTCAAGAAATAGTGTAATGTCATGTTTGATGACATCTTCATCCACATCTTCAAGTATAATATTCCAATAATCGCCCCCGTCGATCTGATCAGAACCAAGGGCTATGTTTAACTCTGGTCGACTAGTCAAAAAGAATTTCAAGCGCACAGATGTCGACTTTTGCACTTCAGGTAAGAGACTGAGGATGATCTCAATATCATTCTCACTTTCACACTCATCCAGAGCGTCAATAACGACCACCGCTGTGGTTGTCGCCTGGTGCTCTTCGATATCAAGTAATGGACGCAGCAAAAGCTTGTTAAACTGTTCCCTCAGTGGCCATGATCCAATATGAAGATCACTCTTCATTGCCCTCTCAATGCCTGGTATCAACTGGGGGATATGGACCGCTAGTTCCCTGGCGATTGTTGGGAACAGCTTTGCTGCAGACTCTCGATCCCTCCTGAAGAAGAAGCTAGCTCCAAGAATACCATTTTCGTCGAATGACCTTGCTACCGTTCGAGCGATGGTAGACTTCCCCGTTCCAGCCATACCACTCAACCAGAATATGGGTTTATCTTTTGATGTAACTCCCCACTCCATCACCTTCTGGAGGAGCGCTGTTCTAGTGCCAGGGAGACATTCATCCTCATGTTGGTTGAGGAAGGAGTTGTAGAAAGCATCCTTAGCAACGGGTAGTTTCGAGAGAGCGCTATCCGCGACGGAGTCTTGGATCAGCATCATCATTTTGTCAATTCCAGTAAGAAGACGCTCAGCGTCCTCTTTCCGTTGGAGATGCTCGTCGATGAGAATCCATAATTTTAAATGTAAATCCTCCTCGTTGACGACAGCCTTCAAGGTGACCAACGGCTGGCTACTTATAGCGGAAACTTTTGCCAAAACGTCCTTTACTCTCCCACTTTGCTGAACACGGCGCACTTCGGTCACGTAACGCAGTATAGCCGTGTAAACGTGGACAATCGCAGCTTCCTTTTCTGCGGTTTTCCCTCTTGTGTGGTAAAGTTTCTCCTCAATGAACGCACAGCGAGCAAGGATATCAGCCAGGAAACAGGCGGAGTCGAAAAGAGCTTCTCGCAGGTCAATGTGATTTTTCGCCATCTAACATTTTTTTTCTTTGGTTAGTTCCTCTACCTTGAGACTTCGGAACAAATAGCTCACAGTCAACCCAAGTGAGACTACCGCCCAAGCAGTCGCCGCATGACCCAACGGGTCAAGGCTCACAATCTTGTTAATAACATCCTGGAATGAGAGCACGGAATTCAGTATTCTTTGCGTGGCAGAACGGATATCAATATCTTTGCGCTCGCGGCCCGACCGGTGCAATTTTAGCCCTTTCTTCTGGTAGTCCTCATACTGGTCTTTCGCTATCTGTATCACCTCATCTAACCTTTCCTCTATCCTTAATAGACCGTCCTCAGGTTGTGCATTACGAGTAGTAGAGAGCCGTAGAACGCGCCGATCGTCCTCACTCAGCTCATCATATGCAATCTGCCAATAATCTCTCTCATTGCGATGCTCCACGTGGGGCGGGTCTACCATCGAGGTAGAAGCAAGTGCTTCGTCCTGTTTCCGGTCTTCGTCCTTCTGGATCTGTGATGGCTGCTGACCAGCCTTCTCGACGGGAGTCGGGCTTACAGTAGCAGTAGGGGTAAATCCTCCGTCCTGCTGTTCCTGGCCCTCGTCCTTATTAATCTTCCCCGCTCGCTGGGTAGTATGTTTCCTGGCGGGGGTTGGGTTTACAGTAGGGGTAGAAGCGACTGCTGCGTCCTGTTTCCGTGCCTCATCCTTCTGGATCTGCTCCGGTCGCTGGAGCTGCGTTTTGGGTGGGCTTCCTGTTCGGTGCCTCCTCCTTCTCAGGGCGTTCTTGAAACGTCGTATCATCTTGAGGTCCTCTTTGGGACCCAGTTGGGGAGGGATGTAAATAAGTTTCGATGCTTAGAGTTCCACATCTTTGCGATGCGCAGGCTAAAGAGGGGAGGAAGTGGTTTATTTATGCGTCGCCTCGACGGCCAGGAAGAGGACCGAGCCCAAAATTCTGCGCTGCAACATCTTTGCAGGAACTGGAGCAATCAAAAACCGGCCATTTAATCAGGCAGGAATCAGGCGACCGACCAAGGTGCGAAGGTACCCGATCTGGTAATTTGCTTTCGGAGCTGCGCGGTTGGCCTTTGTAGATCCTACTTTATTCTAGCTTGTCTTTTAGTCAGGGCGATTTCAACCTGTATCCACCCTTACACCCTATTTTCTCCTTGCTCAGATCGATCCCCGTGCTACCCCGCGCTTGCTCTTTGGCGATTTCTTCTCCTGTTTTTGCTTTTTGCTTTTCCTGTCCCCCTCATCTAATCCCTGTCGATGACAACTCAGTCAATGCACAGAGAGATGCACATATGGAATATTGATCCGGTGTCAATTCAACCAATCAAATACGGAGGAATGGAAAGGGCCGACCATTTGCACTGGAAAATACACCCTGTCATCACTGGAATCAAACACTGGAATGGGAAACTCTTATATAAACTAGCTTCAGTATATTAGGCAATATAAATTAATAACTAAATAAAACACTCAAGATCAAACTAAGCGGTGTCATAAGACATAAACCTCATCAACTCCGTACCATACATCAATGATAAAACAGTCATTATAACCACATGCAAGTATAAACCCAAACCCAGCCCTCTCTACTTCCGATTCCCCTCCTCTGCTCCTCTATAAACCTCCACAGAGTGATTCCCCTCTTTCCCCCCCTCCTCCTCCATCTTTTTCTGCTCCTCCATCCTCCTCTTCTCAAGCCACTTCTTGTCCTTTTTCGGACGCCCACACCTCGAACAACAACAAACCATACACATCGCAATAACAGTCGTAGATCTAACCCCCATCATC
Organism: Aspergillus diversus; assembly: GCA_027569885.1. Taxonomy (NCBI): domain Eukaryota; kingdom Fungi; phylum Ascomycota; class Eurotiomycetes; order Eurotiales; family Aspergillaceae; genus Aspergillus; species Aspergillus diversus. The sequence continues at coordinate 713,737 of JAPDKZ010000016.1, forward strand.
AGTACCCATCATACCACACAACAAATAATCCCGAACGCGGGAATAGAGAAGAGACTCAACCTACGCAAGAACAAGCATAACGATCATCGGCGCCCCATCGAAATCATAATACCCATGCTCCAGTAACTCATCTTGCAGGTCAGGATTAATCTCAGGCCAGTGATCGACTATATTGGCGGCAGCCCCGCCAAACCCCAGCCCAACCACGACCAGATCCATGATTGCGACGATGGACATATAGGACGCGTGTTTCCAGAAGATGTAGAATGCGGCGAAGTCGGCGGGGATTGCGATTGCAGCCTATCACAATATTATATATTAGTATTTTTAATCAATTAAATTTTTTTTTCTGGGGAGAGGGTAAGGGAGTAACTACAGCGACAAGACCAACGGGATTTCGGGTCGTGCTGTCGATTGAGCCGAATCGGGCGCCTACGTAGGCGAGCATGATGAGGGTTGCGAGGGCGATGAGGAGGAGAAGAATGCGCCAGACGAGATGGGCAATTATCATTGAACTTTTTGGTCGATTTTCTGCCATCTTGGCGATATCAATGAACTCAGAGGACTATGCGCGGAGAATAGAGCCAGATACCTAACTGTATGGTGGGCTCCACCAGATGCAGATCGTGAGTTAAAGTTTGGTTCTGACATTTGGCGGGGATGGGGGGGTTTTTAAATTTTCTTAATTATAATTAAATCTTCAGGTTATTTATGATTCTTCGAAACTTGGTTAAAGGGGCCAAAAATAGTGTACACACCCCTGTTAAGCGATGCCACGGTGTGAGGTGAGTCAATCTACGCAAGCTCCACGCGGTTTATTGCTTGATTAAAACCAACCAGATCCTCGCGTCTCTTTGCGCCTGTTGGAAAAGCAAGACATCAAGGGATGCCAAGCGGCCTCTAGCCCGTATCTGGCAGCAGGAGACGTGGACTCGGCTTGATTTCGCCTCCAAGCTTGGCAGAGAAAGGGTCGAATCCTTGGGGTCCGTGCATAGCCTGCTCCTTTCCCGATACACTGACTATCCGAAAGAATCAAAAATAAGACGACATCTTAATACCTGTCAGCGAGCAGCGTTATACTATGGCTGGTGAGAAGCTGCATAGACAACGCCTTCTGGAAGTTTCGGTTTATTTTCCTATTTGGTGGGCTCCTCTTTCGGATTACAAATCAAGATGACGAGCTCAGGTGCTGGGATAATAACCTCGCCCTCTTCCTTCTTTTCCGTTCACATTTGCTTTTTCCATCGTATACTATAGACACGATGACTTCTAACACAGCTGCCTGGATCAAAGAGCGCACTGGATCGATCGAGCTCGATGCCGCCGAAGTAGGGGTCCCAGAACACGGCGAACTCCTCGTCCAAGTAGAAGCCGTTAGCTTTAACCCCATTGATGCTAAAATCCAAAGGTACGCGTAAAACAAAACAAACCATCTTTCCACACCACAGCATTAACTGACACCGAACCCAGGCTCGATCTATTCGGATCCAAATACCCCCTCATCGGCGGCTTCACCTTCGCCGGAACCGTCATCTCCACCGGCCCTGATCTCTCCTCAATCAAACCAGGGGACCAAGTAGCAGTCGGTCGCTGGGGCGCAACGGCAGGCGACAACAGATTCGGGGCGTTTCAGAAATACGCCCTTGCCAAGGAGCAGTATGCGCTGAAACTCGACCCGGAGACACCCCTTGAAGATGGAGCTGGCGTGATCGCCAACCTGGCGACTGTGGTCTCTGCTCTGAATATCTTTATGGGTCTTTCTAAGCCTCCGGTGACGGGGAAGGCAACCGCAAATGGGAAGCGGGTGCTTGTGTATGGTGGGTCGTCGGCTGTTGGGGGGTTGGCTGTGAAATATGCGGTTGATGCGGGGTATGAGGTTGTGACTACTTCGTCGGCGGGGAATAGGGGGTTGGTGGAGAAGCGGGGGGCGGTGCATATTATTGATCATTTGCAGTCTAGGGAGAGTGTTATCAGGGAGATTCGGGAGCATGGGCCTTATGAGGGGATTTTTGAGTCTATTGGCTCCCAGGTGACTACGGGGGTGATTGTTGACTTGCTTCGGGAGACAGGTGGGGAGTTCTTCTCGACTAGTCCTTCTCCTGGGGATGAGAGCATTCCTGCTAATGTGAAGAAGGCGTGGGCGGGATATTCCGATGTCTTGGTAGCTCGAGAGGAGAACAGGGAATTGTTTAAGTGGTATCTGAAGGAATATTTACCGGTGGCGCTGAAGAGTGGCTCGGTATGGCCCAATCCTGCACAGTGGCTGGAAGGAGGGTTAAACTCCACTCAGAAGGCGTTGGATCTCTTGTATGAGGGCAAGGTTAGTGCGAAGAAGGTTTTGATTAATCCCCAGAACTAGTTCGCCTTTTTGCCATTTCAAATCTAGTGATGTGGTGCTTGGTTGGTTGCAATGGTTTCGCCGTCCAAGAAGAATGCCAAGCATGGTTATCATACTTTAAATATTTCTAAATTCAATCCATGCGATGTCCAATGGAAGGACTATTGTATATTAAGAAAATAATCGCCTGTTGGTTATTCTCTGCCGCCCTTGGGCATTTTAGATATGTTGAGGACAAGTGCACCAAGAAGCTATAATCAAGCACGGGTGGAAAGCATAAATTTATTAAATTGTATTCATGGCCCCTGAGAGGTTATATCATTGTCTTTCTCCAAAGGAAGCGAGGTTCGTGACGCACCAGCTATATAATCGATGTCGATCAGCTCTTATTAGCCACTTAGGTCAGTCCTTTACCACTTACCCACTAGTATTTAGTCGCTCGTCAGGAATTTTGATTTTGATTATTTATATCCTCCAAGGCCTCCAGATATGACTTACCAACTGTTGTTATATATGAATTAGCCGCTGCTGGAGGTATATTGTAAGACGTCAACGGAGATTTAATCATTAATCAGTTGCTGTTATTTTGTAATATAACTCTCAGTTACCCGCATCATTCACATTGAATAGAAGACTTGGGAACTACTCACTTCCTGTTATTCCGAGGAAAGGTTCCAGGTACTCACATTTTGGAATTTGACACCCGTCAGTGATCCTGTTTCTAGGTAGCGATAACCCTCCAAGTGCCAACTCAGAACTTACTGTCTCCTTATCTCCGTCATCCGTAGGAGGAGGGGGGTGACGGGGGTCTTCCTTAGGAGGGAGCATTTCCACACAACCAGGCCCTTCGGGATGGGCCACCTTTTCTCCGATGTCACCAGGGTCAGGGCCTTCGTCGCCACCATTCTGTCGACGAGTTACTTGCAAACGACCGGGCCCCGCGTGGTGGGATACCTTGCCGACGGACCAGCTATCTGGTCAACCGGGGCGGCCATGGCCAGTCCCAGTGTGGCAAGAAGGGACAGCAAAGCATGACGCATGGTGCTTATTTTCGCGGTTAATAATCTCGATCCTGTTGAATAGCTTCCCGGATGTAATACCTGTGATTTCACAATGTGGGAAAGGGTTTGTAAATTGAAAAGAAGCAACTTTTCGGGTTGGATGGGGATAAGACGATGAAAGGGATGGGTTGTATGTCTAGGTCAGAGGGGGGAGAGGCTCTCCTTTTATCTCGATGGTATCTGTGTCACCTGGTAGTAAATTGGACGACTTGGTTGACTTCCGAGTATTTCAACATTGTGTAAGATGCGATGACGACTCATGCTGCTGACGAGCGGGTCACACTAGTGACCAACATGAGGGTGGGTGATGAGGGTACACATATGATGACTTTCTTTCCAGTGGTTCGTTGCGAACCAAGTTTGGAAGTGTCGTGAAACAACCAGCGATTTGTAAAACTATAGGGGATCACATCATGGTTGTGGTGGTTTACTGGATCACCATGACGATCGGCATCGAAATACTTGCTAGCACTAGATGGAAACCACCCGACGATATATCCTGACAAATCCCGGCACGGGAAGATCTCTACCAAGGTACCCTTAGTGCACCAGTGGAAAGGAGATTGGTTCCAATACCACAGCTAATATTCCATAGCCGGCATAAGCATCATACCCCAAGAGGAAGCCGCGAAACTTCCCAACCTAACAACCTCAATCGCGGAAGTACCAGGATACTACGTGGTTGGGCTTGATGTATTTCACCAACTACACTGTCTGGTATAGCAAAGCCTCGCCGATATTTTGTTCCCATCTAACACGTCTGGATCGTGACAGAATCATATTCGACGACATTTATGGGGAGCACCAATGGATGAGCATGGAAAGAGGGAAGCCCCATCGATGGAACACTTGGACCACTGCGTGGATTCCATTCGTCAGAGCCTCATGTGCTCGTCCGATATTGCTACTATGACGTGGTTGTGGATTGAGAAAGACTCGATGTTTAAGCCTAGGGCGAACAATATGCACACTTGTAGGGATTTTGTCTGGTGAAAAGAGTGGTTTATCCCGCTAAGAGAGAGACAAATATGCTAAAAACACTAGCTTAAAGTGAAATCTATTCTTATCCTGACTTGTTCAGTAAGCGAGGGTTGTGGCAATTATCTCCTTTCAACGCATCTGAGCTGTAGGAAGTAAACCCGAGAGACTTTTGAATTAATCAATGTGTCCGGATGATAAAGTAAGATGCATCACGACTCTCCAAAATGGATATAATTTACAATGTTTGCTCGCCTCTCGCTAAAGATTCCAAAAATGGGAAGAAGGAAGCCATAACCGGAATTATTCCGCTCACCCGGTAGAATGAATTTGGTGAGGTTCATTCGCTCAAAGCCCCCTACCTCGCAAAAAGAGTGTCTTTGGTCCGAAGGAAACTCTCATAAGTTGTTGAGAAGCCCAGAAACACATGTACAGATTATAAACAATCCGACAGCCAGAATAACCGAACCCGAAAAACCTCACGTCTACCCGAAGAAGCCGACGCGGTTATAGGACCTGGTGGCGAAACCCTTTTTCTCAAGCCGGAAGCGAGCTCTCGCAACCCCTGAAGCTTGGCGCCGCCCAGTCATGCCGCTTTTCTTATTTCTGGCTTGGTAAATGCTTGCAAAGCTTATCCGGAACAACTCCGTCCCCGGCCCTTTCGCACATTCCTGAGCTGTCAAGTCCGAGCCGTCGGTACGAGTTCTCAAGTAGCCTATTAAGCCACCGTTCCTACCGAGCAAATGACCGGCAAATAGAAGACTCAGGACTCAGGGTATATCATCGACTCGACCGGACCGCCAAGCCCCGCGTGCCTCCAAACTTTCCCAATGTAACTTTCTTAACTGACTCAGACCGTGTTCGGTGTCCAATCTGGTTCAGGCCCCGTCCACTGATAAGGGGTCGCTTTCTACCCAGACCCGTCGCATTGGGTCCTGTCGCTGGTGGGGGGTGGTCCACTGCTCTTTACCCCTCCCCGCACACATCCAGACAACCCGGGGACCCCAGGATTCCCGCTTCCACTGGATTCTAATCACTTGGAAAAATGCACAAAATTCACAACGGGTTGGAGTAACCATACTTTGCGCCAGTGGCGCACTGCCAAGGAGCTTTTGTTAGCTGTCCGTATATATAAGGTAGTGCGTGCTGGCATAATTTGATTCTTTCTTGTAAAATCTCTACTCTACACCTTTGTGAAGACTTTTTTGGGTCAGAAATATAATGGCGTTCGGATCAAAGGAGGAGGCACTGTCTGTGTCGGGCCACTTGGAGAATGCTGAGAAGGGGGTTTCGAAAAGTGAACTCTCGGAGGGTTCGATTGAGTATGATGAGGATGAGGTGAAGAAGATTAAATGGAAGGTCGATATGCGGCTTTGTGTGGTCGTTGCGATCATGTACACCATTTGCCAAATTGATCGGAATAACTTGGGTAATGCGTACGTTTGCCCACTCTCCAACCCCCTCCCCCAACGCAGGGTTTATGCAGGGTCCAACTAATGTTAATTGTGTCTAGACACGTTGCTGGAATGGGCGATGAGATTGATCTGACAGGGAATCACTACGTAAGTCACTCGCTCGTGCTATCCAGTCCAGGCTGTGCGGTAGCAGACGCTAATCTCCTCTTACGCGATACAGTCCACCATGGTCGTCACATTCTTCCCATTCTACACTCTCTTCCAGCCACCCATGACAGTCATTGCACGCAAGGTCGGCCCTAGACTATTCCTGGGAGCTATCTCTGTTGCATGGGGTCTTGTCATGGTTGGTTTCGGACTTGTTCACGACTGGAAGGCATTGGTTGGTCTCCGATGCATCCTTGGTTTCTTGGAGGCCGGTTTCTTCCCTAGTTGTGTCTTCCTTATTGGCACCTGGTATGTCCGTCACGAGACTGCGAAGCGTATGGCGCTCTTCTACCTTCTTGGAAGTGCCCTGAGTGGGTTTGGTGGAATTTTGGCCTATGGTGTGAGTATTCCTTTCTTTTTTTTTTTTTTCACATCTTTTCCCTTTCGCATTTGATCCCATTCCAAATGCATTTAGGATACCTGTCTTTTATTTTCGATACAGAATCTAACCTAAATGCAGTTACAACAAATGGACGGCGTCGGTGGCCGGGCCGGATGGAGATGGATCTTCATCATCGAGGGCATCCTCACCATTCTCATCGGAATCTTCGGCTTCGTGCTCATTGTCGACTTCCCCGAAGAAGCCAAGAAGACCAAGTGGTTCTTAACCGAGAGGGAGGTCGACATTATGATCGATCGAGTCGACAAGGACCGGGGTGATGCCCACGTTACCCCCTTCGTATTGACCGAGTACCTCAAGAACGCCCTCGATTGGAAGAGCTGGCTCTTTGCGTCGAACTTTGGTCTCACTGCCATCGTCATGTAAGTTACCCGACCGAAGAAAAAAGAAAACAAGGAACAAAAAAAAAGGTCAAGCGATTTGTAAAGTGTGGAAACTAACAACATGCAACAGTTACGCCCAGGCATACTTCCTCCCCATCGTCCTAAAAGAAGGACTCAATTTCTCGGTCGCAGCGTCCCAGACCCTCGTCGCTCCGGTAAGTCATCCATCTCCCACCACCCCCAACTTGAAATGAACCATCATTGACAATTTCCGAATACAGTGCTGGGTATTCGGCGGCGTCCTAGGCTTCGCAGAGAGCTGGGTCTCCGATAAATACCGCCACCGCGCCGGCGTCCTTGTCTTCAACGCCCTCATCGAGATCACAGGCGTTTGCGTCCTTGGCTACGCACACAATAATTCCGTGCGGTATTTCGGAGCGTTCCTCCTTCTCGGGAGCGCGACCGCCAATCTCCCCATCACGATGGCGTACCAGTCCAACAACATCACGGGCCAGTGGCGTCGTGCGTTCGGGTCGGCTCTTATCGTTGGTTCGGGGGGTATTGGTGGTGTTGTGGGTAGTTTGGTCTTCCGTGACCAGGATAAGCCGGATTATAGGTTCGTCTTGCCCTTTTTTTTTTTTTTTGACTCAAGTTTTTTTTTCCTTTTTTTTCGTGGTGATGCTAACGGTTTGAAAGGCCGGGTCTTTATACGTGCTTGGTCGCGGCTGGATTGAGCATCATCTCTGTCTCCATCACGACTGTGTATATGATGCGTAAGAACGCACAACAGAAGCGGCACGGGATCGTCCTCGAAGGAACACCGGGATTTACATACACCCTCTAAGAGTACGGAGTAAATAGGAGTTGTTCGGGTAGACCCACACGGAGGACTTTTGCGAACATGTTGTCAAATACCTTGGAGTTGCTTTTTATAGGAAAATGGATTGACTGGAGTGACGGAAGCCCCGTTATGAAGGCAGTCACAAAATGAAACGCCCCTCATCCAATAATTTTGCGCTGAAAACTCGGCCGGGATGCAGATCCTGGTGTTGATCGCCCCAATGTGGGAATAGTTGGGGCCGGTGCCGTTCAATAGTATAATCGAGCTGACTTATCGACTTTACCAATCACCTGGGAGAACCAGAGGTTGGTGAGGGTGAAAGGAAGGAACGACCCCTGACAAGTGGCTCGGGAGCGCGTCTATTATTCCCTGATCGCTGTGGTTCGTGATCGCCGCCCCACAGTAAGCTCGCCGGTCAACAAACTCGAGCTTCGTTCAAATTCCCCCTGCCCCTATCGAGGTTGACGTATAAGCTCTTCTTGCCTACTTTCTTTCTGGGGGTTTACGTCTTTTGTGTTAATACTCCCATTTCCGAAATCCATCACCCATCTCCGCTGTATTATCGCCAAAATGCGTGAAATTGTGAGTCTCGTTAGCGGCTTCCTGATGAAAATTTTTTTGCTAATCCCGTGATTGACACACAGGTTCATGTTCAAGTCGGCCAATGTGTAAGTCAATTGCTATGGAAATTAGTTGGATATGATCATTAAGACGTAGCAACATCTATCAGGGTAACCAAATTGGTAGCGCCTTCTGGTAATTCTAGACCATGGCAATTCCCCTCTGTTTACCCCGTGTTTTCTAACCATGTCCCAGGGAAACCCTCGCCATTGAACATGGCCTCGACCGGTTTGGCGTGTTAGTCATCGATTTGTGTTCAATTACTACCCATTCCCACTCTGACAAAACCTAGGCTGGACCGATCGGCCGTTTCGGCAGTCGAGAATGTGGAAAAGATGGGAGTCTATTTCAACGCGGTCGCCAATGATAAATACGTCCCCCGAGCAGTCCTAGTCGACTTGGAGCCGGGCGCAATTGACGGTGTTCTCTCCGGACCGTACGGTACTCTCTTCCGACCCGACAACAAAGTGTGTGCGAATGCGAGTGCGGGCAACAACTGGGCAAAAGGCCATTACACCGAGGGAGCGGAGCTAGTCGACGAAGTGGTCGAGGTTGTTCGCCGGGAGGTCGAGGCCTGCGAGTCCCCTCAAGGGTTTCAGTTCACGCACTCCCTAGGTGGTGGTACGGGAGCTGGCATGGGCACGCTTCTGATCTCCAAGATCCGTGAAGAATTCCCCGATCAAATGATGGCTACATTCTCCGTCCTGCCTTCCTCCAAGGTGTCTGATGTGGTGGTGGAGCCGTACAACACGATGCTATCGGCCAACCAGCTGGTCGAGAACGCGGACCAAACGTTTTGCTTGGACAATGAGGTGTGAACTGAATCGCTCGTTGGTGTTTCAATGTGGACTAATGTGTACAGGCACTCGATGATATCTGCAAACGTGACTTAAACTTGAGCACGCCGTCGTTCAATGACCTCAACCATCTCATCGCGACTGTCATGTCTGGTATTACGGCTAGTTTCCGATTCCCAGGGCAGCTGAATTCCGACCTGCGGAAATTGGCCGTCAATATGGTCCCCTTTCCCCGACTGCACTTCTTCATGGTGGGCTCTTCGCCATTGACACCACCCGCGTCTCGCGTGTTCCGCACGGCGTCTGTCTCCGAGCTCACTCGCCAGATGTTCGATCCCAAGAATATGATGGTCGGCTGTGACTTCCGCCACGGTCGCTTCCTCACATGCTCTGCCCTCTTGTTAGCACCCCTTCTCCCTAGGAAAACACTACTTAGATCGACTTGAAAAGAAAAATGCTAATTCCAGCTCAGCCGCGGCAAAGTCTTCATGCAGGAAGTCGACGAGCAAATGCTCAGCATCCAGAACAAGGAGTCCACCAGCTTCGTAGAGTGGATCCCCAATAACGTCCAAGTATCGCACTGCTCGGTACCACCACTGGGCCTGAAAATGTCCGCAACCTTTGTCGGAAATTCCACCGCTATCAAAGAGCCCTTCATCCGCGTGGAGGAGCAATTCAGCAAGCTCTTCAAGCGCAAGGCTTACCTACACTGGTACACCGCCGAGGGAATGGACGAAATGGAGTTCACGGAGGCGCAGAGCAATATGATCGACTTGGTCACGGAATACGAGCAATACCAGGAGGCCAGCGTCGAGGACGACATGGGAGATGATCTTGCGTACGAGGAGCAGATCGAAGGCTAGAGTACCGCAACTTTACTGGGTATTTGAGGCATATACTTTAATAATCCTATAGGTAATATATTTCAGGAGCACAGCTTCCACATGGTTCATAATTCACAACCAGCCAAATCTTCCAATTTCTCCACCTTAACCCCCCTCCTATCTGTGACTCGGCATCTTCACCCCACCAGGCAACACATCTGTAATCCCCGGAATGACATTCTCATCATAAAACTGCTCCCCCGTCGGCGTACAAAGCTCCTTCCCCAACCCACCCTTTCTCTTCACACATTTGGAACCCTCTTCATCTCCCTCCCCCTCAACCCTCTCCCCAACCAACCACTTCTCATCAATACTCCCCACAAACAACGTCCACTCATCCGGCTTTTCCTCCGTCCGCCAAATCAACGGACTCCCACACCCCGAACAGTACCCACGATGCCTACCCGGAGACGACCCGTATTCCCGGTAACTAGGCATAGAAGCCAGAGGCGGGACAATCTGGTCCGGGGCAACGTATATATATTGCGGGATTAGACTTCCGGTGAATTTGCGGCACATGGTGCATTGGCATGTTGAGACCTATCGCCATTTTTCAGTTTTAGCACAGGAGTAGCGAGCGCTAGGGGCTCTCGTTTATCAATGGTAATGGTTTGCACGTACCCGTGGCGGCCATTGGGTGGGTTTGTGGAAGGTGATTTCGTAGCGGATGGAGGCGCAAAGGCAGCCGCCTGTTATGGAGGTCGGGGGATTGGACATTGTGCGGTTTACTGTTATATCTAGGGGGGTAAGGGTGAATTATGGGATAGAGAGGAAGGCTTTGTTTTGTTGGGTTACGGGCTGGATGGATATATATTTATATTCGTGATTGCGGGGAAGGGTGTGATTGTGATGTCATGCATTTGTCATCAGTGGAAATCCCATTAACTACTGATTGGGTTAAAGGTGACATGCATGTAGTAGTGTTATCGGTCGTATTCATGATTAGAGGAGATGCGATGTTCTTATTGGGTGTAAGCTGGGGGATTTTGAGTCCTGGGTTGCATCGATCGAGGCTTGGCCTCGTATTTACTCCTCCAAGCGGGGTGGCGATGTGAAGCAGATAGTACTTGGAGTCAAGGATATATTAACTATAGGGTCAATGAGGTATTCCGATTCACTGTTTCAGACAATGCAATGGTAAGACAAGACAATCAGGCAACAAGCTCAAAATACTTCAACAACTCCTCATCCTTCCTCAGCACCTCCTGCTCCTCAACCGGCGACTGTACCAGAATCTCAAACACCCTCGTCTCTCCTCGCGAAAAATTAGGCAGAACGACCGCACAAGCCCCCGGCATACTCAACGCCTGGCGAATCGCAACAGGAGTCGCGCCCGCCGCGATGTCATACTTCTCCGCGGTCCCGGAGTACCAGCTATTCATGAACACGTCCATATCCGCAAAGTCTACGCTGGGGGCCACAGTCTCCGATGGAGTGAGGGATGCGAGGACGGAAGTCGCATGGCCGATTGTGGAAAGATCGACGGCGTTAACTGATTTGCGGATCAAGGTGGCTGCGTGTGCGAGGGATGGCGCTCCTTCTGCGACCAAGGCTTGGCCGGTGAGAGGCCCCGCGGCGGAGCCGATGACGGCGTTACCGAAGTATTCGGGGGAGGTTTTGTGCTCTGGGTCGCGGGTGCGGACGTCGATGGGGTGGATGAAGCGGGAGGGGGAGGTGGCTTTCTCCGGGTGGACTTGGAGCCGGGCGCGGGTGGTGGCGGTCCAGAGGAGGACGGAGATGCAGTCGTAGGAGGTAATGTAGTCTACGTCGGTTAGGTGCGGTGTGCATAAGGCTTTGACCTTTGCGAGGGATGCTTCAGAGGTTTTGAAGACGGATACTTTGGTGGGTGTGGGTGGTGGTGGGAGTTTGAATTGGCTCTTTTCTATGATGTGGAATGCGGCGATATGTTCGAGCCGGGATTCTCGTGAGATGGTCGGGTCGGGGGGCGGGGTGTTGTAGGGGGCTCTGTTTAGGTCTGGATTGTAGCTGGGAGGCTCCCGACCTTCCTGGTATGCCTTGATGCTGTGGCAGATGAGAGAGAGGAATTTATCGATGGACGTCCAGTCTCCGGCGGCGTGGTTGATTCGGAATCCCAAAACTAGACCACCCTCGATGAAACTGAATTGGAGAGCGCAGGCTGGGTTGGTCCCGGCCGCTGGGTCTTTGGGCACAAACGGGGTCAGGTCCAGATCATTCGGTGAGAATGAGTCTTTAGCCAACGCAGAGAGGGATTTGGACTCGGTGGAGTCATATTGGCGGATGTTGAGTTCTATCTCGCTCCCTGGAGCCACCATGATGCAGAGCTTCCCGGTGGCATCGAATTGGATATTCCCGGCCATGAAGGGCATATGGAGGGTTACACTCTTCACCCCCTCTGTCATGGAGGAAATCAATTTCTCTTTGTCGACGGACGGCTGGAGCTCGTAGAATAAGGCGAGTTTCACACTCTTGGTGAACCCCATTTTGTCCAGGTCGGACAACTCGTATTTCGTGTCGTCCATGGCTGCGGTTTCTTGGTCAGATTAGTGTTGGAGATTTCTGGATAGAGGAAAGGAATCAAGCTCTTACCGGTCTTAAGTACTTCTGTAGACAGGCTGGCTGGATTTGAGTTAAGCTTTATACCCTCTTGGCTGACGCCGTGGCTCGCTGGGTTGAGTTTGTCGAGGGAAAGAGTTATATCTCCCCGCGCTTCTATTAATAAGCCTACATGGACGTCGGGAGCCTATTCTGGCATAGTGCTGAGCAATTCGGGTACCAAACCAGGAATAGCCCCGGTGGTATTCCCGAGTAGGGAGCCCGCTTCAGACAGACAAGATTGCCGAATTGGGTGCCCGACCGCATAACACTTTCCCATTGGTTACTTCTCTGGACCCTCATAAGATGCAAGCAATTACCTCAGCTCGATCCGCCCTGATGTGTCTCCACTGCCATACTTGTATTGTGTAACCAGCAGCCTTCGCTCGGTTTGGCTGGCTATGTTGGACTTGTTAGTGTTGAGTAATATTGGGTTCCTTAAATCTGAGTCATACAATGGCTGAGCAAGGCGACTACTCTCGGATCACTCTCCACTTTGGATGACTTGAGATTGGTAGAGCGCAATAATGGAGTCCCTCAGCATGCAATTACTCTAGGAAAAGGCGGTAAAGTGGTCGCATTCCGGCGACATCCCCCTTGCTTGTACAACACGCACGAGCAAGAGCAGTGTCGCTGTAATACGATCCTTTAAAATGGTCGTCCCAGGAGGAGTGTACGGTGCTGTCACTCTATCACCACGTTGATGATGACGATATATCGAGGTTGTTAAAGTGACTGAAGCAATGGCCCACCAATAAACGTGGCACAGTGCATCAGCTTGCCATGAGCTGCGTGTCGGATCGTCCAAATCATTGGCACTGTTTCTCCAGACATCGAAATCTTAAAACCAAAACGGAAACTATACACCACACCGCAGCTTTCGGTGGTATGTATTTAGAAGAGAGATGAAAACGGTTCACCATTGAACCGCCAATTTTGATAGGATTATGTATTGCATGCACACGAAATCCGGGGTCAAGAACCTGACATCTCCCTCCAATATGCGTTAGGGCCGCTTCTGAAATGGTGTACCAAGATTTGGACCTTCAAATGCGGGTATGTAGGCCACATCCCGCGTCTCGTGGTCTGTCAACCTCACCGGAATTGGTCCGCGTGCTTGGGGGCTTTAGAGGACGCCGATGGCGACGAATTGGTGAGAAGCGTTGAAGTAGGCTGGCTCTAGAAGAACCTCACCCAGCGATGAGGCCAGGGCGGCGTTCGATCATCGGTGGCACTCGTACTAGGGCGGTGATTACGTACGAAATATAATTTATCTTCACGAGAGGAACCGGGGATTCGCAAGTCCTCGTAATCCCGTTGGGGGAGGCTGGCTTTGTTATAAAAGTCCCCAGGCGATCCATTGCTGCGGGCTTGGGTCTGTCGTTGTGGGGGACTGCTGGCGGATTGATTGGCGGTCGGTAGAAGAGCATTTATGGTGTTATCCGAATCATTCCAGCTTTGATGAACAGACTGCGCAATATTGGACGCCTGCGGATGGATTTCAGACTCATCTAGGGCGCTCCATCGCCCTGATGGTCCAATCGACTCGTCGGGTGTAAGACTTGCTGCTGTATCTGGAGCCCGTGACTGCCGGCTTGACCCCAAATCTGACTCCTGCCATTCATGCCGCAATGCCTTCCCTGCAGATGGTCGATCGGTAGGTGTCACACAAAGCACCCTGTTTACAAAATCCTGGCCCTCCTCACTAATCCCCCGATCGCGTAGAGAACGCCATACGGAACCGTCGGGACTCTTGGCATAGGATAGCAAGCGGCCAATGTCCTCAAAGGGCAACCGTCCTACGAGGATGTGGAAAACGATAACACCTACTGCCCAAATATCGACGGCAGGGGTGTAAATAGTATTTGAAGAATTCTTCGTGCCTACCTGTCGTCCAGTCAGGACCTCCGGAGCCACATAGTGAGGAGTTCCGACCACGGTTCGGAATGCCGTCAATCCCTGATCCACGCGCTTGCTAAGACCAAAATCCCCAATTTTGAGGGCCCAGTCGGGTCCTTTTGAAACAACGAATATGTTCTGCTCAGTTCAGAGACTGTATTTTGAAGATATATTAGGGAAAAAGCTTACTGCAGGCTTCAAGTCCCGATGGGCAAATCCATCCTTGTGCATGAAGCGAAGCGCCCCAAGCAGCTGAGACGCGATTGTTTGACCCTCCTGCTCTGGAAATGGACTCCCTAGGTATTTTTGCAAATCCCCAAATTTCAAATATTCCATCGTGATGAAAATGGAGTGCTGATTCTCATACCAACCGAAGGATTGAACGAAATACGGCAAGTACTGTAGACATCGAACAGGTTAGGGAAGCTCGGATCACTCCTTCCCAATCTAGGGGAACATACCTTTTTCTGAGAAAACTTGGCCAAGGCCTCCAGTTCGCGCGTGTAGTCGATATTATCTGGGATAAACGACAATTTCGGTATCTCTTTCACCGCTCTTAATCGTCCAGGTTTTCTGTCGGTTGTGCATTGTTGGAGCCATACCACACCGAAGGAGCCGCTTCCTAGTGGTTCCTTCTTTCTCCTCCATCGCTCTTCAGGCTGAAAGCCGAGAATAGAGCGACCAACGTCATGGCATGTGTACTCCTTGGTGAACCGGACTGGTAACTTGGAGGATGTGACGGTGTTCCGACCGCGTGACATAACTATAAACTTCGCGGTTTGGCGGAGGAAAATGAAAATATTAGAATGGGGGAATCCGGCCAACTCATTGAGGCTATTAGATTCAGCCTCGTAGCCTTGTTTGGATCGCGGGGTCGCCTTACACAGCCACTTTGTATCACGAGCTCAGCCTTGGCGTGGGCTTTTTAACCCCAATATTTGCCTCTTCAGAGGTTCTCAGCAGATGATAAATTCGTGATGATATCCCTTCAACGTGTTCAGGTTCCTCCTGTATGAATCTCACAATGAGCGGGGCAGAATTAGGGCTGGCGGTTGTAGGAACCGTTGATCTGTGCCTGCGGTTCGTTCCGAATCCCTGGAGCTACGAAGCAAGACTAACAATAATTTATTAGGTATGGAAAAGCGCTTGTGGAAAAATATGACTCGGTCAGAGCGGCAAGTAAAGAGATTTCAGAGCGGGTGGTTGCTATCGAAAACAGATGGCAGCGGACCTCCCTTCAACTCGAGTTCATGAATCAGATCTGGGCGAGCCTTGACCAGGAACATCGGTATGTCCAAGAGGAAACACTGAAAGTCTTGAGCGGAAAACTTGAAATCGCTATCGCACAGATCAGTAAGGTTCAAACCAAGTACGATCCCTGCAATGCAGCCGGGATACCTGGCTATAAACGCTGGAAATACGGATTTGTCGTCAAAGACTGTCTAGACAAAGCTATCCAGGAGCTGGATATGTGGCAGACGCGATTTGATCCGACCTGGTACTTAATCATCCGGGTTGCCAATCCTATTATCGATACTGTTTTGGCCAGAACAAGTAGCAGTCATTCTGCACCACCAGTGTTCCAAACGGCCGCTCATCTGCGACAAGCCTTAACTACCCAACCATCTTCCAACGAATCCATCTTCCTCCCTGCCAATGGGGTCGCCAAATTCGAATATTCGGGGCTCCCCTTTTCCGATGTCGGTATTTTAGGGAAGCTGGGTAACAACACACTACTAATGGACCACGCAGAGTGTGATCCCGACGCCAACATTTCCGTTCTCACCGAGGACGTGCGAACCTTAGCTAGACGACTCCGACACGCAGAGCCCTTTGAATTCAACCTCCTAAAGTGCTTTGGGGTCGTTAAACGCCGCAGCGAGACAACCCAGAAAGTTGTTTCATTTGACTTCCTCTTCAAAATCCCCAAGCAAGTGGCAAACCCGCAGAGTTTGCGAGCCCATCTCTGTGCGGGCGACAAGCACTCGCTTAGCGACATATTTTCCATTGCCAAACGACTCGCGATCTCTATAAGCTACATCCACACCATGGGATTCGTCCATAAAGATATCCGACCTGAGACAATCCTCGTCTTCAGCAAGGGTGCTTCTCCATTGGGGTGGTCCGCGCTTGTTGGTTTCCGGTCCGTGCGCATGGCTGATGGTAAGACGCTCCGAAGGGGTGACAACGCCTGGGAGCAGAATCTGTATAGGCATCCGAGCCGACAGGGGTTACTTCCAGAGGAAGACTATACCATGCAGCATGATATATACAGTTTGGGTGTGTGTTTACTCGAAATCGGACTCTGGGGGTCACTTGTCGTGTATGACGAGGGTGGGAGGCCTTCTCAAGCCCTGACGCTTGATGCGTTCCCTGGTTTTAAGAATGGAAACACGAAAGAGTTCCTGATGGATCTTGCGAGGGGAGTGCTTCCTCAGCGGATGGGGGATAAATATTCCCAGGTGGTGATCAATTGTCTCACCTGCATGGATGAGGAGAACGCGGAGTTTGGGGATGAAAGTGATTTTCAGGATGAGGATGGGGTTCTGATTGCGGTCAAGTATATCGAGAAGGTTTGTTTTCCAGAAGAAAATAACGCGTTTTCACTAACCAGGGTGTAGATCCTTCTGCAACTCGATTCCATCTCAATATGACCAATCCTGCTCGCATGGATTACTTGATTTAGTCATGGTAATATCCAAGCCACTCAGGGGACGGCTAGTTAATATAGATCGGGCAGGGTATATTATTAATACTGTATCTCCTAATAAACAGCGATTCAGATCGTTAAAAGTGCGGAGATAACATTCCCGGAGACCGAGTCCACACGTCAGACAGAAAGCTTGTTTTTAGCTATTTGTAATCAGGTTGAGGCTCATTATTGTTGCTCGTATCTCCGAGGTACTATATCTCCGAAATGTTTGTAAGCCGTCGTCCTGGGAGTCATCGCAAGCCAACCATCAAGCAAACAGTTACGAGACAGCTAACCGCTGACTATAGTCCAATCACCTCCCCTCGGGACAATACCCATGTTTCCATAGTATAAGAAATGGATAAGAAGAGATGGCATTTTCTCCGATGTATAAAGCACCCACAGATCCGCTCTTTAATTCCACTTCTCACTCTTGGCCTCAACCAAATCCAACCATAAAACAGAGAGTTTTCTTCGTTCTCCAAGCCACTGGATAGCAGGCAAAATGTCCCAACTCTTCCACCCCATCAAGGTGGGCAACATGTCCCTCGCCCACCGCATCACCATGGCACCTATGACCCGCCTCCGCGCCTCCGACGACCACACCCCCATCCTCCCCGCCGTCAAAGAATACTACGCCCAACGCGCCTCCGTCCCCGGAACCCTCTTAATCACAGAAGCAGCCTCCATTTCCCCCGGCGCAGCCGGGTACGCAAATATCCCCGGGATCTGGAACTCGACCCAAATCGCCGCGTGGAAGGAAGTCACCGACGCCGTCCACGCCGCGGGGTCTTACATATACCTACAAATCGGGCATCTGGGGCGGGCAGCGGACCCGTCCATTCTGCAGCAAGAGGGTGGGTATGATGTGGTCTCTAGTAGTGCGGTTGCTATGAGTCCTGGGGCGACTGTGCCGAGGGAAATGACGGAGGATGAGATTAGGGGGGTTGTGGGGGATTTTGCGACTGCGGCAACGAACGCGATCGAGGCGGGGTTTGATGGGGTTGAGATCCATGGGGCGAATGGGTACTTGATTGATCAGTTTACGCAGGATACGTGTAATCAGCGGACCGATCGGTGGGGCGGGAGTGTGGAGAATCGGGCGAGGTTTGCGGTTGAGATTGTCAAGGCTGTGGTGGGGGTTGTGGGTGCGCAGAGGACGGGGATTCGGTTTAGTCCATTTAGCACGTTTCAGGCGATGCGGATGGAGGATCCGGTTGAACAGTTTGGGTATCTGATGCGGAGGATGAGGGATTTTGGTGTTGCGTATGTGCATCTGGTGGAACCGAGGGTTTGTGGGGGTGATGATCTGGAGGAGGTTGGTGCGGATAGTTTGCTGGGCTTGCTGGAGGCTTATGGGAATGCGGGGCCGGTGATTGTTGCTGGAGGGTATACGGAGGAGACGGCGATTACGGCGGT
Source organism: Aspergillus diversus (assembly GCA_027569885.1). Classification (NCBI taxonomy): domain Eukaryota; kingdom Fungi; phylum Ascomycota; class Eurotiomycetes; order Eurotiales; family Aspergillaceae; genus Aspergillus; species Aspergillus diversus. Next base: position 732,186 of record JAPDKZ010000016.1, read on the forward strand.
TGATACGATGTACAAGGGGTTTGATGTGCTTGTGGCAATGGGTCGGAGATTCACTTCGAACCCTGATCTGCCGTTTAGGATCAAGGAGGGGATTCCGCTGCGCCCGTATGAGAGGGAGAAGTTCTATGTTCCCAAGGACCCGGTGGGGTTGGCGGACTATGATTTCAGCGCGGAGTTCAAGGCGATTAGAGCTGTGAGCTAGACATATATTCTGTTCGGGGTAATAACTTTTAACTATCACCAGCATCTTGGTCTGTTACAAAAGGAATTGATATTTTTATTGCGTTTATACTGTGGGTGGGTGACACGCGGTAAACGCCCTCTTGAACCATGGACCAACCTGGGTCTGGCCATGCTTTAGCGGGTAGTTAAAACCGATTGGATGCGGGACTAAGTTCGGAGAAAGTCCCTGCATTAAATCAATAATTAAGGCAAGCTAAAAGCCGGCGCTAAACAAACAAGCAACGCTGTCACCTTCGCAACCCCACCTCTTCTAACCTCCTACCCCTCTACCGAGTACCTGTCACTTATCCCCTCAAGCCCAGGAAGAAAGTCCAAAATGTCCGATTTCGACGCTATCCTCGCCGAGTACACAGACAAAGAAAACCCAAAGGTCCACGGCGTCATATGCAAATGCGTTGATAAAAACGGTACTTCGCCCTTCCACCCCACCCCACTTCCCCCCGAGCGATCCGCGCTGACCACCCCAAGGAAACGAAATCTACAACAAAACCGCAGGCTATGACTCTGTCCTACCCGACGCCTCGCCTCTCCGCGAAGACGTCGTTCTGCGGCTCGCAAGCGCCACAAAACTAATCACCAGCATCGCTCTCCTCCAATGCGTCGAGAACGGCTTGATTGGCTTAGATGAACCACTAACTAAAATCCTCCCTGAGTTCGACGGCGTACAGATCCTAACCGGGGTATCTGGTTCTGGTTCTGGTTCAGAATTCACCTACGCAGAGAGCAAAACTCCCATCACGGCGCGACATCTCCTAACACACACATCGGGGTTAGGGTATCCATTTACCCACCCGCTACTCGGGAAACGGGCAGAGTCCATCCCGCCCGAGCAACGTTCCAAACGCATCGTCGAACGATTTAAGATCCCGCTTGTTTTCGAGCCGGGTACCAGCTGGTTATACGGATGCAGTCTCGACTGGGCCGGTGTCGTCGTTAGCCGCCTGCACAACGGAATCTCACTAGAAGAGTACATGGTCGAGAATGTATGGAAGAGAGTGGGCCTATCTGCTCCGTTTCCGCGGTTCAATATCACGACCCATCCTGAATATCTTGTGCGAGTGATGGGAGGCGCAACCCAAACCCCCAACGGCCTCGAACCATGCACCGAGTGGGCATTCGATAACACAGAGGATCAGGAGGGGGGCGCGGGCTTATCCTCCACCGCGAAAGATTACCTTGCCATACTGGCGGATTTGATCTCAGATAGCCCTAAACTGCTCAAACCGGAAACTATCGATCAGATGTTTACCCCGCAGCTGGAGCCTGGATCGCCTCATGTGCAGATGCTGGTGAAGTTGCGGGTTGCGTGGGATACCGTTGCCGGGCCGATTTCGGAGGATGGCGTGAATCATGGACTGGGTGGACTGTTGGTTGTTGGGACAGTGCCGGAGAGTAACCAGCCGGCTAACTTGCTGGCGTGGGGGGGAGCGTCGAATATTGTGTGGTGGGCGAATAGGGAGCTGGGGGTTGCGGGGTTCTTTGCGACGCAGCAGGCTCCGTTTGGGAACCCGACGGTTACGAAGGTTGTGAACGCGTGGAAAAAGGACTTTTGGGGTCAATTTTATGCTGGTGGTGGTAATTAGGGTACATCTCGGTCAAGTGTGGAATCTGTAAGACAGCATTGCTTCGGAGGGAACGCTGCTTAAACGGGTAATAATTTCCTATGTAAATGGGGCGCACTGATCAAGGATCGGGGAATTGCAAGTTTCACCATACCAATGCAGTAGAAGCTTGTTTTAGGCATGATATACAATGTAGTACGACGTAGTAAGCAAGGTGTCGGCCACAAGACCGCTGCTGGCAGACAAAAGTTAACAAGGGATAGGGTTATTAACACAGAAAACGGACATATTTAGAGACTGCCCTTGCGGCTATATTATCTGTGATGCCCTACGGACTCAAATGTTCGTCCTAGCTCCACTTGATATGGGTTACAACAAACATCTCCTCCCTCCTAGTAACACTAGCGAAGGGATCGTCTTTAGTTACCATTTGCCTCCAACGGCAAGGGAACAACCCATTTATTTGACAAGGACTTATCAAACCGTTCTCATCACCGGCGCATCCGGCTTCATAGCCACCCACATCGTCGCCTCCTTCCTCAAAGCCGGGTACAGGGTCCGCGCCACCGTCCGATCCTCCGCAGCAGCCGAGAAAGCACGGAAGACGTTCCCCGAATACATAGCCAAAGGATCCCTTACCTTCTTCATTGTCCCGCATACAACCACCCCCAACGTCTACGATAATGCCGTACAAGGCGTTACAGGGGTGATTCATACCACCGCCGCGCCCGTCCAACCGCAAGTCGTGGATAACGAGCGCCATCTCCTCCGCCCCAGCATCGAGGGAGCCAGAAGTATACTCGATCCAATCAAGAACCATGCACCAAGCGTGCGGAGAGTAGTCATCACCTCTTCCTTTGCTGCGATGATGGACATATCAAAAGACGATAACCCGGGGTACACCTATACGGAAAAAGATTGGAATCCGATAACGTATGCGGAAGGTGCTGATCCCGCTACACCGGGTGTGGTGGCTTATCTCGCGACTAAGAGTCTTGCGGAGCGGGAAGCGTGGGAGTTTGTGGCTCAGGAGCGTCCACCCTGGGATCTGGTGACGATTTGTCCGGTTATGGTCCTAGGGCCGAATCTCAGTGCGGCCGCTGATTTGAATCGGTTGGATCACTCGTCAAAACATGTTTATGAGCTCATGGCGCCTACGTGTAAGCCGTCTGATCCTGTTCCTAGGATTCCGTGGGTTTCTTGGGTTGATGTGCGGGATGTGGCGGATGCGCATTTGAGGGCATTCGAGTTTTACGGCGGCGGGTGGGGAGAGGTTTTTGGTCTCACAGGGAAAGTACAGTGCGCAGCATATCGTGGATATTTTGCGTGAGAAGGTGCCGGAAATTAGGCACCGTGTACCTTTGGGGAAACCTGGTTCTGGGCTTGAGGGGGATCTAAGGTATGATGCTGATGGGTCTAAAGCTGAGAGGGTGCTGGGGATGAGGTATCGGGGTTTGGAGGAATCGGTGGTTGATGCGGCTCGTATTTTCTTGGAGTCTGAAAAGGGAGCTAGAGGGGTTCTTTGATTTGAGGGCAGTACCGTAGTCGTTCGAGTAGAAATCGCATATCGAGACAACTTCATGAGCAATCTCGCCAGCCTCAGCACCCTTTAGGTGTGGTTACACCATCCCACAGGAACAGCGCACGGATCAAGTACATCATGCGTTTCGCAAACACTGCTACAGAGTAACCATATCTAACCTATTTTAACGAGCTATTGACTCACGGGCCTCTCCATTCCGAGGAGAGAAGAGGCTGTCTCAAAGTCCGATCAATTACTCCTACCGAAGGCAGGATGCTCAAGTTCTACCCATGAAGGCCGATCACTTTTTGGATGCGACAATGTGGCTTATTACAATGATGGAATGGAATTGGACAATGTGTGATATCTTCTGAATAATCCAATAGTCAGCGACAGCTCGCCCTATCAGATCCAGAGGACATTCTGCAGATTTCCCCTCGGATTGACGATCCCGATAGATTTTGAACCTATTGAACCTAATGTCTGATCATTTCCCCACAGGTTCGGACCGCTGCGTTGGTCACTCTTAGCGCCGTTGATCACTCTATATGATCCTTGTCCGAGGAGCCCATTGGTAACCTATCGAATCTCCGCAATCTCCTTTTTCCCAATCTGGATAGTCACCTGGATTCCCTGGCTGCACGCTTTGACCCTGCAGATTTCTTCGGCACACTCGTTGCCTTAGGTTAAGATTTGATGGAATTGATATTTTGGGCTTGAGGCGTATTTGTCATTGGCTCAGTTAGCAGCTAATGCACGGCAATCACCATGCCCATGTGATAGCAGGGACTGGAGAAGCGAACCTGTGTAACTATATTCTAATAGTATGGGGCGATGGCAGATCTATTACCATTATCTTGCCCTACGTCACAATCATTAAGCTTTCCTGCTTATCTTGCAGTTCGTGCGAGGTCAAACCATTCACACTTCATCAAACCTGTGCGACCGTAAGCCTAACTACCACTAATATGGCCACTAAGTCTATAATTCCAAATCCTGAATGTGATCATGGACTGAGAAAAAGCAATACGAAATGTCCAGAAGAAGAGTTACCCGCTTTCAAAAAATATTTATAAATTAGATCACGTCTACCTGGCAGTCTGATCTCACCCTAACCGCCGCCCTCTTCCACCCCTTAGTGTACATACAAAGGATTTCCAATTTTTCCCCGGGACTTAATCCTCAAGATGCATTTCAAAACGGGCCTACCCCTCCTTTCACTTCAATGCTTATCCTTCTTCACCTCGACTCTCAATGCCCTTCCACTCCCGGCAGACACAATAGAACCGGATATATTGGGCAGATCACCGAGCCCCGAAGGTCTTTTGGGCGGACTACTTGGTGGAGGAAAGGCCTCAGCGGGGCAGGCTGCCAAGGCTGTCGAAGGAGTCGTCAACGGGGTCATTGACAAGGTGGAGAGATCGGAGAAAGGACGACGCTCTGCGGACTCTGTAGGAGAACTATCTCCGGCCGCGCTGGAAACTGCTCTCCGCGATTCGCTTAACCAAGTTGTCCAGGAGGTCACGAAAACCGCTGAGGAGGACCTTGCCCTCTTGGATGGACAACGCTCTGCTGGTCCCGAAGTAACCAAGAGAACTGAGGTTGGTCATGATGCAACTGCATTTATAAAAAGGAAGTTACTAACATCCAGAAACCTGGTCAGGATACAAACTCTCTCAACGCTAGAGCTCCGCTAGCTCAGAGGAGCGTCAAGCCTACCATAGATGCCGCTAAGGAAAAGATCCAGGCTCTAGCCAAGGCCGCTAAGGAAACTGTTTACGAAGCCACCGCTCCCAAGTCTGTCGTGGGAAATATCAGTAAGTCACCAGCCAGGACACGCCGCTTTACCTCAGTCAAGATTACTAGAGGAAACTGGCGAAGATATTGGCGCACTAACTTCACCAGTCCCTGTCGACACGATCGTGCCGACAAAACGAGACGGGTCGGATGAACCCTTTGTCTCAGCTGATGGCGGTTTGGATTTGGGTGCACATGGTGGTGCATCCGTTGGCGGCCTTGACGACCTTTTAGGAGGGTCAGGTCGCTCTGCCTCATCCGAGTCCACAAAGCGAGCCGGGTCCGATGAACCATTTATCTCAGCTGAGGGCGGTTTGGATTTGGGTGCACACGGTGGTCTGTCCGTCGGCGGTCTTGACGACCTTCTAGGAGGGTCAGGCCACTTTACCTCAGCCAAGATGCGCAAGGAAGCGCGCGAGGCTGCCGAACCCACTAAACGAGAGGAGTCGGCTGGGCCACTTGGTGGACTACTTGGTGGAGTTTGAAATACCATTGATTGGACGATATGGGGCATTCCCGGTCAATAGGGGATGGTTATGCCCTCCACTTGGAGACATATTGGGGGGGTCTGTTGAAGGTGAACTGAGCAATGAATAAACTGACTCTCTGATGGTGCGGGTGAACTTGTGAATTTGTCGCTGGTAGTTATATTGGGTGAACTCGGTGACGTGCTGGCTGCGGCTGTGCAGTGTCATGGCAGCGTTGGATTGATCACTCTTTAACGGTTGGAATAGGGTTGATACGTTTTCGGCCTACATTGTGTGTAATATTCGGATTGGATGATCAAATGTCTTCCTATTGTTTGATCTGATGGGACGTCTTTCTCATTGAATTTTAATCATTAGCTTTTAATTTTCTGCAGCTTCTGATGAAATAGGTTGTGTTGTTGGATTTAGGTTTCTATCTTTACCTTCTACTTCATTTAGTCATTTATTCCAATATATCTATTGGGTTTATATTAATGAGATTCATCATTGGGACCAGTCTCAACCACCGAATATGTATGATTGAATCCTTCTTTTTTAGCCCACAGTGTAAATTTTAAGTTGACATTCGCCATGGCAAACGATATCAATCCAATCCATCCTTCACCATCACAGAAGCCCTAGAGATATCACACCCCACAAACACAAACACAGCGACCCTTCCACGTCCTAAAGACCAGGCACATAACCTAAATTTAGCCCCTCCGTTTAAATCTGGCTAACATGTTCAACAACAGCGCAGTTCCAGTCACTAGTACCGTAGTAAATAGTATACTGATCATTCGGAGAAGCCCCACTAGACAACTGCTGGCCATACTGCCAAAACATATCCCCGGCCATTCCAGTCGTAGCCAGAGAGGTCTTCTGCCACTGGAGCGAGGCAGAGCAGTGGTCGTTCTTGATGCCGTATTCTTCAAACACACATGGTTTTCCAGCAGCTTGGCAGGCTTTGGCGTGTGATTGGACCCAGCCGTTGCCCCAGGTGTTATTGGTAATTCCCCCTGGACTTAATTAGATACTTGATGGGACGTAAGAGGTCAGGAGAAGGGAGGAGGGTTACTCACAATCCGAGGTGTAAAGGTGGAATGTTCCAAAATCGATATCTGGGATGGCGAGGTTCTTAGCGAAATCGTTGCCTTCGTAGTTCGTGTAGGGGTAGGTGTTATCCGAGCCGATGGTCAAGCCCATTCCCTCTGAATGCTCGGTTAGCATCGTGTCCATCTGCAAATTATGATAAGACTAGGGGAATAACCCTACCTTCACCAGTAGTAACCATGTGGTTGGGATCGAGAGATTTGATATAGGCAGCAGTTTTCGCAGCCCAGTTGTAAATGACATCTGTGCTGCAGCCCTGGCAACGGGGCTCGTTACCCAACTCCCAAGCGAAAATAGCAGGAGAGTCTCTGTATCGAGATACCACAGCCTTGATGTAAGCCTGGTAGATGGCCTGGATCTTGGTATTGGTATACCAATCGGTCTTGCTGCCACCGTACGCGTTGATATAAGCGTTCATACCGCCATAGTCGTTCCAGTTGTTGACGAAAGGAATAATCAATTTGATTCCGTACTTTTCCGCTGCGGAGACTACATAGTCAAGGCGTTGCAGACCGTTCGCTCCGGTGTTGATGGTGGCAGTACCGGTTGACTGGTCGTGGAGCTGGAAGTACACGGTTCCAGAGCTGGGGACGCTATTCACGTCATTAAAACCCCAGGTACGGAGGACCTTGAGGCCGGTTTGCTGCAGGTGGTCGAACACGGAATCAACGTCCACGTTGTTCGTCAGGAAGGGGAGCCAGTAGGCGTTGGTTCCTGCGAAGTATTTGGTCTCACCGCCGATGTTGAATTTCAGCCCATCAACTTTGGGGAACGAGGTGCTGCCGGGGGTTTTAGTGGTTGACGAGGTCGACGTCTGGATCGTGGTAGACACGGTTGAAGTGGTGGTTGTAGTCGTAAGCGTAGTTGATGTCGAGGAAGTTGACGTTGCCGTACCTGTGGGGATGTTAGCTTTTCATCAGCTAGTCCCTTTCTGTAACCGTCATTTACTAGGCTCGCAGTGACTGAACCAGTCGTTCAGATATACGCAGGACCATCCGGACTGACAGGTGGTTGGACCACTGTAGGACAAGCCTCCACATTGTCCCCAAGGGCCAGCCTGAGCTGATACAGCTCCTATCACACCCAAAGCCGCGACGGAAGAGAGAGCACGCATTTTTAGAAACACACTTTTGGGATTGAATGAGCAGATGTCTTTGGAAGGTGAAAGAATGATGTGCAGTAAATAACCACTGAATACGAAGGCATCTGACGCCTTTTATAATTTGAGGCCATCCAGAATGCGGTAGCTGCTTTCTCCCTGGACTCTTTATCTCAATCTATTCAATATACAATTGTGGCTGCTACGGCTTTCCCATGATGCCCAATTGAGTGGCTATCCATACTTCCAGTCGTGCATCTAGTATAGAGAATTGATTATTTTCTCGTTTAACAGTAATCAAGTCAAGTAGATCGCATCGTCTGCCCCTGTCAGGCTAACTTAAAACTCCAACGGAGGGCCGTCGGAGGCCCTCCGCTGATCCTTTGCGGTTTGACAGCCAACAATTGTCAAGAGTTCGCGCCACCAGCAGTCCCGAATTGTCGCGGTCCTTTTTCCGCCGTGACGCTTTCGGCAAGGTTCGTGCCAGCTCCACACTTCATGAAGCTTACTCTTCCTCCAAGTTTTGTTGTTAGATTTGCTGACGCTTTGCTGCACAGTTAACCTAGACACTCAATAGCATTGTACGCTTTGGTTCGTCCGATGCCGATGCACGGGGTGAGCGGATCCGGGTCCCCGCGGTGAAAAGAGGTGAGCCCCCATGACGGGGCCGAGAGCCTGGGGTAGTTCCTTCGGGGTTTGGAAACCAAGGCTCATCTCCAGTCTAGAACTACGTATCTCATCGATGGGGACATTGGCAATGCCTCTCATATTGCCAGTATCTTTGGACACTCACTTCTCTGATTGATCCCAAACATCTTCGCAGTAAATCCACATAGCCCTTTTGTGCTTCAGATATGCTAATATTATGAGATACTATGAAGGGTACAAGGAGTAGTAAATCCATCTAGGGCGGTAATGTCTCAGACAGAAACAGCCCATTCTCTAAATAGACCTTAAACGAAACGGGGCCATACGGTGGTGACTGAATTAAGAAAGGGATCGACAGGAAAGAGAAAGGACATGGTATCCGTTTCGGAAATGATGTATTTCTTCTGCGTCCAGACCTGGGGGATAAAGCATGGCAGGATATACCGAACCCCGCAAAGGGTAGTCCGTGTGGAGTTCTTCAGCCTGAGCCCGAGGAGCTCCCCGGTTTTAAAACCTCCCTTACGCTCTGCTACCGTCCTATATTCTGCATTAATATCTCGGGGGTATCAGGATGATAGTCTCCTAGCCACCCATATCTCAAATATGTTCATTTCTCTCAGTATTTTGACGAAGATACCGCTGATAGTCATCTGAGCGTGCTAGAGTAGTAGCGATTGGATACTACTACTCCCCACCCCCAAAGTACACCCTAATATAGTGATTTCTCGGATACTATAGTCCTTATATGAGCCATGTTGTCACGTAATTGAGAACATTACTTTTACAGCGAAGATCAGGTATCTGCATCGGGATGCACCGCCTTCAAACGGGTCATTTTGTTGATCCATTAAAGTAACATCAAAGAATACCCCACCCGGAATATAAGAATGTGCTAAGCCTCTAAGGTTAAGAAATGTTTCCCTGCCTAAAACCCTGCGGATTTAGTATCAACCCTTGAATATAATATCACTCCAGACAAATATCGCCCACATGGCTGCCGCCTGTTGTGACGACTATGAAACCGCCCGGGTGATCCCTTCCACACTCAGAACGGACGGTGGGTAGAAGGGAAGCTACATACGAGGAAGAAATGCTCATAATGTAAACTCTGTTTCCTCCTGGCCATACTAAGAGGTGTGTGTAAAAAGCCGTTTAAGCACTCGCAATCACAGATACTTTCATTCTACGCATTCTTTCAAAAAAGGCCCAAAGACCACCTACCTCTAATCATTACAGCATACCTACATCCATCATGAAGCTATTCACGCTTATTGCGGGTCTATCCCTCGCCCAGCTGGGTATTTGTCAGGTCCCCCTCTACAGAGGCCACTACAATGTCTCCGGCCTTGGGGAAGGGAAACAAGCACTCCTAGACGCGGGGGGGAACAGTCTCGACATGGCGATAGCAATGACTGAAACGTGAGAACCCCATTTAAACATATACCTAGAGGAGCGCACACTAAACACCCAGCAGAGAAAACATGAAACCCGACTATCCGTTAGGTGAGGCAACGAATATTCCTAGAACCAGCCTCGATCCTCGATTTCTCGAGCTGACAATAAACCAGGAGACGGGAAGATAGAGGACTGGGCGAGTTTTGGCATTTTCAAACAGAACTGGTTTATGTTGAGAACCGGTGCTGGTGAATTTATAGGCCAAAGTGCGGCGGAGTATTTGAGTGGGGCTGTCTTGAAGTGAGCGACTTGCTCTTTGATATATTCGTCTGGTACTGGCTACTAGCTAACATTCTCTTTCACTATTCAGTGACGATTTGGCGAAAGACGTCGAAGCACTTCACGAGACCGTGGATTACTATGGGTTCGACGTCTGGGTTGCTGGCCATCGTAATGAAGCTTCAGGGATAAAAAACCCTAACACCCAAGATATTCAAAGTACGGAAATCTTTCATGATCCACATTATAATGGTACTGGCTAACGCAGCATAGATTACAAGGCAATGGTAATCTGGGTTAAAGAGCAGATCGACAGTGATTCGAAATACCTAACAGATGATACACGCTTCTGGATCGACGTGACAACCTGACCAAACCCCCTATATACATTCCAGATATCTAAAGCATTTCATTCATTCCCATCAAAACATTAAAAGAATTATAAGTATATACATTACCATATCGCCCTCTTCTCCTCCCCTTCCGGCACACTAAAATACCCCCTCGTGGCCAAATTCCTCTGCAACTCGCGAAACTTACTCGTCTTCGCCTTCTTCTCAAACAAAATGTCTATCTCCAAATAACTCAACCCAAAGGTCTCCGGCAGCCTCCAAAAACACCAAACAAAACACACCGCACTAAACCCCAGAAAGAAGAAACAGGATTTCCCCTTCCAGTTCCACGCCGTCGGATTTAGCATTCGCGGTGTAATCACATTCGTCGCGATCGCCGCCGCATTGTACACCATTCGCGCCAGGACGACGGTCTTCACTTTTAGTCTTGTCGACGGGATCTCCGCAACGAGGACGTAGCATACGGGTCCGATGCTTAGGTCGTAGATGAATGTTAGGAGGGTGATTAGCCCCCCCAGTGTCCAGGATTGGGCGGATGAGGTGGGGAGGAAACTTATCCCGCCTGCGATTGCGAGGACGGCCATTGACACGATCAGGCCGGTGAGGTAGAGTCTTCGACGGCCCGCGCGCCGCATCAGGAACCAGGATAGGATGCCGCCGACGATGGCGAGCCCGTACATTCCTATCGAGAGGTTGAGGGCGTTTGTGGCGCTGAGGCCGGCTTGCTCGTAGAAGTAGGCGGCGTAGGTGGCGGAGGATGAGAAGGAGGCTTGCTGCGTTATCCAGATCATGCAGGCGATTTCGGTGCGGCGGAGGTCGATGCCTTTGAAGCAGTCGGTGTAGGAGATGCGGCCGGTGCCGAGGTATTTTTCGGTTTCGTTGGTGTGGCGCATCATGGCGAGGGTTTCGTCGATGTTGGATTCATTTTTTTGGGTGAGGCGGAGGAGGGAGCGGCGGGCTTCGTCGGGGCGGTCTTTGCGGATTAGCCACCCTGGAGAGATTATTAGATTCGTTATTTCTGTTTAAGGGGGGGTGGAGTGAGGGGAGGGGGAAATACAAGGGGATTCTGGAGCCAGGTAGACACCAAACATGATTGGGACGGCTAGAGCCCACTGCAGGGCAAATGGAACCCGATACGACCATTCGGAGGTATTGTTCACCTGGCTCCGGACTACTCCAACCGCACAAATCTGCCCTATCAGCCAACACATATTGACGCTACTGAGAAGATACGCCCGGAGCGCGACCGGCATGACCTCCGCCGCATACGTTGTCGATAATGTCTGAAAGATGCCCCACGGAATTCCACACAGGATCTGCGCCGCCAGAAGCATCTGGATATTATGCGCGAAAAAAGATAGGAAGATAAAACAGCACAGGAGGCCCAGGGCGAGGAGAATAGTCCGGCGATACCCCAGTCGATCCGCAAGGAAACCATTGATGAATAAACCGATTATCTCCCCCACCACAGCCCCCGAGGTCAAGCCGGCTTGCCACGCCGGGGAGATCTCATAGGCCCCGGGCTGGGAGGGAATAGGGGCGCCATATCTCTTTTTAAAGGCTGGGAAGGTGAAGAAGCCGAAGATCAGGGTTGTGTCGTAGCCTTCCATGATGATTGTGCAGGAGAGGACGATGGACCAGGCAATCGCTTTTGGGTAGAGTTTGCAACCCGTAAGGAGGGACATCTTTTGCTCTGCTCGGGTGGCTGCGCGCGCGCCATTGGCTAATTGGTCGAGGCCCGGGATGGCGGTCGATATGGTGTGGAAAATGTCTGAGTGATCAGAACTGTCGGAGCTGATGGCGTGGTCGAGGGAGACATGGTCGAAGGATAGGCCGTCTGTCAGGGCACTTTCGATCGCAAGGGGGTCAGTTTTAGGAGCCATGGTGCCATGAAAAGTTCTCGAAGCAGGATAATATCAGATGCAATAAATCCTGATAGATTGGCTGGTGTTCATCAAGAAGCCCGTTGAGGATCGACGGAGTCTGGGTCTGCTATAAATCACGAACAGGGGGAATCCGGGGTAAGTGAGAGGTAGCCTTCATGATTCAAAAGGAGGCAAATCACAGCACAAGTCGCCCCTGAAAATGGCTTGAGCAGAATTTCTGTGCTCCGAATATCATGCCACAAGCACGAGGAGGTGAAGGTTGAAGGTTGACCGTGGTATGCTGTCCGAACACACGATTCGAAAAGCCTGCCGCACTTTGACAGAGAAAAAATAAAAACAACCCCACGAGAGCTAAAACGCGATCCGCAACAGTGGGAAAAACAGGATATTAGAGGCCAAACAGAAAGTGGTGAGGTCGTTAAACCCTGACCTCTTTGCCACGGGAAATAAGCCGGGCCCGCAACTCTATCCATTCATAGGGCTCGAATCCCCGTTTCTCGCCATCCTTTCGGGCTAGACTCCGCAGAACTCTGGGTTGGTCGGGGTTGAGCTTTTGGGAACCAGTGGGTCGAGCTCCTTGAATGGATCCATTTTGGTCTTGACGGTGACCGCACGACCCCTTTTCAACAGTTCAGCCCCTAAAAAGTCGCCAAATTCAAAGTTCTGGGGGAGACTTTGGGGGCGTGGCGCACGTTTCTGGCCTCCCCGGATTCGAGACGCGCTGCTTTCCAATGGATCACGGAGCGGCTGCCGGCGACACGCGACACGTCGACAAACCGGGGATGCACTAGTCCGAATTCGAACCCATCACACCTCTTTTCGGTGAGAATGAAAATGCACAGACGCCAACTTTTAGGACTCCCTCTCATTGGATAATGCAGAGGACGAAATGTGAACTTGACTTGTGTGGTGCCTGAGGCAACGATATCCGGACATGGATACTTCGACCTAAACCCCTTTGGTGTGGTAGATTAGGTAAGCAAGGTGGTATGAGTCACGTGGTTCGATACGAACTTTTTCATCTGTCAGCCTATACCTCTTTAGGTAAAGATTATTAGGTAAGCGAGATCATGTCAGTCACGTGGTTAGACGCGAACTTTTTGAAGATTCGACACGAACTCTGTGCCGGCCCGAAAGAACCCGGTCGGAACGGACAAACTGATGTTCCACCGGAAATATACGGAGTATCGAGGAATGGCTTGGACTGGATTGCTTGGATTGGTTGAAGAACATCCCCGATTATTATGACCAGTATGACCAACATAATTTGTGAGACAGAAGTTTCCACAGACTCGCGTTGTAAAAGAAAGACGGCTTGGCGCATCATTTACTTGGGACACAATGAATGTTAATTGGACCGGGGAAAGCGGGACCGAGAAATATATATTTTCATCCGTAACTTCCGCTGGGTTATCACATGTGGATGCAAGCAGTAAATAGCTGCTAGAAATTTCATATTTTTTCAAGTATGCTTGCTACGATAAACGAATAATACCCCTCAAATCTTATTCTCGATGGTATACAATCAAGAGGAGAAATTTTGATAAGGAGTCCGAAAATCCGCATCGTTGAGGCCTGAAGGACGGAGTAAATGGGGTGTTTTAAGGAAACTAGATAGGTTTGCTTTTTCGGCATAACATGAGAGGGCTTAACTATGCTATTGTTACTGTTGATATTATAATCAATTTCATTGAATTGCATAACTAGACAGCGATATCAGGGTCCATGTCATGTGGTGCTTTTTTCTGTTGTTTGATGGCCCCTCTACGCCAAGGAGCATACTCCGTCACTGAAGAAGGTATAGCTCAAGAATCTGGAGTAGCCGAGGTTCAGCCGGGCCCATTCAGCTCCATCACTGCTGGCCGTTTTACCAAAAACAGAAGAACAACAAGCATCGGAATATCCAAAACAGAGGAGAGGCCTTTTAAGCCATGCGGATTGTCGCAAAAGTACAGAATTGATGGATATCCCATGATCACCTCTGCCGCGGAATACCGGGCCGATATTCCTGGTACTGATCTATATACTTGGGTGTTGCACTGGGACCTCGTAAAAAAGCAAGACACTGGCTTCAAACTAGGGAAGAAAGAATCTCACTTGACTCCTTGTTATTCTACTTAGGGATATATCACCTGCTCCAAGGTACCGCCTACTATCATCCACTACAATGGCTTCCTCCTCCAGCACATTTTCGTGGAAAGAAACTCGCCCCGGTCGATGGGAGCGGGATATCGACGAGGTAGAGCAATTCTACACCTCTCTTGCGAAGGCCTTTGAGGGAACGGGGAGAACCTTCTTTGCCATGACGGGGTTCATCTCATTCTCTGTGCCGGCAGATACTGCCACCCGCCAAGAGACGGAGAAGAAGGTGGAGAGTGCACTGAAAAAGGCCTGGGTGCGTCTGCGATATGACCATCCCACAATTGGGTCGAAGGTGGAATATGACCTGGAGGAGAAGAAGTGTAAGAAGGTCTATGAGACTTTCTCAGCATCATGCTCCGAGCAGGACTGGGTGAACAGCACGTTCCAAGTTATCGATAACGGCATCTCGGGACTCGACTGGTGCAATACGGACCCTCCGGTCCCAGAGCTGCCGACCCTCTTCCTGGTCAAGGCCCCATCGTCCGATGATCAAAATATTCGCGGTGACCTTGTCCTTCGCTCGCACCATGATATCATCGATGGCATTGGTACCTTGTTACTGTTCAATAACCTCTTTGCTCACGCCGCGCAAGCATACGAGCAAGACACCAGCTACACACTTCCGCAGTTTGGTGACGAATCCGCCAACCTAAGCCCACCGCTCCGTGTAGCCGCTGGTATCCCACCAGCCCTCCAGCCCGAACAACAAGAGCGCATGCGCGGCATCCTCGACTTCAACGCCTCGCTAAAGAAAGACGTCGAAATCGCCTGCCCCCCATTCAAGAAAGACCAAGCCCAACCAGGAAAACACCAGCGCGTCGCCATAACCCTCAACGAAGAGCAAACCGCAAAAGTCATGGCCGCCTGCTCAATCGCCGGTCTCAGCGTCACACACGCATACCATACAGCCTGTGCAATCACCACACGAGATGTCCAAGAACGACGCGCCAATGAGCGAAAAGTCCGATACATAAACTACTGCCTCATCAACGAGCGCGGGCACTGTGATGCGCCCTATAGTACCCCCGCCCACGCAGCATCCGTATACCACTCCGTCTCGGGAAATTCTCTCGCGATCGATCTAGTTGTGCCTGCAGCATCTAGCACGGTGGTAATTGACCGCGCTAAGGAGTTCGATGAGATTGCGCAAACCGTCCGTGAGTTTTACCTTACTATTCGTAATGACAAGGAACATATCTTCTTGGTTCCGTCGTACTGGGCTATGTCGATTATCCCGTATCCGGTTGATGGGTGCACTCCACCCGTGCCGCCGCGGAATGAGAACCCGTCTGTATCGATCTCTAGTATGGGTGTGCTTGATAAGGTTATCTCGCATAAGCATGGCGTGTTTGAGCTTGATGCGCCTTGGGTTACCGGGGAGGAGTTGGGGACTGGACTTGGTGTCTTCTTGGGGACTTGGAGGGGGAGGTTGACTTTGAGCGCGGCGTATAACGACGCATGGCATGACAAGGAGGAGGTTCTGGGATTTTTGGAACGGTGCAATGAGACAACTATGCGGGGACTTGGAGTGTAGCTGTAGCTGTTGTATTTAGGAATAATCTTATCAGGGACACGGATGGAACCCTCTTGTTACGCGTTCCCAGTCCCTAAGAAATGAGGGTAGTCTCACCGTTAATTCCGCAAATATTTCTATGTTATAAAACAAACCAGTTAACATCTAACAAGTCTCTGCATATTCCCGAAACGCCCCAGGAATCAAGTTCTCCCACAAATCCGGACCTTGGACGTAATCCTCTGCCTTTTCACACATATCTTCCGTGATGAAAAGGGAATACTCTTCCATCTCAGCAATAAAAGCAGGCACAACCTGATTCTTTATACATTGCGCAAGCGAATCTAATGTTTGTTGATCCTTGCAAAGGCTTCCTTTTCCCACTATCCCTGCACAGTCCTTCTTCACTGTAGTTGTTATTTCATTGGAGAGGGTTTGGGTGATTGTAGGACCGCTGGCGAGGCCCATCTTCTGTAGGACGGTCGAGATCAGGGGGTCTATTAGGCTGGTCTTGCCCCAGGAATCGAACTGGGCCATGGTGGGCTTGCATCCTTTGTCACACACTATTGTAGCGAATTGCTGCATCAGTGGGTCGGCTTTTTTGAGAGCTGTGGATCGGATGGATAGGCAGTCATCTGGGAGGGAGGATGTGTCGACGAGATAAGGAAGGGAAAGGAAGGCTAGCGGGAGGATGGGGGCGAAAAGACGCATTTTGGAGAATATTAATGTGGTTACTTGATATTTTTTTGTCGGGTACTCCCCTGATTCATTGATTGATTGATTGAGAGTCCCAACGGTCCCTGCTTATGTAGATGAGGGGAATGCCAGGACAATTAAATGTCCTGTCGCCTGTAAAAAAAGAAAATAGAGAAAGAAGAGAAAATAACAATAGTCAATAAATATCAAGAAACAATGTCGCGGATAATAAATCTTCTCCAATCGCATGCCGATTCCGCATTCTTCCTGTGGTACCAGGTATGCAGATCCTATGCGTTTTGGAGCAGCGTCAAACCGGATCAGCTCATCACGACGTCAGGACACACGTAAGCAGGAACAGAGATATTTACTAACTAGCTGACAATCGCCTGTGAAAAAGGCTGCAGAGTGACTCCCCTGAGTCCAAACGCCTGTCGTGGATAAGATGAATAGGTGCATATGGAAGATCGAGCATAGCGGTCCTATTTGGGAAAAGCGCTACCCAAGTGCTGCTTGGCATTGTTGGGCATCGTCTCGAAAGGCTGCCTAACCACAACCAATGCCATTACCTTACTAGCTAGGTGGTCAGGGTGAGATCACTTTGCGACGGTTTCATGGAATTACAATGTCCGAATCTCTCTCGAGGTTTTGTGCCGTTTGCCAATCCATCAAGTGGATTCCAGTGACGGAGCGGACCCAACGATACATTAAGAATCGCTTGGGTTCCACGATTCCCAATACGCCAATAACGGTCGGGGACAAAGTCTGCTTCCATGCTGAGACACTTGGTGCCTTGAAGCGATCGGCAAATGAAGGCAATTGCCCGTTTTGCCGCATCATCCTGTATGAGCTCCAATACTCGGGTGTTATATTTCGTGAGCGTCATGAGGCCGAAATATGGGATCCCGATGATGAGAGCTCGAGCTCATTACCAGTGCTTCTCAGGAATGTACCTAGGTTGGACAGCCACAGGTTGTTTTTCGTCGTTAATTGCGGTGATAGGACTTTCTCTATGACTGATGAGCAACTTCCAGGTATGTATGTCTCTGTTGGGTTGGTTCAATCCATATATCACCGAGCAGAGAACTTGAATGCAGATTCTTGTCCGTATGACTTGGATGCGTAGCTAAAATGATTTTTTGGTTCAATAGAATCCTTGCTGAAATTCACTAGCGGGCAAGATGATCACCTAGACACAAGCACGGGATCCTTGAAGAGTCTGCAACTGGCCAAAGTATGGGTCCAAACCTGCTGTGAAGGCCATGAGAGATGTGTCACCTATTGTGGGAATGACCCACCACAGCTCCCAACCCGTGTGCTGGATGTCGGTCCCCCAGAGTCAGATATTGACCCATATTTATTTCTTTCGCAGGGCCAGAAGGGATTATATATTACTTTAAGCCATTGCTGGGGAAATTCCCAACCAATCACCACAACGTGTAGTACCCTCATCGAAAGACAGCGAGGCATCCCGTTCCCGTCCTTACCCCAAACCTTCCAGGATGCTGTCGTCATCACGAGAGCGTTGGGAGTGAGGTACCTGTGGATCGATTCTCTCTGTATCATCCAAGACAGCCGCGAGGACTGGGATGCTGAATCCGCTCGAATGGGGGACATCTACAAGAACGCGAGATGCACGATCTCAGCAGCCAAATCGGCTGGTCCGGAGGATGGTTGTTTTGCGATGCGGGACCCGGTGTTACATCGACCGATACACCTACCGATGATGAACGTCATCGGATCTCCGGACGTCTCCAGCAGTAGCAGTCCCGGACCTGGCACCACTCAGAGATTCTGGTATGCCCCTCGGTACCCTACACCCTTAGGGCCCTTATACACACGGGCTTGGGTATTTCAGGAACAGGCGTTATCCGGGAGAAACATTGCATTCACCCATGACATGATGTTCTGGAGCTGTCTCACATCGGTTGCAGACGAACAGTACCCGACCGGTCAGTACCACGGAACCATTCAAGCGATGACCAACCTTCAATTTTTCCAGGAGCTCGTGATGAAATATTCCCATGTTATAGATGCCAAATACGAAAGTCTCGACAAGGAAGAGGAAAGAGACATGTACAGTCTTTGGTACGCGATGGTAACGGAATACGGGAGGAGGAACATAACTTATCAAACCGATCGGCTGCCTGCGCTATCGGCATTGGCCACATATACCAGCAGAATCCTGGGAGATAAGTACGTTGCTGGGCTATGGTACGGAGATCTCATCAACGGCCTCCTCTGGTCGTGCCGGCGGGAAGGGAAGCGACATCGCCCGCCAGACCCGTATGTCGCTCCATCGTGGTCGTGGGCCTCGGTGAGTGATGGAATGATCTCGATGGATTATGCAAGCCACGTTCGGGGTCGACGAAGGGAACGGGCCGCCCAGAATAATGGAAATGTCTCTGCAACTGCGACTCTGACCAGCGACACCGAAACAGATAGGAGTCTTTCAGATACCACCCCGGACGATTTGATTGATGAAATTGAGATTTTGGACGTCCGGTGCATTCCGACGGGTCAGAATCAGTTTGGCCAAGTGAGCGACGGGCGTATCACACTGAATGGATGGGTAAGGAATGGGGTTGTCAGCCTGGCGACACGAGACATTCTGGAACCCAATTCTGGCCATCCGATTGGGAGGTTGAATCCCGATGAGCGGCCGGAGCCGGACTTGGAGGGCACGGTTGTATGCTGCCTCTTCATGGCCTGGGGAAAGACAGCTCAAGAAGACGAAGAAGGAATACAATTCACTGATTGTCTAGCCCTTGTGCCCACCGGGCGGCATGAAACTGAGTATCGACGCATCGGTTTAGCTGGAATTGAAGCGCGGTACTGGGAATATGATTGTGAGCGGCGACAAATTGTTCTTGTATGAAACCATCAGCCACATTGATGATGATGTGAAAGCCACCTGTCTTGTATGCCTTCGTTTTTGGATCCATCCTTGGCCACCGCGGTATTGATAAGGACCCAATAGTGGGTACCAATCCTAGGTTTGGGACAAAAATGGGCTTAGAATTTATTATGCGAAGGTGGCTGAACTCAGGCGATTAAGTTTAGGACCTTGATGGCACAGAACGTGAGCCCGGACGAGTCCCCATAGGCCGCTATTCAAGGAGTTCGGAGACTTTGAGAAAGGCTCCGATCTCTGCTTGGCGAACAAGGAACAACAACCAACCATCAACCAACAACTCGCCATTGCTCACAAGGTGCTCTTTACATAATAATCTGCGCAGTAGGCACTATAAAACGAGAGCCAGGCACCGTACCTGAGTGAAGAAAGTATCATCTCCTAGAATCGTGAAGTTGCCTCACCCATTGTATACCTGAACATTAGTTACCATTTTACCCGCTTTTTTTTTCTGTCCAACCCTACCCATCTTCAGTCGCTAATACAAAAGTCATCCATGATGCAGGCTGCTACTTCTTTCTATGATGCGCTAGTCATCGGCGGCGGTCCAGCTGGACTAGCGGCCGCAATGTCGCTAGCAAGGGCTTGTCGCACGGTGGTTGTATTCGACTCCCAGGAATACCGCAATGAGCAGGCCCAATTCATGCAGAACGTTCTCTGCCATGATGGTGAAAAGCCATCAACCTTTCGCGCCCGTGCAATGGAGCATATGGGTGACAAATATGACACGATCAGCTCTATTGACACGCTCATTACGGGGGCGCGACATGTCACGAGTGAGAAGCGTCCGTATTTCGAACTCACTAGGCAGAAGGGGAGCGTATGGAGTGGGCGGAAGTTGATTCTGGCATCTGGGACGAAGGATATCTTGCCTTCTATCAAGGGATATGCTGATCTTTGGGGAAGGGGAATGTAAGTCTTCCTCAGCTTTGGATTGTTTATGCATTTTATGGCTTCTTTTTTTCTACACTTATTTTTCCGTATGATCCTGGAGCTGATTTGCTGTCAAATAGAGTTCACTGCATCTTCTGCCATGGTTTCGAGCATCGTGGAGGCCATATCGGTTACCTTGGCCTCGACGACCCCCACCATCTTGCTCCCATCTTGGCATCATTCTCTCTCGCAGCGGACGGAGTAACCGTCTTTACAAACGGGGTGTCCCCAGATCCGTCGAATAAAGACATCCAGAAGGCAAAAAATATAGCGATTGGGCGGGGAGCCCGTTTCGATGAGCGTCCCATCGAATTTATTTCCAAGAATCCAGATGGGGAAGGAATCCGGATCCATTTCAGCGATGGGACCGAAAAGACACTAAATATGCTACTCAACTCCCCACCCACGGTGAATCGTGCACAGAATCTGATTGACAGTCTTGGACTCGAAATGCAACAGGGTGCTGATAATTACGTGCTGTCCAAAAATCCGATGGGCGAAACTAGCCTCCCTGGCTGCTTTGTGGCGGGCGATACCTCGACTGTCATGAGGAGTGTGGCAGTGGCTTGCTCTACAGGTAAGAATTGAGCTGGGTGTCTGATTTTTATGGGTTGTTCATGGCTAATGAATGACTGCTAGGGTCAATGGCGGGGGCTGGGGCTGCGCTGCAACTCGCTATGGATGATGGAGCGGAAGCGCTTAGGGAACAGGTGGATACGGCGTAGGGGGTGCTGTGAATGGTTTTTAAAGGAATATCAGCTGGTATTACGAGAGTTGGTTATAGAAATAGCTTTGTTGGATTATAGTTTCATTTAGATTAGTTAATTTTGATGCTCTGACCCTATTCTGAGGAGCATAAGATGCCAGGTCAAGTCACGTAGGAAGACACTAGTGGAACATCTGCCCTATGTCGGCTTCTTTCTCCTTTTCGAGCTCGTGGTAAAAACGCTCTTTAATGCCCCCCAGCATTTTCAAAGTTTTAGCACGGTGGACTAGAGCGCTCTTGAAATCCCAATTATCATTCGCTAGAAGCACTTCCAGACCCAAACAGAAATTCATCAAGTCAACTCTCCCACTGTTATCTGGGATAAGGTCGTCGAGGTCGAAACCCAACTGGGGGTTACATCGTCTCCGCCAATAAAAATCGGAAAGATGCCAGCTGAAGGCCGTGAGAGCATTCCTCGTGCCTTGCATTACGCTGCCGCCAGGGATCTGACGGATCGAATCGATGATCATTTCCTTGATTTCTAGCGGAAGGCTTGAGAGAGAAGGCGGGAAACGCAGGCGCTCACATTCCCTCTGAGAACGCGCCTTATACTGATCATCTCGTATTTTCACCGTCGTAATTAGCTCTGGTATGTCGGGGATTTTGAGCGGGCTCCCGGGCTGGCGGGTGTGCTTGCCTGTAGCATCCCACTCCCATACCCAGATTGGATATGGGGGGCGGCCGCGCCTAAATCGAAAATTCTCAATGAAGTCGAGATTCCAATCTTTCTTGTTTTCCTGCCAGAATATCTGTAGGGCGTGCATAAAGGCACCCACATTCTTCGTAATAAGAAGGGTCCTGATCACGCGGTCCAGGAGTAGCCAACATTCGGCATGAATGGGATAGCCGATGCGTCGTCGGTGGTCATCGGGAGGCCGGTGACCCAGGCCCAATTCTACCAGATCACTTAGATCGAACGCCATATATCGCCTATTCGCCCATAAAAGTGCGTTGTCAACTTGGGCTTTAAGCCGATCGCTCGCGATGTACTATTCCCTCAGGGGGTGGTCAATCCCCGGCCCTATCCCTGAAATGCAGAGTTGGCGTGGTTTGGGGCCTTCGAGAAATAGAGGTATCATCAAGGCAGTATTAGTGAAGCATTCTATAATATTCGGGGAGTGACTTCAGATAGGGGTTCACAAAACTTCTTCTATAAAAGGAAGTCCATAAAGCAGGCCTCTCTCTGAAATCAATTTGCTCTAGGTCAGTCGACGGCACGATATAGGCTCCGTTTCCGTGTCTCCTCAATAGTTTTGCAAGATTTGGTATTTCGTTGGAAGCGCTTTTATTGTAAGGTGGGATTTCCGTGCCGCAGATAACAGCATCTGGTTCGGTCGGGGGTTTCGTGAGGAGACCATGATATCCACGACATCTCGAAACCAATGTGGAAGAAAACGGGGAAAGTTATTGGTGGGTTCTTCCGTGGCGTAGAAATAAAACTGTGCAGTCTACATCATCCTGACTTCGCCAGCCGGAACACTGTTCCTTAGGGTTATGCCATATCTTACCCAAGATTTAAACGATGAAAATGAAAATCATTTAATAATCTGAACTTGTATCTAGCCCCACCGGCTATTCTATTTATGGCTATAAAATAAAGTTCCTCTGTGATATATTCTCGATATCCCCTTCGGAAGTTTAGGACCTACCGTCCACAGTCAACGGATGCCAAACAATGTATCTTATATAATCCAGACATCGTCGGTATTTGATACATACGACTACAGGGTGTAACAGCAGAGGTTTAAGTAAGTATTAGATTCCCTAGCCTAAGTTTGTAAAGTCTGGTGCTGGACATCTGCCCTATATAGGCTTCTCATCCTCACACGGAGGGAGCTCTTCAGGGAAATGTTCTTTAATGGCTTCCAGCGTCTTCAGGGCTCTAGCAAGGTTGGCCAGACCACTCATACAATACCAGTTCTTATCTAGGAGAAGCTCTTCTAGCCCGAGATAAAAGCCCGCCCAGTCAACTACCACGCTTCTGTCTTTGAGAAGATCATCCACCTTGGAAACCAGCTGAGGGCTCAATTCAAGTCGTTTCCGCCAATAAGAATGGGGCAATTCCCAGCGAAAGGTCTGTAAGAGATTCCTCGTGTCGTTACGTCTTGCCTCGCCGTAGGACGGACTCCTGTAAATCAACTCGACAATGGAAACAGCGATCTCCAGTGGGACGTTTTTTATAAAAGTCGGGAAACGCGACACCGTCCGGCGATAAGACATCTCATAGTCCTCATCCCGCACCACCATCACCTTTGTAATCAGGTTCTGTATGCTGGGTGCTCTTAGTGGACTCCCGGGGTTATGCGAGTCGTAGGAGTTGCACCTGTCTGAATATACCCACCTCCATCGCTCCTGCATGTAATTGTCGTGCCAGGGACCAAGATATTCCCTAGAGGGGTGATTCAATGCAGCATTCCAAACCTCCACATTAGTTTTCCAGAATGCTTTCATGGACTCTATAAATATTTGCAGGTTGCCTCTGACGAGGCCAATCCCAATTACTCGGTCCAACAGGAGCCAGCAATGGGCATGAATTACATAACCAATGCGCGTTGAACGCCCCATATACCGCTTCCGTTCTGTGAAATCGAACATGTGGAAGGTCACAGCCGACTGGTTGCCATGTCCCGGTACACCATAAATCCATGCTCTCTCCGGATTCGTTGGAGCATAGTGCTTTAGTCCACCGAGCTCCGAGTGTGAGGCTATCCCTGAAACCCAAAAACGGTCTTTCTTAGGCTCATGAACAACTATTATTATTATCAACAGAGCGACCTTGGTGAATCATTTTCGTTATATCAGAGGGGGCTCACTAACTTGTCCTGTAGAAGGCATTCCAAGCGCTCGGGTACTTTATAAAATCCGTTTGTTCAAGTTCAGCAGAGTCGACAACGACCTGTTGCCTTGCGTGCCACCTTCGTCTATTCCAATCCTCTCGTTCGTAATGGGTCATGTCTGCACTCTTCGAGATCGTGCTGCCGCAGACCACGCAAGTGCCGACGGTGTTGCGGTTGGACATGGCTGGCTCATGTACTGCCGAAATCAGACAGCAGGGTATAAGACGGGAAAAAAGATTGTGGGCTGAGCTTCAAGCGAATAAAAATTCGCAGAGTATAAATAAATAAAAAAAATAAAAAAACATCTCTAGTCAGCGTCATACTGACTCTGGGCCCGGAAGACAACCCCCTGCCCTGGCACGGGCAAAACTTTGTTGTCCAAGATTTCAACACCAACAAAACTGGGCCAACACCGTTAGAGAAAGGGATACCAAAGAACCATATCCACACCAATACAAAATAGACCCAAAATGCCATGATGTTAAACAATGTATCCTATATAAGCCTATTTCAATATTGGACTAATACATACGACCACAGGGTGTGGAGAACAGGGCTTCCCGTCCGCTCAGCCGTACTTAAGCCACACGCCGGTCTGTTAGTACTATGGTGGGTGACCACATGGGAATCCGGACTGTTGTATGTTTTTGCTTTTTTTATTCCCATTTTCCTGGTTCGTAGAAGGGTAAAGTGAGGCTCTTTGTATGTTTTTGCCGGTAGTTGTGATTTGTTGGGTTTAGCGCCGGCCTTCACCTGGAGACAGCTTTTGAGGCGGCTCTACACATACGCGAGGTATCTATTAGAGGCAGCCCAGCCTGTCCTATTGAATTGGGCCTTATTGAACTGGCGTAGTCTAGGACGGGTACATATGACGGATCAGTATATCGAGGCAGATACCATCAGCCAGCTGTGCAGGGGTTTTCGCATCGCGGTCTCTCAATCGGGCGTTGGCTCCCCCGTCCAGCAGCATCTTGATGCAAAGGTCCCTGCCCTGCTGGGCTGCAATATGTAGCGCAGTTCGACCCTGTCCATCCATCTGGTCCGGATTCACCCCGCGCTGCAGGAGATATTGCACCGTGATCTCCTGCCTGTCATTTTTGGTTCGGTCCTTGACTGTCACAGGAAGCAAAGCGGAACCATCAGCGTAGACTTTATTGAGATCGCCACCATGCGCAATCACGGCCTCGATAATAGGATCCAAGCGTGGCCGCATCCTCTCATTCTCTAGTCTTCTTTGTAAAGACCAACCAGAGCCATTCCATAGTACACCAGAGAGAGGTGCAGATGCAAGATTCTCTGCATTAGGGTTTGCTCCTCGTTTAAGAAGAACTTGCACCATCTCTAGGTTAAGTGCATCTACTGCGTAGAAAAGAGGAGTCTTGTTGTTAGCATCCTTCGGGTCAATCATAGCTCCTGAGTCTAAAAGAAACTCTGCGAGCTCTGGACTGCCATCCTTCGCGCAGTTATGCAAGATTGTTCTTTGCTTGTGGTTCCCCGGCTGATTGATATCCACAGTACCATCAACATCATGCTTCAGTAGAGCCTTTGCCAACCCTACACTAAGCCTATAATCAAATAGCCGTTGGGTTACGTTGACATCTCCACGACCCAATGCCAGTATCATGCTGTGTTGATCCTCGCTGAGTCTCACGCCCCTTGACACAGACACTGCCTCTAGGAGATCGCTAATCGATTCCGATCCGAGTTGGTACCCCGCGTCCAGAAGAACCTGGAAGCACTCTCTGCCTCCATACACGGCGAATTGAGCCGATGTTGTATTTTCACCGCTTGAGGTAAAGTTCAAATGCCACGGGTGAGCGCCACTGGTGCTGGCAGTGATATCAGACCCTTGTTTGACCAGCCAAGCAGCAGCCTCAGCCTCTCCATGCGCCAACGCGTAGTGAAGAGCCGTGCAGCGGCGTCCCCTCGGCTCAGGGTCAAGGACTGCACCTCTAGCGACCAAAACTCGCATTATGTCCACATTGCCGGCTGCCGCGGCAAAGTCGAGGGCCGCACAGTCTCTCTGCGGAGGACCGGGATACAAGTCGTACCCATAGCCCATCGAATTCACGTCTGCCCCATCGTCGAGAACCTCCTTTACCAAGTCAATGTCTCCCTTCTCCGCCGCACCACGTAAGAGGCCATTTCTCCGCTCCGCGTCCACCACCGTTCCGTGATCAATCAGCAGGCGCGCCACATCCATGCGCTTGCTTTCGAGTGCCAAGTCAAGCGGTGCCCTGTCATGCTGGTCTCTGATTTCGAGATCACAGCCCCCCTTCTCCAGGAGAACAGTTAAGATCTTCCACCCTTCGTCCCACGGCCATCTCCGAACCGCGTGGTGCAGCGCCGTCCAGCCCCCGGGATCAGTCGCATCAACATCCACCCCTTCCCAGGCCAGAAGCGTCTCCACAACCGAACTTTGGCCCTGATCCGCAGCCGCAATCAACGCCGTCATGCCCGTCCTTACACTTTTCATATTGACATCCGCTCCCCAAGCCAGAAGAAGCTCCACAGCCCAGACCAGGTTGCCACCGGCCGCCTCTATCAACGCTGTCGTCCTCTCGCCCCCATCTCTCACATTCACCTCTGCCGCGTGCTCCAGGAGTAAAACTGCCGTTTCGCGAAGCCGGTCCCCATCCGCCAAGCACCGTCCCCTGATAACCCTTTTCACAAACTCATGGGGCGCAGATATATCTAACGCCCCCCCCGGTGAACTTGAACTTCCTATCAGCTCCCTCGCCGCCGCCGCACTGCCCCTCTCCGCGGCAAACCTCAGCGCTTGATACCTTTCCTCCACACTGACCCCATCTCCATGAGCTAGAATCATCTTTACTATACCGGCGTGGTTCCGCTCCACCGCCTCTCTCAAATAGACCAGTTTGCACTTTGCCGGAATAACCTTCTGCCTTGAAAACATGTACGAAACCATCTCTTCATGGCCATGGTCGACAGCCACTTCCACGTCCCTGTCAATCCAACGGTAACCGTACAACCTTCCGAACTTCTTGAGGGCGGTCAGATCTCCTAGTTGTACGGCATGACGGGCAAACCGCTTCTGGGATTCCTCGGTCGCCATTGCGGTGGCCCAGATTCTTTCGTTGAGCTGGGAGTGGAGGGACCGGCATGTTCGGGACAGATGGCTTATGTGGACTGGGCGGAGTTCGTCGCAGATGAGGAAATGGATGTCTACTGGTAAGGAGAGGATGGTGGTCATTTTGTTTATGGTAGTGAGGTTTGGATGTTCATGATGATGGCTTGGAGATTGGTTTCTCTGTTGGGTGGGTTTGTTTGGGCTGGTCCTATTTTAGGCGCCCGTTGGGTTGTAGGCAACAACCGCCGATCATTAGTCGCCCGAGAGCTCATTTGGTTGGTGATGAGAGGTACTTTGGACATCCCTGCCAGGAAGCTGAGATAGAGGCAATTCTAAGTTTTAAGACTAGAGTTGTATAAATGTAGTAGCCATTTTCTGCCAATGGACGTAACACAGCGAATACATGAAGAAAATGAGGGCACCGGCGGGAAGATACCCCGATATTCCCTGCAAATCAACAAATTTCGCCAGGATAGCCAAGTGCGGAGAAGGACCAGATCATTTCCATTTCTGGGAAGTCTGGCACCACCCACTGGGCACGGTCTTCAAAGCAGATATATTGCAACCCTCTTGCCGCATAGAAAAAGGGCAGATCCTCCTGAGAAAAAGCGGGGCCCAAGGAAAAAGAATAGCCTTGCCACTCATCAACGATAATGTGGCAATGTATCCTCGTCTCCATCGCTCTCCTTTCCCTCACTTTGCCCTACACTAGGGCACAAGATGATATCGGCTTCAGCAATGGGGTCTCCGATATCCACACAGAGCACTGGGATGCGAAATTCATCAAAGACTCGGGTACTCTCGCCTCCCTGAGGCCGTCTGATAGCGAGTTCGATTTCCTCCCCTATGACCTGATGCAGCTCGGACGGCGCGTGCAAAACGGCTGCTACCAATGGGGGGATATCAGCCTACGATACCTGACGCGGAACTCGAACTCGAACTCCTCAGATTGGGTAGATATTAATTCAGCCGCTGCAAGGAGCCCCGTTACTCCTCTTGATACGGGTGCGCTGCTCGCGTCGGATCTATCCCCAACCATGCCAACGGGTCCGCTCTCAATAACCCGCGAATGGGTAACTGTTGACGAC
Organism: Aspergillus diversus; assembly: GCA_027569885.1. Lineage (NCBI taxonomy): Eukaryota > Fungi > Ascomycota > Eurotiomycetes > Eurotiales > Aspergillaceae > Aspergillus > Aspergillus diversus. Next base: position 760,530 of record JAPDKZ010000016.1, read on the forward strand.
GGTGATCTCGGCCTCCGGTTCACGATCCAGAATACCGGTGCCGATGCGGTGGAGATAGGCAGCTTGGGGTTTGCAGCGGCCGTGAATAACATCTTCACGAAACGGAATACGTCTGACGTTAACGAGAAATGCTCCTTCATGGACCCCTATATTGGGCTGGATGCGGGTTACCTCCGTGTTACTCCGCTCAGTGGGACGGGGCCTGTCCTTGTTGTCACGCCGCTGGAAAATACGAGCACGCCACTGGAAGCGTATCGGTATCTTTCTGAGGAGAGACATGGGGATACTAATATTGGGACGAATGCATTCGAGGGTTACTTTGAATGGCAGGTTCATAGTAAGGCATGGGCTGAGAAGGAATGGGTTGATGTGGAGCCTTGGAATCTGCCTTCCTCTGTGCGACTTGCACCTGGTGAGAGACGACTATATGGTCTGCGCTTTTCCATAGCGGACGGCGTTCGTGGTATTGATGCGACTGTACGTAGGACAGGAACACCGACTGCGGTCAGTGTCCCTGGGTATATTGTTCCTCGGGATGCTGAGGCACAGCTGTTCTTACGGTCTGTCGCGGATGTTGCTGCTATTACTGTACACCCTCCCGGTGCCTTACAAGTTACTGCCAGTGGAGAAAACAACTTGAAGACGTACACGGTTCAACCAGCGCCGTGGGCCTGGGGTCGAGTACGGTTGACTGTGCGGTATAGCGACGAGAGGACCCAAACGATCCAGTATTACGTTACGAAGCCTGCCTCGGAAGCAGTGGCCGATCTAGGCCGTTTCCTTACCACTGAGCACTGGTTTGATGATCAGTCCGATCCCTTTGGTCGTGGGTCATCTATAATGGGCTATGATGGGGAGATCGGGGCCATCGTGGAGGAGGACTCGCGGATTCAAGTGCCCGGGCTGAGCGACGAAGCGGGGGCTGGTGCTTACGTTGCGTCGGCGATAAAGCAAACCTTCCAACCCGACGCGGGGGAGATCGCTCGACTAGAGGAGTTTGTGGAGAAAGTCCTATTCAAGACTGTCCAGAGTCGAGAAGATTACACCGTGAAGAGAAGTGTGTTCTTTTATGATCCGGATTTGATGCCGGGGTATAACTACAGCAGCAGTATCGATTGGAGCAGTACGAGTGGGAAGGATTATACGGATGAGATCACCCGTGCGTACAATTATGTCTGGCCTGCCGCTTGTTACTGGTCTTTGTATCGAGCTGGGAGGGCGTATCCTGGTCTACTGGAACTGAAGGACTGGGGGTGGTACCTTGACCAGGCTTATCGAACGGTTATGCGGGGTATGCAGTCTGATGTTGGGTACAACACGGAGGGCCTCATGGGGGAGACGGTGTTTGGGGAGATTCTCGGGGATCTGCGACGGGAGGGGAAAACTAACGAGGCTGATAAACTCGAAGGAGCCATGAAGACTCGGGTGGATGAGTGGCGAGACAGGCCGTATCCGTTTGGTAGCGAGCAGGCATGGGACTCCACGGGCCAAGAGGGAGTATACTTTTGGGCAAGGTAACTCTCCATTCTTCTTTAGTAGTTAAGGTTAAGTATCGAGGGTTTCCGCTAAACTTTTTCTCCATAGATATTTTGGCGAAGATGAGATGGCTGCTGGAGCCAAGAATAGCGTGCTAGGCTACATGCCCACCATGCCGCATTGGGGCTACAATGGAAACGCTCGTCGCTACTGGGACTTTGCGTAAGTGAAACAAAAATACTAGTACCGGCGGGATCCTTACTAGTAGTACTGAGATCTGGCGCAGGGTAGCCGGAAAACTTGCCGTTGAGGAGCGCCAAATACACCATTACGGCTCCGGACTCAACGCCCTCGTCATGCTCTCCGCGTTCCGAGATGACCCATCGGATTCGTATCTCCTCCGGGTTGGGTATGGGGGTACCAGTGGCCCGCTGTCGAATATCCATCAGAATGGATTCGCCTCGTGTGCGATGCACGCTTGGCCAGAGCATCTCTTCTGGGACGGGTATAGTGGTGACTATGGCCCTGGTTTTGTTGGCATGGTGCTGGGCTCAGGGACCTACTTGGTTGAGGATGGAGAACTAGGGCTGGTCGTATATGGGGGTGTCATGACCCAAAAGAGAGACGAAGTTACGGTTCAAGTACGGGATCCGCTACGGCAGAAGATCTTCATCGGGCCGCTTGGGGTGGAGATTAGAATTGATGCTGGGATTATTGAGGAGTTTACGTACCATTTAGGAACACAGACAGTCTCGCTCGTCCTGGGTCAGCGTGAAGATGGGCCCAGAGCTGACTCTGCGATTGTCTGGGTCTCTCTAGTGCCGAGCTCGACTGCCTCGGGCAAGGTGTTCAGGGTGATTGCAGGTGGAGCCGAAGCGGGCCAGGAGCGCGGGGGCAGAAAGGTCTTTTTCACGTCGTGGAGAGTGAATGTGGAAGTAGAACAGTTTTAGCGGATTAAGGGAATAACTGCGGTATTGTTACCTTGATTAAATTACCTCTGTGGCGGTCTGTTGTCTCTCACGGTGGCCGATGTGTGCCTCCAGCTCTGTTATCCCGAGACTTCCACCTAACCTCACTATCCTATTTGACGTCATTCGTGGTGGTGCTCATAGTCCCTGCTGATTGGTGGAAACTATAGGATGTCCCTGAAGGATGGGCGACGACGCAACGTCTGATCGGCACACCAAAACGCAGCTCATCGGCAAAACTGCTGGGGATTCACCTCGGCGTCCGGGGAAGTTGCAAACGAGATTCTCCCGCTAGTTTTCTTGGTCCGAAGGAGTACATAACTGGCTTGATGAAAGGTTAAGCTTCTTGGCGACCACTTGGATTTTGTTTGACTGCAAGCAGCTTTAGATTTCGCAGTCATGGCCCCTTCACTGCTTCCGATCTTGACCGTCATTACGGCCATTGCCTCCGTTGTCAGGGGGCACGTCGAGGTGGACCATGTTCATGGACGGCCACGTTGTACAGTTACAGCAAAAGGTGACAACGAAAACGACGTCCCTAGCATACTCGACGCCTTCAAGACGTGCGGAAAATCGGGTATAATTGTCTTCCCCGAAGACCAGAACTACTACATTGCCGAAAGACTGAACCCCCATGTCGACAATGTGCGGATCGAATGGAGGGGTCAATGGACGGTATATATAACCCTGCAAAATGGTGTTGATTCATATGACTAACGGAGAATAATAGATGTCGGATGACCTGGACTACTGGAGGGGGAACAGTTACCCCATCTCCTTCCAGAACCACGCGGCGGGATTTGTCCTGACAGGTCACGGTATCGACATCGATGGCCATTCGACGGGTGGTATCAATGGCAAGGGAGATGCATGGTATAGTGATGAGGCGGGCGATACCCAGCCCGGCCGTCCTATGGTGCGTGATACTTCCCAATCGTCTTCCTGTGTTATTCGTTACTAATCATCAGGAAAGCCATTTGTCTTCTGGAACACTAGTGATGTTTCAGTGAAGAACTTCTTCATCAAGCAGCCTCCTCTCTGGGCCATCAATATCATAAATGGGACTCGAATGACATTTGAAAATATGTATGTCAACGCGACATCAACCGAGGCACCAGATGGCGAGAATTGGGTGCAAAACACCGACGGGTTCGGTAGGATTGCCCCAAAAACATCACCCTCCTCCCCATAATATACCAGGGAACGTATTCGAGCACGCTGATGCCTACTTCCAGACACAATGGATGCCGTCGACATATCCCTAAACGGCCTAGTCTATCAAGGCGGCGACGACTGTATCGCCATCAAGCCTCGTTCATACAACGTGCACATAAACAACGTAACCTGCCACGGAGGCAACGGGGTAGCCATCGGAAGCCTGGGCCAGTATCTCGAGGACTCCAGCGTCGAGAACATATATATGACTAATTTCAAGGTATGCTCATTCTCCCGGTTAGATGCAAGTGACACTATCTCATATTCTAATAGGTCCCCAAAACACGGTTCGGGGTATACATCAAAACATGGATGGGCCACTTGGTTCCGCAGGATGATTACGAGAGTGGAGGTGAGCCTCGTGGTGGAGGCTGGGGCCGCGTCCGCAATATTACTTTTGAAAATTTCGATGTCACCGACTCACAGAGGGTGATGAATATTGATCAGGATAGTGGGGATGATGATAACGATACCTATCATGGGACCAGCAAGATGAGGGTTTCGGATATCAATTATATCAATTTCTGGGGTGAGGTGGCGGGGAGCAACGAGGCGAGTCTTTCTTGTAGTGAGGTTAATCCGTGCGGGGATATATGGTTTTATAGGATGAATGAGGTCGGTTCAGACGGCGAAGGACTTACTGGGGAGTGTGAGAATACAGTTTCGGGCGGGGTTCATGGGCTTGATGGGTGCTGAGTGCGTAGCCGATGTTATGGCAGCTGAGCACGGGTCTACGTTTTGCAATCCTAATGGTATATAGGGTGGGTTTTAGCAGGACAAGGGCTCAATATCGATGGTTTACCATCTGACTCGTAGTCGAGCTACAATACTTGTTTCTATACCAACTTTTTGTTCCTCGATCTGCCTCCTAGCCGTGTATTTGAAACCTGGAATAGAATATTCTAACACTCCTCGGATTCCCAGGATAAGAGCGAGACTATGGGTTGTTGATCTGGAGGGATTATATTAGTGGATACCGTGAGCAGTATGGTTAAACACTAATGATAGTTTCTCCAAAGAAAATGGTTTGGCCAGTCGGTGATTGATCCGGCGTCTGCCTTGAAATCCGGGGTTTTTTCATTATCTAGCTTTCATTGCCCGCCAGCCGAGTTACAGAGATAACGGAGCCCGAGTCTGCATTTACTGAAGTTTTACCGTCGACCGCGTTACAAATTTTATATCTAGACTGATTAGACGAGGAAAATAGTACGGCAAAACCTGGCTATAGCGAGCCCCGCTGTTCCTGTGTTTCTGTGGATACCATAATCATCGATCATCCTCCCTTCCGCAAAACCCCAGAAATATAAGGAAACGTCGACCACGGCGCAGTCACTTCCAGTTTCGCCTCAGCCCATCCCCCATCCGCCCACGCCGCATCTCGAAGAACCCTCGTCGTATCCCGATCCATACAGCAGTTGCCCACGAAAAACGACCACCCGACAAACATATATACCTTCTGCATCAACCATGCCAGGATACTCCCCCCTCGACCAGGCCACGGGTTAGCGACATGCTCACAGACGAGTATCCGCCCGCCCGATCGTAGCAACTTATACAGCCAGCGTGCCGTGGCCTCGGGATCTGGGACAGAACAAAGAACGCGAACGCAAATGATGGTATCGAACATGGCTTCGGGGGATTGGCCGGGTTCGATTGCGCTGGCGGCGACAAGACCGCGTCTTAAAGACTCTGGGTTGGCGCTGGCGTTTATGACTTTGTACTGGTCTGCAAGCTGGCAGTGGTTGGCGGTTGATTGGAGTCGTTCGTGGAGGGCGATGCAGGGCTCTGCGCCGTATATTTTGGTGATGGATGAGGGGTTTAGGTAGGGTAGCTGGGTGCCGGATCCGGGGCCGAGGTCTAAGATGATGCCGCCTGCTTGGGCTAGGAGAGGGGGGATTAAAGAGGCGGAGATGGAGGGTGTGGGATTCGAGGATGGGTTGGGCTCTGCGTGGTGATAACTGGTCAGCAAACAATTTTTCATCGTCTTTTTATTTTGTCCAGGGAGTATGAGGCATTGGGAGGCTTCATCTAGTCGGGTCCTTACTGGTGTATTGCGACCAAAAACTCGAGAAGGCTGTATCACGAACGGCGTGGCGTTGAGCTGCCGTGAATGGGAGGTTTCCATTTTTGATGGAGGATAGTAGAGTTGACAAGTAATCTAGGGCTGCACTGAGCACTGCCAGAATGATTGAAACCCGGGGTGACTTACGATAGATTGCCGACTTCAGCAGGATGGCAGGGTCAAGGAGGGCCCAGCACCATTGTCCCCAGTTAGGAGTCATCTTGACTTACCGATTGAGGTTCTGGGCTGATGGCGCCTTTCGGTCCAGCTCGTGGATATAAGACGTTATCGGGATGTCGAGCTCACGGAAGGATGAAAGGAATAAGAAGAGTCCAGTCGCTTGTTTTGAAAAGGTGGGAAAGTGTTGCCGGTTATATACAAACACCGCAGGCTGACCCACTCCAAACACCGATGGCGAACATGCTTCAAACTCCGCGGGGAACACAATATAACAACAGAAATAAATCAAAATGAAGATAAAAAGTTGGGTTGATGAAGAACTTTTAGAATGAAGTTAATAATTTAAATGTAAGAGCCTGGTATATTGGATTTATCTAAGATGAAATAATATAGAGGTTATCAATGGCAGATTATATACAACAAGACAAAAACATGGTGGATGCCCCCCTACCTTGATCTCACAATGACTGTGAGGATAGGCTGAGTTGCTAGCACCCACAGAGCTAACCAGAGATTCCATATAGAATAGCACACACCCCGAAACAACAACAACTACACAGCAGGTAAAAATGCAACCCATCTAAACACCAGTGGCATTCTCAATCACCCGATCCTGATCCTCAAATACGTTCTTAACCAACGGCCTCGCCAGCATCCTTTTATACCAAGCCGCAACATGCGGGAAATCCTCATCCAAGGTCTCCGGCCTAGTCGCATAACGCGCCGCCCACCTCTGCCAGGGCATAAAGCAAAGATCCGCATAAGTGCACTTGTCCCCAAACAACCACTCCCTCATCTTCAAAACCGACTCAAGCACACCCATGACGCGCCGAATCTCATTTCCGTATCTTTCAATAGCGATGAGAATCCGTTCCGGCGCGAACCGTGTAAACCAGCTCGCCTACCCGTAATACGGGCCCTGCCCGGAAACCTAAAGATGCAGCCAGGCCTTGGCTTTGTATTTTCGAGCAAGGTCATTGTATTTAAGTTTGGCTTCGGTGTCGTAGGTGTCCACTAGATATTCGACGATGGCGCCGGACTCGAAGAGGGTGATGCGCCTGTTTGGGTCGTCGATGGTAGGAAGTCGGCCGTTGGGGTTCAGTTTGGTGTAGGGCTCTTTTTTGACGTCGGAGAAGCTGACGAAGCGGGTTTCGTAGGGGAGGTTGAGCTCTTCGAGGACTATGGCGACTTTCTAGGGGTTGGGGCCGTGGGGATGGGAGTAGAGGATGATGGGGAGCATGGTGAGATAGTAGTTTCGGTAGCCTTGGTAGTCTTAAAGAAAAGAATGTGATGGTTTTCAGACTGATATGGCCGGAAAGTGGCCCAAAACCGGCAATTTATATGCATCTATCATACTTCGTTGTACAGTGAGGAGGCGATTCCGTTAGGGCCTGGAAATGTTCAAACGCCGAACCGCAGTTCTAAATCAGGACTTGGAGATCGAGATCAAACTCTGTGGGTTTGCTGAAGCTTTAATTCCGGTACAGAGGCTATCATCCGTGACAAACCCCTGGTAGGCCTGATGACCAATGTTCGGCAAATGGCTGAGGAGCTCACACCTCAAAGGTCGAAGTGGGGGGTATCAAAGGCCGAACTACCCCAACTCCACACGAACAGCTTGGCCCATTATATACCGATCAAACATGAAAAATAGATAGATAAACCGCCTCAAAATCACGAGACATAGCACTCGTCCCCTCAAACGCCGCATCCCTCCGCAACGAAAGCATCAAAGACTCAGCCCCATGCCTCAACTCCTCCAGCAACCTTTCCGCATCCTCCGCTCCCGGTTCCGGCCCAGGCAACAGATGATAACACGTTGATAACCGATTCGACACAAGTGCCGTTCGAACACGATGAAGGAGCATAAATATCGAGTACCCCGCCTGCATCGCCGCACACTTGAAATACGGAATACTCCCCATGACTGTCGAAGGGGCTACTACCTCATTCCACAACGTTGGCATCTGCAGAGTTGTAGTAGGATGAGAGCCTTCCCCTCTCTTCCCAGGGTTGTTAGGATTCAGATTCGGACACGGCATATTTCTTAAAATCCGTGCCGTGGCAAGCGCTGATTTCAGACAGATGACCGACGATTCCTGTTCTGTGAAGGGGAAGACGGCCGAAAATCCCGCGGGCAGTTCGGGGAAGGAGGCGACGGGGGAAACATTATTGACTGGTATCGCTGTTAGGTCGCAGTGCTTATCTAGGAATATGGGGATCTCTCGAAATGCCATGAAGCGGTGGAGGTTGATTCTTGCACTGTGGAAAGTTAATACCGTCATACACAAGAAGATATTGGCTGGACCTACGAGTGAATGATGAGGAATGAGATCATTCCCAAGCATTGACTGGCGAGTGCTTCAGGGGTTTGTGCTTTATTGACCGCTGTGCGGATGTAGGGGTTGCACTTTGCCTTTGCTGCTAATGTTGCAAGATGAGTGTCGAGACTTCGGATCTCGCTTCGTAGATTAGATGGTGAGGGGGAGGAGCCAAAATCCTGGGCCTTTACCACACGCAGAACGGAGAGCATCGCTTCTTCGGCACTAAGTAAACCAGGCCAGGGCTTATACCAAAGTGTTAGACGAGCGACGGCAAACTAATCTAAACGGATGGGGTAGATACCTCTGGTGCTTCTGACAGGGGATTGAGAACTGGGAACGGTGTAGTAATCCTTGTATCAGTAGCAGTAATAATTGGTTTCTATTGCGTTGTTAGTACGAGATATTGAGCGGGTCTTGCTAGTCCTACCAACGAATGCAACACGGACGAGTGATACGCAACAAGCGACTATGAGAACAATCAGCTATAATAACGTAATATGGGCGTAGGGACTAACCGCCGCCCACCATGTTCGTCTCTGTGCCTCTGTTGCATCAGCGCCTAGTGTATGCAGAGAAAGGTCCAAAGCTGCCGTGATCGCCTGGTTAGCGCGACTGCGCATTCGCGGTATATTTCCCCGTTGGCAGATCTCGTATACACTAAGGACCACCAATGCCAGAATTGGTAGCAGACGGCGGGGTACATCAGGATGAATGTCCTCTCGGGCTGTCTGGGTCGCTGGGTCTGTGCTGCCTGTTGTGAGGTCATCTGTTTCTCTTTCCGCGGAGCCGAGGGCAGCTTGCGCATATAAGTTCGCCCACGAGCGTCTCAACCAAAATCTGCATTCTTCGGTTGGGTATGCATCATGGGGTAGGGGGATCAGTGATAGGATGGCGGATAAGGCAAGAGTCAAAGATGAGGTTGGCCAGTAAGGGGTAAAAGACTGGTCTACCGTGCAGACTTCCTCGGGTTGGGGTTGGAGGATTCCCGGTCGATCTTCAACTTGAGCCGTGACTGGAGGGGGTAGGAGCGGTAGATACGGATGGATATAAAGATAATAGGCATCGATGCTGCAGAGGCAAGGCAAATAGACGCAGGTTAGCAATTTGGGAAATTCGTTCCCGTATGCGTATCGTACACGCAATGGGTGCTTACATGTCAGACTCAGACTTGTAAATCCGCAGCATTGGGAGCCCTCGATCATCTGAGTTGGCCGTACCTGGTTCATTTGGGGTTGTTGTGCTGCTGCCTTGCTCTGGAGGGACCCAATGGGGGGAAAGGAGACCCACGATACTTTGCAGAGCCGGGTCAATCTGTTGCTCAGAGGCCAAGGTCACATCCGTTGGTATGAAAGTATATTCTGGGACGATGGAGGTCCTGGTAGACTCGGACGCAGGTAACGAAAGGATCGAACTCTCAGACAGTGTTGTTGTATCATGTGAGTTTGGATCCTTTCGAATGCGATCGCGTCTTCCACCCCGCCGGCTAGGCCTGTAAACACAGTTCCGTCCCCTTTCACCATACTAGAAGGTATTAGGTATTTGGTGAAGCAATATCATTGGAACAAGGGAAGATGCTAGGCATACAGGTCCACAGGGATCTTGTCCATCACAGCGCGTTTTAGAAGATCGGCTACGTTAGAAAGGTTAGAATTGCTCAATCTGCATAAGCCATTGGTACGAACCACGCCAAACAGGCAGCCTTGACGGGAGGGGCATTTTTCCTAGGCATTTTGAGTGAAGAGGAGTCGCTTGAGCTGAATCGGCGATTGCGATTTCGTTCGGCCTTTGTCAGTGGCGAAGTGTATCACGTGATACCCCTCGAGGGAAAGTTTTGTCCATTTAAGTAGAGGTATTTAACAACGATAAAGTACATTAAAATCGATCATCCTAAACATAGTAGACCAGGGGGAGGATAAGGGTTCTGTACATGATGAAGCTGGAGCCGCAGATCCAGCAAAGAATGGCATAGATCGACCACCTTATTTCCTCCTCCAATACGGGGTTCTGTTGCAGGTAGGAACATTATTTCCCATGAACATCACCCATAGCAAATCACTATTTCGCAAGGAAATGTTGTAGCTGATAATATATTTATAGAAAAATATATTTACCTGACCCTATGCCCTTCAGGGACGGAATGTACCGGCAACGCCTGTTAGAAACAAGCCTCCAACCACACACCACGGCTATGTCCACCCGCATACAGGGTCCTTCTATTGCTTCTTTGTCCGAGAGGAAAACAGAATTAATAATGAGCAGCATACAATTTCCAGGGTGTTACAAATCAACTGTCATCCAATATTGGAGTTTGCTTGCACATTCCGTTTTATACGCGCTAGTGCAGAAGGGGTCTAGTTTGAAGCTGCTCCACAGCTGCCTGGAAAGGAAGCTGATTGGCCGAAACGGGTTTTGCATCCCTATCAGGTTAGACTATCCCCAACTCTTCTGCACATAAGTGGATCATCGTTGGCGCCAAGCCTAGAGAATGTACGGAGTACGTCAATGATGGAGGCCCACGCTCAGTTTGCCGTGCATATAAACCGCTCCCCTCCCTGATATAGGACCAAAATCAGATCGAAAACATAAACCCCAAGTACCCTTTTACCAATTCAAAGTATCTTTCTTCCATTTCCCTCAACTCAGCCATAATGTCCCCCCCATCCCTCCGCCAAGCCCTCGGTGTGACCCCCTCCACCGCCACCGTCCACGACTCCACCCTCATCATCATCGACGCCCAGAACGAATACGCCTCGGGCATCCTCACCGTTGAAGGTGTCTCGGAGAGCCGGAAAGTAATCGCCGACCTCCTCACCCGCTACCGTCAGGGCGGCAATGGCTCCAACATCGTCCACGTCGTGCACCAAGTTCCAGCCGGTGCCCCCGTCTTCACACCCGATACGCCACTAGCCGCTGAGTTTGACGAATTGACCCCACAGGCCGGCGAGAAGGTCATCGGCAAGCATTTTCCCAACTCGTTTGCGCAGACGGATCTGCATGAGTATCTCAGTGGATTGGGGGATGTAGGGAAGAAGATTGTGTTAGTGGGGTACATGGCCCATGTTTGTGTTTCGACTACCGCGAGATCGGGTAATGAGCAGGGATATGATGTGATTGTTGTGAGGGATGCAGTGGGTGATCGCAATATTCCTGGCGTGGAGGCGGGGCAGCTGGTTGCTGTGGCGTTGAGTGAGTTGGAGGATGCGTTTGCTACTGTTCTTAATGCGAAGGAGATTGGGGCTTAGAGAGGTGCACTTGTACGTAGCTGTCGGTGTATATTTTCTGGCACAATATTTTCAATACAGGAGGTTGTTTGTACATTTTCATTCGTTTCGACCTCATAGCCCCTGGTGTCTAGAATTGGACGTATCAGAGGCCCATAACCCCGGAGAAAGGCTGTCACAAACCAGCTTCAACCGTATGCCCGCCCGGGCACATATTTTCTCTGCAACCTCTACCCGTTCGGAACTGTAGGTGGGTATCTCATCGGGCAATGTGCGCACCGTCAATTGCCGTAGGTTTGGCCGCTTATCGCACACCTCCGGCAGCTGCTCCTGGATATAATAGAGTAGGGTGGATACAAACCATTCATTGTCAACGTGGTCCCCAAAATCGGCGCGGAGACATAGGTGTTGAAGATTCGGTGGGATGGCAGAAACAAGACCAGGGGTAGAAAACGGGTCCCATCCAGCCATTATAGTGATGGGCATTTCAGCAGAGTATAGGTTGGGAAATTGAAGCAATAGGTCACGAAAGTTAAGGTGGGAATCCTTTTCCCCCTCCTCCACTCCTCCCTCGTTCTCCATAGACGGGTAATACTCTAGGGCTAGAGCAAGATTCTGGACCGTATGGCGGATGAATGCAAGAGACTTCCGAATGGCCAGTTCATTCCCGAGACAAACCTCCTTTCTCCATGGATAGGCTAACCCTAAACTGAGGTCTTTAAGGGAAGGGGTCCTGGAGAGTAGATCTGGCAGTTGATCCTCTCTAATTGTCGCCCGGGCGAGAACAAGACTGTGCAGCTGGTGGAGATTTGTCCGTCGTCCTGGGTATTCTAGCTCAGGGAACGATCGTAACCAGATCGCCAATGAACGAAGGCTTGGCAGATAAAACCAGGAGGAGAACTGGTTCGGGTCGCAATCGGGAATGCCGTGCGGCACACTCGGCATGGTATGGCAAGTGACAACTTCAGCACGACGCACATTGCTGCCGTAGTCCACCTCGTGGAGGAAATCGAAGGTGGATAGTTTTAATGACCCCCTCGAGACGGGGAATAATGCATGCTTCAGCATCAGGCCCGGAAACCCAGACATCCACACGAAACTATAATCTAGTTTCAGTGTCTTAAGATTATAGAGCTGAGATAGAAGGACTGAGACCAGAGCAAAGATGTTTCCTGCGTTGATAGCTTGGTTCCATTTGGCTGGATTTGGGAAATCCGCATCCTTGATAATATCGTGGCATTTACAGACAACATCTGCGTAGCTTTGAGCTTCCCTAGGCCAGTTAATATCGTACATAGGACGGCACCAGCGCATAAACGGATCGGTGTATCTATCTGAGATTAGGCTAACGTGCTGAATATGCGATCCACGCTGCGGGCGTTGGAAAACAGAGCGAAGGATTTGCAGAACGCGTCGCAACGGTGCCGGGTCCCAGGACCAGCAAACCGTACGATACAAGAACGGCTCAACCGATAAATGTAGGTTTTTTGAGGCGATGGAAAGGGAAAATAGATCGGGCTGTGAGAGATAATCCAAAATCTGACACCAGCAATCAAACGGTAAGTCAGCCAATGATGCCCTGCTCAGAATCAGCCCTGTTCTTGGCGGTTAATGAGCGCCAACCTACCCTTTCTGCTGCACAGGGTAGTCGGAACCGCTCCCTAGATCCATTTTGGAAGCTGGAAATCCCTTCGTTGGCCAGCTTAGTGCTTGCTGAAGTCACAAAGCGAGGGGAATTCTCCGGGGTGCGGGGCTGTTGCGGATGAAGGAGAGATGCAAAAATGGTCAATGGCCGCCGCCACTTCGAACTCCCACCACCAATCGCATCCAATGACCCGGGGACTGCGCCTCGCTAATCAGCGACCATGATCGGGTGGAATTTCAAGAATTTCTTTAATCTTGATGGCAGCTGTGTACAAGACAGCAGTGAGATTGACTGGTAAATTATGTCGACTGATAAGGGCCAATCAAGTACTATGGAAAGCCTGTATATTGATGCTTCTGTGGATGGAAAAGACAGATTAAAAATCGGTTGTTTCCATTCCTTGTTTTAAGGCCAACTCAGTTCTTCGCCTCAGTTGCCGGCCCGAAATACAGCCACCAGGACCCTGACCCTCCAGGAACCTCAGGATTCTTCACAGAAAACCGTCCAATCGGAGGGACGGGTAGGAGGTGAAGGAGCTATCGCCAACGGGCGGAGCATCTCAGCCGTCCCATGTTGAGCAGGCCAAGACCAGTTAACTCCACCTACAAATTTTTATCAAACCTGGCTCTTGTGATTTTTGTTTTGTTTTTGTTTCAGATGAACTCTCCGCATTGAGGAAATTCGTGCGCTCTCCCCCCAAAACATGGCAGTCTTGGTGGCGGAGTGGTGGCGCAGATGTCAGCATGGTTTACGCCCCCAAATCGCAATCAATTCACCCTCAGCTTTGTTTCCCCGCGGTTATCTCGTTCGCGGTCAATTGATTTAATATTTTCCATTCCCCCAGACAGCTACTTGAAGATGTCCTTTTTTTTTTTTTTCTCCCGTTCTTTTAACTGAAGGTGTTCAATCAGTGGGACGGTACAGCAATGAAGGGCTTTTCGACAGGCACCAGTACCAAGCATGAAGAGGCATACGATGAAGAAGGCCTTTCCTGGCAGTCCGGCTTGGGGCGCAATCGGCGGCCAAAACAATTCTTTGCCCCGATGCGGAGAAAGACGGCCGTATTCTTGCTCGTCGTGGACCTAATAATTATCGGGCTGCTCATCCAGGCTTTCGAACCTCTCATCACCCTGCTGTACTGGAACAAAGAGCTCTTCGGGCCGCAAGATGCCCTCTCCAACCTCAATAGCTCGGATCCTTGGCAACAACCAAGCCAACCAAATCAGATTCCGCGAATCCTGCACCAAGTTGCCCTATCTGACCTCGATAGCTCGGATCCCGCCAGAGAGGTGATTCGAGATGACTGGGCCCAGTCCCAACGGATTTGTATGGATGTATACTCTGATTTCGAATACAAGGTGAATAGAACTATAACTCTTTTTGGGTACGGCTCTATTGCGAGGGACGGGAAACTAATATCCGATTGCGAGAAACAGTTATGGACCAACGAGGCAGCCCGCGACTTCCTATCTCTCGAATACCCCTGGTTCATAGAAACATGGGACAGCTACCCTTTCCTCATTCAGCGCGCGGACGCCATTCGCTATTTCTTCCTATATCACTACGGCGGTCTCTACGTAGACATGGACACATCATGCAACCAACCCATCCCTCTCCCCAGCCTTCAATCCGAGACCCCAGTCCACCGTACAATCCTAAAATCAGGCACAACGACCGGGACCGGCGTGGGCGTCGCAAACGACATCCTGATCACATCCGCCAAACATCCCCTATACGCAGCGACGATCACAAAACTACCCCTCGCCTACGCCATGCAGCAGTCCGGGCCTTTGATCCGGCTCTGGGCCCGACTGCAACCCTACGGCGCTATCATGTTCTCAACGGGACCCTTGTTCCTGACGCTCGTCGTTAAGGATTACTTACTTGCGCAGCCGTCGTTGCCCTCGCCGACTGTGGGGACGATTGATCCGGCTGAACTGGCGCGGTACTTTACGCACCTCCATCATGGGACTTGGCATCGGGCGGACACGGGCTTGGTGATGTGGATTGCGGACAAACCGTGGATATGGTTTGGGATGGGGGCAGTGGTGGTTTTCATTGGGCTTTCTATACTTAATTGGCTGTTGATGGGGATTTTTAGGCTGAGGCCTTGGAGGGTTGCTACCCATGGTTGGAAACTAGCCAAGGTGATATAGGCGTGTTCATGATTATTTGATTATAATGCTGGCACAAAGAACTGCCTTCAAATAAACCAGTAGCAAGAACCTTTATACGTGTGTGATTCCTTATTATTGGTGTTCCCCAATCTCCCCAGCTTATGCCATCACAAGCTGTAAAAAGTGCCCATGCAGGGCTTTCCACCTATCATCCTCCCGGGGTGCATTCACGAGTTTTAGAACTCGGTTCAACATTGACCCTTTGAGAACCCTACGCAAGCTCGAGCAAGCCCGTGTCCGGGCCGAGCTTTGAGAATTTGGTAATAGAACCATGCGTCTCTGCCTGGCTTCCCTCGGCGAGATCAGCGGCTGTTTTTCTGGGGCTTCAATATCCTCGCCGTGTCCAAAACTATGCCCAATCTCTGCAGAGCATTAACAAAATACTTTTTAAAATGCCGTGAAATATATACCTGCATGTTCGCTAAGCACTGCGCCTTTGCATCGAAGTAAACAGTTTCAGGCGGGGTATTGCGCTCTTTGTCTTCGTATGCTTTGGTGATCGAGAGGGATAGCTTCGCGAGGTTTGATAGACCGTTATTCTTCTTGTGGTTTGAGCTTTCTGAGGTTTCGTTGCAATATACGCTAATTCCCTTGCTTGACTTTTTTTTCTTATGCGCCATCCTCCTTGATAAAGTTTAACAATGCCATAGTGATGTGAATTATTGAGAGCAACATATATATAGGGTCTCAGAGGAGAGAACGGGCCACAGGGTCGCTCTACTCTATCAGGGTTAATTCTCACACCCACACAACATGTTGTCATGGATCATAGATCTCGAGCCTGGTCGCCTATGAATCCCGCTACTGCACGAGGGTAGCAAGGTGTTGCTAGCCCCGTATGGGCCATCTTCGAGTGTCTCGAAAGCTAGGCCGTCATTGTGATGGAAGTCTGGGTCGATATGGATGGCCTAGACCTTGGCATGTCTTCTGACCTATTATCCCTGACCCAGGAATTGAACTGAGGCTTATGAGCGCAGGTGAAAGGAATCCTTAATGTTCCCATGGGTGAGGGCAGTATTTTCTGTTATTTTATTGGGCGGGTACCGATGTCCGCCATCTGGAGTTTAAATCACCAACTTCATCGTAACCGAGTCTAGACCCGACCGAAGGCCTGGGCCGGTCGCGCCCTCACGCCGAGTAAGTATACTTGCAGCACATAAATCTACAACCCCGAGACAGAAAAAAAAGTCCTCCGTATCTGTCAATTACAAAATAAATATTCCACTACTGGCGCCATTATTGACTCAATATGCATTCAGGAACGCTTTCTGTCTCCGACGCGCCTGTCCCGCAATATGCGCCTCCTTACCCAGGGGGCGTAAGCTACTATACCGATGCTACGGTTCTCACGATCACCTACTTGACCTCTGTCGAGAGTATCCAACACCTCGTCCCCGATGTCCTTGAACTCGAAGATAAACCCCTCGTCACGGCAATGATCCTAGACCACGGGATGACCTCCTTCGGCCCATACAAGGAGTACGTACACACGGTCCAGGTAAAATACAACGGAGAAACATTCGACTACTTCCTCTCTCTCATCCTCAACAGTGACTCCCCGATCATGTGCGGTCGGGAAATGTACGGGTTCCCCAAACGGCTCGGAAACGTCTCCTTGTCGAATCGCTCGGTGATCTGCCATGGGTATGCAGAAAGACCGGTGGGCCAGAGGGTTGTTTCGATGAACTTTATGCCGCGGCAACGGCTGGATGATGCGTTGGAACTCAAGATACCCGGGTTGAATTTGCGGGTCATCCCGTCGGTCGTTGAGGGCCAGGCTGCTTCGGTCAAGGAGTTGGTCCCGGTTGATATATGGATCAGGGGAAGGGAGGGTTGGACGGGCAGCGGGTCGATCTGTTTTCCGGAACCTTCGAGGTTTGACCCGATGCATGAGATTGAGGTTTTGGAGTATGGGTTGTGTACTCTTGTGCGTGGTGCGTCGCTTGATCTACATCCGCCTTCGAAGGTCTTCAACCTTGGGGGTTGTTAGTGTAGCAAAATTGGTTTCATTGGTAGTAGGTTTGGGCAAGGTTAACAGAATGCATCCCAATGTCTTTTTCCTTTCATTCAGATATCTTGTTCTGGTTTATCCGAATGCCCTGGACCTCTGATGTGCTTCTAGTCTAGCAGTATTCTTGGCTCCTTGGCCTCAGACCCATAAATTTCATTAACCAATTTAACTATTTACTTGTTTATTGTGATTATTTAAGCCTTATAATTTATTTACCTTGGCGAGTTACCCCTCCGCTTCCACCTCCCTCTCTACCTAGGTTACTTTTCTCAGTCTCTCCGCCATTTATTGTCCCCTGAAAATGGAAGAAGACGAAGGGTACGAACCCTTCCACCCGGATGCCTGTGCGAAGCTCTACAACCGTATAATCCGCCTTGGCTTCCATGGGAGCCGACGAGCAGAGCAGGGTGACCGCCTCGTTCGCAACTGGTTTGAGGCCTGGAGCGGCGATCCCAACATTCCCCGATGCCGACAGATATTTCCCGGTCCATTTATATCCTTCTTAGAGCAAATAGATATCGTTGTCGGTCCCAATGGTCGCCCGAAACCACGCGATATTTTTGTCCATCATCTGCAAGTAGTCCCGTCACCGAAATGGATAATGGCTTTCGGCCCAGGCTCCACCTTTATGGAAATTGAGGACTGCGTTCTCCTGTTTGGGAATAACCTCTACGGACTTACTGACTGCGCGGGGGTAATTATGGATTTGAATGACATGATGGTGTGCTATCACCCTTGTCTTTATAGCTTCGACCCAGAACACCCCGAGAATAGCCCTTGGTATCCGATGGATCACCTCCTGGGAAGGCTCAATGCGATCATTGACGTTGGCAAATATGTCGCCCGTCCGTTCAATGAAGTCCTTAATAACCCTGGGAGCGCCAATAAAACTTGCTGGGATGTGCTTCCGTTCAATGATTTCATTCTCAAACAGAGTCTTGAAGCGTACGAGGCATTGGTCCAGGCCATCACTGCCCGTCTCCCATCAAGCTCGTCAAATCAACAACCAACGAGCTCTCTCACCAGTGAGCGACACTGTATTGCAACAGAGGACTCCCTTGATCCGCAAATCCAGGGCTTCCCCCGAGCCTTCCTCCTAGCTGCTTCAAAACCTCACGATTTCAAATATATCGCCCCGGGACTAACAATATACGATACCACTAATCCACCGCCCGTGCCCACATCTGATGCAGCTAATTACGACCTCTTCATCTCCCCCAACGCCGATATGAGCCGAACGTCCGCCTATCACGATCCCCTAATCCTCTTCCCAGCTGAAAATGAGAACAAAGCCATCCAGGCCGGCCTCTGGATCTGCCCAGATGAGGGATGGGCCGATACCGTGAAACTAGCTCTGCCATATTCCCTGTCCTCTTACCCAATACATAACGGAAAGCGCGCACCCCGACCATCCTCAACCGGCTTGTGGGAGCAGGGAGAATGCCCCTTTTATGTGGAACACTCTACCCGCCTTGTCACTTTGTTAATTCGTTGGAGGGGGTTGCTGGAGGAGGGGGTCTGGACGGTGGGGGAGGATGGGGTGGAGGGTGGCATTGAGTTTTATCGACAGGCGGAAGATCCGAGTAAGGCGGATTGGTTTCGGATAGGAGATGACTGTTTTGATTTATCTGGGGAGGAGTTTAATTGGGAGGATGAGACCGGGTAGCTAGCATTAACTAGCGAATACCAAAGTGATTTTTTATATGATATAATAATGCCATTAAGAAGGTAGAAGCTTCTGCACGACTAGTAGTATTATGTACGCTCTCGATCCTGCGATATGCTTTTATGAGTGGAGTATCTCACCAATCATGAATTCAGACGGCCAAGATTTCCATGTTACCATTAGTTATTAACGGCCGGGGGGTTGGCATTTTATACGAATCATAAAGAAGAGAAATCAACCCTCCATCACTCACGATAACTCTGAAAATTGACTGAAAATATATAAACCATCGCATCACCGTCACTGTCCTTGAAATCAGAAATTTTGGACCACCCAGGCAGTTTGTTATGCAATCCTAACTATGCGGCGGGAGTAGATGTCGGAATAGCACTGCTGCTAGACGGCAAGGGGGTAGACGTAAGCGTCCACTGAATCTCAATTTCTTCCGACTCGGTGAAAGCAACCAAGCTCACGCCAAAATCACGAATGTCCAACGAGAACTGGATTGCTGTTTGTGCGTTCGGGGCAATTGCATCGCCGCTGTTTTACTATAGGATTAGAAAGTGTTCAAAAGGGGGATTCAAGCTGTGACTCGCCTAGCAATCTCCAATGCTGGTCTATCATAGACTTGCCAAGAATCAATCTGGGCGCTGCTGGTCAATGTTATAGTATATTCTGCCGGATCCAAGTCTCCGAACGCGAGAAGGGTATACCCAGATGGATCTCCATCCAGCGGAGAGTAAATGGTATTGGCTAACAGATGTTAAGAATATTATAATTCGTCCATATTGAGGGAAAACTTACCAGTGCCTTCATCCGATAGTCTTTCGTTCCTGGGGGCGGCCGATCGCCGTTTTTTTGTTGACGGCTCTGCTGGATCAATGGTATTGCAATCGAGGTTCGTGACGCGGACGACAAATTTGGTCCCAGAGGGGAGGGCCTTACTTCCCCTGCTATACAAACTGCTAAGCTGACGACCACCATTGGTGTTCTGGATCTCATCAATGCACTGGCTGAACACGTCTATGCCATACAGCCCCTGGTACCCTTCTTCGCTCGACGCCGGCGGATACTTTTGTAGAAGTCAGCCCTCTGTCCCCTGCCTGGTGTGTATATACTAGGGCTCACCTCATCACAGGATTGACCAGATGCACACTTTGTTCTGCCGTTACATTTGGACTTGCTTCGAATATCCCTCTCGTCCTTTTTGCTGAGATATTTCCTTCTGGTTAGGATCTCTTCGTTGCCGTTAATCCCGCGGGCTCTCATGGCTATATTCGCTAATCAGCATCTTCTTGACAATGAGCATAAGCAGCTCTTTCATACAGCGACACATATTCTCAGCCAACTAACGTAAAGTTGAATATATTAGCTAGGTACTAAACTAGAGAACCTTGCAAAAGCCCACGGACTCACCTCTTTATTTACGTTAGCATCAAATTCAACCGGTTTCTGGACGTCGGGTAATACACAGTCCAGTTGCCGGGAATCCGAGTCTCTGCCGCAAGATGCTGGAGCGGAACAGCAATATCCGCCACAACAGGTTGAGCCGGTTTTGCAGCACCCTTCGTCGGCGCCGCAGCAGTTATAGCCTGCGGGACAGCAGCCTGTGTAAGGAGCTGCGCCAGGGCAGCAAGTAGCCCTACGGAGCAAGAAAAGAATTAGTAACGAGAAAACGGTGCGGTTTACATAGTGTAGTGGGAATGTACCCCGGTGAACAGCATTGAGTGTTTCCGCAGGTCTCATCAGCTACCGGACAACAGCTATAACAGTATTAGTTTCTCAGCAGCAGCAACTCGGGACTGGAGATGGGGAAATTTACCGGTTTGTCCCTTCCACGCACTAGATAAAACCATATCAGTGGATTACTATTCATAATATGATGATGGGTAGGTAACTCACGTTGGTGCCAGTCTCACAACACCCAGCTTCACACTACGCCTCAAAGTAAGCTCAATTGATTCATCATCTTAAGATCTGGGACGGTCCTTACGCAAACTGGATATTCCACGGCGCAACAACCGCCAGTTGCACATAACTCATCTAGTAGTCAGACCAACTTGAGTTAGTTGGTCTCCTTTCAGGGTACAGTGCACATTCATCAAAGGGGAAAGGGAGAATTTACAGCCGGGTTCACACGTTGCCTGACGACCAAATAAGGCTTTCTTGCTCATGCTTGCCGTATGGTTTTGGTCGACATGATCGGATGAGAGTGGGATTGTTGGGATGGATGCTTGAGCTCCAATAACATATACAAGGGAAAGGGCGGAAAGCCACAAGCGATTCATTTTGTTTCCAGGCATGGCCAGGATTTGAGTATTGTCTTGACATACAAACATCAGCGTGAGACTCCTCAAGTTGATATATCTCTAGTTATATATTTTTTCCCAATTGCCACAAGTGGGGTATCCAAGTTCAACACTGAAGCTTTGCTGAGAGAGGAACGAAATGCGAGGAACTGAATGAAATGCTGGGATCAACACGCCTTGTTCGTGTTGTGGCCAAGTTAATTGGTGGCATCTTGGAAACATGTAGCCCTCGGGAGGGTCAATACGATGGGACGGTTAGCTTAATTTCTTGGCTCTCTTCTTGGTTGGGTACTTCACCAACATTTCATGCATTCATCAAATGGAAGAGGCTCGCTTACGGTCAGGTCTTGAAAGCCCGCTCGGTTACATTCTCAGCTTATCCTCAGACACGACTCAAAGCCAAACGTGGGGACCGGGAAAAATGATTGATAACCGAGGAGAAGATAGTTTGAGTCATGTACTCTGCGACCCAGCGACAGGCTGTACCTATTTTTGATATCTGTCCCCCCCGCCGACGCTGAGAATACCGCTATCAAACGGTGACATTAAAGGATTAGAAATCCCAAGAAATGTCAATATTTCTTCTTCGCCTCTTAAACTTCCGTGGCTAAAGCTTGAGTTATTTTATTGAGATCTTTGGTGCTAAGCCGCATGGGACATGGTCTCATTCAGATTCAGCCCCCAAAGTTCGGGGCGAGTCATCCTCCACAGAATCAGAGATATAATTAACAGAATACGAGTAATTTATTTAGCCTGGGATTCAGACCACACCTTTGACTTGGGGTATGTGCTTAAATTGTCGAGATATTGCTTCAGTTGATTGGGGCAATGTCATGCACGGGGCCCACAACTTCTCGAGAGCACAGCTCTCGAGCGCAAATCAAGGCTGCGTGGTTTTTGTTGGTCTGTTGAAGGACTTTTCTTCTCTCGAAACTTGGTCGCCAATGTATTCCCCAAGCCTTCTAGAGCCGCTTTCGTACTGATTTAACCTAGGGCTCATTGTTTCCTTCGAAAGAGGCTGGCGAAACCATTTAAACAGGGCAGAGACAATAGAAATCCAAAGGGCGGCTCTGCGAAGCTTTGTTGATCCCCTTGGCGAACTATGTTACATACGAAGGAGCTGCGGCGTCGTTGCCGCTTAGGCCACTTTGGAAGGAGGCATGGGATTGCCTTTACTGGAAAGGCGCACTTCAATGATATCTTTCTAGTTTAGGCTGTCGGGCATAGGGAGGCGGATTTGTTCGGAGACTGTGTCATCTCCAGTAGTGACTTGACGCCACCGCCAGGCCTCGTAATTTAATTTTCCCCTTCTACCGCATTCGACTCATATGACAAACTTCAATCACCTAGAAATACTCCAATCAAGGGTAAAGGAAGTACGTAGGTAGATCTCACCACAGGTACTACACTTTCCAAATCCCGTAATTCTCGATGCAGCCGGAAAATATCGGGAGGATAGGCAACACACTAAGATAGAGGAAATATACTATCAACTACATAGACAACACACACTCTCCAGCAACCCACCTCCTCTTAACCTAATTCCCCACCTAAATCTCACCTTATGATCCTCCACGAACCTGTATAAAGCGTGTAAGAGAAATAATGTCAAGACTCGCATAACTATCTGCTAGAGTGTAATTCTAAACACTGCTTGGACAATCTTATCTAACCTTGTCTTCCCTCTCTTTCTCTCCGTCTTTCTAATGTTTTCCATTACCCTTGAGCCCTAATTCTGTTTCTCTTTCTCCTTAGGACTACTAAAACTTCCTTATCCTTATTTTGTTGACGTTATATATACTCCACCAATTTCCCTAGTAATTATACTGCGGTGAAGTTTGTCTTCATTTATCACCAGTTCATTGTACTCCGCATGCGTTTGGTTCTGCCTGCAGTCAAAAGAAGAATTATTGACAAGTTTATTTTGCTATCTTTGTGAACTCCAGAAGTTCGTGTGCGTACATTCAGATCTTCTAAACATTAGTGCATCACCGTGTACTTAAAGGATTAGGGTTCTGAGAAACCCACTCAGTGACCCTTTGATCGCATGAAGAATGATATTGGAAATGTTAATCGCCTTGGGTCTCCTATTATTCAGAGAGGTAACAGAACGCGATAGCCGGGTCTTTACACCTTAAAGTCAAGATATCATAGAATGTAGTCACTGAATCGAATTTGCTTCGATAATGTCTAATCTGGAATATAGCCTCATTTTTATGAAACGCAATGAAACAAATATCGATCAGCATGCATCTTGGGGGGTAATAACGAGCCTTGCGAGTAACTCTGGTTGGAAGATCTGCAGGCCTAGGGCCGCGGGCCATCCAATCAATTCGAATTAACCCTGACTGTGACTTGTGTCCGTGTCCGCTGGCTACCCCGCACCTCCAACTCCATGTTTGGAACTTGGAATGAAAGATAAGCAGTCCCAACCTGTTTCTTAGCCTTATTTAACTTTTTGAGTCCAAACTCTCATCCTGGAATATCTCGCCCTTTAGTAGGCTGCAGTTATGGCCACATCAACGAGCTTTGAATCCACCAGCCGCTTTCGGGTGCTGCGGTCTCCGGTTGATACATCTCAGGATGGAGTTGAGTAAGAGGACCCTATGGTCAGGCTGAAGTCAGTTCTTTCACTTAACCCTGAATCTAGTATTGTCCTAGTTCCTGGCATAGGAACTACGTTACCAGAGAACTGGCCCTTCGCTAACCAAGAATGGCTCGCCACCTTCCCCGGCTCCGCCGCCGGGGCACGCATTCTCGCCTACGAATATACTTCGCCATTTGCTGGAACCAAGCCTTCATGGGAGTCGGTGCTGATGCTAGGTTACGACTTTCTCCAACACTTAAGCGATATGCGATCACAGTCTGATCTGAGTTCCGTAAGTAAAGTGATTTAGACTTGTTCCTTTCTCGGCATGCTTGCTGATATAAGTCTTTAGGCTAGCAGGAAGCCAATTTTGATAGTCTGCCACAGCTTAGGTGGAATTGTAGTCAAACAAGCCTTGTGCGTCGCTAATAAACAGTTTCCTCGGTATGGATCAATTATGAATGCCATAGCCGGCGTTATCTTCCTAAGCACTCCACATCGCTATGGCGACAAAACCACGAGCTACATTCGATTTCGCGAAGTCTTGGAGGCAACGACCGGTAGGAACCTGAAGATCCCAAACACAAATATCGAGCAAGAAGGCACCATTTTACTTGACCTCGCAGACAGATTCGAAGGGATTTCGTTCCGTACTCCTATACTATCGGTCTATGAACTGAGAGAATCGAAAAGCAGTTCAACGCCATTGCGCCAGAAATACCAACAAGTCAGTTGTGAGGCCCTTAGTTGAGCCATGAACGCTAATTTGGTTCTAGCTGGTCACCCGGCAGGCTTGTTCGACTCACGCCCCACTGGAAACGGTTATTGGCCTCAATCTCAATCATCACGACACCTGTGTTTTCACCAAGAGCGCTGGGGGCGAAGGCTTGCCCGAGTTCAACGGGTTTGTTTACAAGACTTTCCAGGACGCAGGAAATCTTGTTGCGCTTCGACTCGAGGACCGTATGTTATGAAGGTATCGCAATAGTTGCAGAATGATGTTAATGGTCTCAGAGGAATATCAATACGCAACTATGAGTGCTTACTCGCCCACAACGAGCGAGCTACCATTAAAAGGTGAATTTGAGGCCCATGTCACACCAAGCCACCACTGACGTCGAGTAGTCGAGCAGTTGGAACTTACCAAATGGCCATCGAGCAAAGCAACAGAATGGCCTTCCAACAAAGCAACAGAAGGCACGTCTCTTTCGGGTTTTGAGTTCCTATATCCTACAACACCTAATGCTGAGATCCGGAAAACACTTCACTTACCATGCTTCCTTCTCAACACGCATTCGGCAAATGAGGATTTCTGTGGCCGCGAAGATATTTTGGAGCGTCTCGCGGCCGAGCTCTTGCCTTCCAAGAGCATAGTGACAGCGTCTGGCTCCGCTCTGCGACAATTTGCACTTTGTGGATTTGGAGGGATTGGGAAGACGGAAATAGCTCGAGAGTTCTCCCGACGTCACAGGGCCTCCTTCGATGCAGTATTCTGGGTTGTGGCGGATGAGATTGCCAAACTTGACCACCATTACCAGCAAATTTCGTTGGCACTAGGACTCGAAGATCCATCCGAGTGCAAGAGTCAGGTTGTCAGCAGAGAAATTGTGAAAGGATGGCTCTCCAATCCTCGAAAGCATCTGTCGGGGTCGGATGAATTTGTTCCACCCGGTCAAGCCAGGTCAGAAGCGGCCTGGCTGGTTATATTCGACAACGCAGATGACCCAATAATCCTGGCGGACTACTGGCCTCAAGGCAGTGGATCAATTCTTATCACTAGCCGCGATCCGTTGGCTAAAAGCATCTTTACGAGAAGACCTTCAGGTCTAGATCTCGGTCCACTTTCGGAGCAAGATAGCCTGTCCCTCTTCAGCCACCTCACTACTATTTCCAACGAGCCAGAAGATGATATAGCGCGAAAAATATCCGATGCACTGGGCGGTGTTCCCCTGGCCATATCCCAAATGGCAGGTATCATCCGTCGACAGGATCTCACTTTGTCAGAGTTCTTCGAGCTGTATACGGATCATGAAGAGCATGCCAGTCTTTATGAGACAAAGTTCGACACCAATCTTGTCACCTATCGTCATTCCCTCTCCACAGTTTGGGCATTTGGAAAGCTGAAGTCTAAAGCTCGAGAGCTGTTGGAGCTGATTTCTTTTCTTGACCCAGACGTTATTGGAGAAGACTTGTTGATGGAAGCATCTGTAAACCTGCTTTCCGAGGGCGGACAGTTTAGGAAGAGTAACTACATCGAGGCTCGAACTGATCTTTTGCAGTCGTCTCTGGTCCAAAGAGATAAACAAAAGCAACAGATATCGGCCCATCGTATCGTACAAGACGTAATCCTGGCAACAATGGACGTTGCCAAGAAACGGTTCATATTCGACCAAATCATACGAACTCTTTGGGCAGAATGGCCATCGGCTATGCCCAAGCCCTCAAAGGAGCCAGAGCTACCCCAGCCCAAATCAACTGGTGGTAGGTTGTACGTTGGAAGGTGGCCTGCTTGTGCGGCCATTTACCCCCACGTTCTAAAGATACATCAGCTCTGGCCAGCCATTGAAAATCCCTCCCAGGCCACCAAGTTGCTGTTTGCAAAATTACTGAATGAGGCTGCATGGTGCGTATATGATGATACGGCTTTTCCTTACTATATAGCCTAATATGACCAGGTATCAAAAAGAACGTGGGCGAACAAAAACCTTTGATGGCTTCTTCGAAACTGCCCTAAGTATCTGCGATTCCTCAACACACGGAGATCGGGACTCGCTGCTCGCAGACATTTACTTCTGCTTAGGATCCATTGCGATGGATGGAAGTGACTTCAATACAAGCCGCCTTTTCAAGGAGCGTTCTCTTGACCTAGTTGCTAAAATCTGCAAAGAGCTAGGAACTGCAGATGAAAGATTATACCTTGCGTACGCAGAGCGAGGGATCTCACGCATTCAGGATAGACGGTATGAGGAAGGTGAAGCCGATCTCAAGGAGGCACTGCGCATACGCAAAGCTCTTGGCAACTACATTCCCCGATCAGGCGAGGCCAATTTAGGTTGGGCTCTTCTTGCGCAAGGTAAGCTCGAGGAGTGCAACATGCTTCTCTTGGATAGTTTGGCGGGTAGGGAAAAGGCTTTAGGCAAGGATGATAGGGAATCTGTTCGGACTGGACTCATTCTTTATGTGCTTGGTAACCTCCGTGCAGCGCAAGAACAGTGGGATGAAAGTTTTGAATACCACCAGAGAGCGTGGCACCACATGCGTGCAACGGTGGGCGAGAGAGATTTCTATACTGCAAATGTTGCGCATAAGATTGCCGAGCATCTGATCCGTTCCGGCCGGAGTGAAGAGGCAATGTAAGTGCTACCGTTTTCAACGAAGTAGCTAGATGTGTTTCTGACATCTCTTAGTGTTATGATCAACGGGGCGCTGGATATCTGGTCTGTGGACCCGAGTGCACACAAGAACGAGATTGCTCGCACTACTTTCCTCAAGGGTAAGTTGTTTGAGACAACAGGTACGACTCAAAAGGCTTCCATCGCTCTTAGAGTTGCCTGTCGCTTGAGAAAAGAGATTACCAAGGAGGATAGAGATGCGAAGAGCATGACGACGGAGGACTTTGACAAGATTGTTGCTTTTTGGGCTCGTTGATTGATCCCCATAACGCACCGCGCACTTTCTCTTTTATGGTAGGAGTATGCGAGTGATATTTTGGTTTCTACTCGTTTTTCGAGTTAATGTGACTCTATTGGCGTTTATGACTACCAGGACCAGCTGCAATCCGAGGAAGTAGAGCCACATGCGATAAGCCTACCCACAACACGGGTATGAGACAAGGGCAAGTAATCCAACCACACAATACTCGGACCCAATATATACGTGGCATAGTCCTATGTTGGTATTGAAATGGTCATTCTAATAGCACACTCAGCGCTGTCGTACGGTCACTATACGGTGGCATGGACTTCCATCATGCCTTTGTGATAGTGCTTGTATCCAACACAAGTCCCCATTTTGATGCAAGTATAAGCATTACATGACATGATCAAATTGTGAAGGGATGGTTGCTTGTTGTGGACCAAGTTGTGGTCAAAATAACCACTACGCCAAAAAGGTCGCCGGCCAACCAAGTTGGTCATAGATGGTCATATAGCGTGGTATTTCAATATTCTTGCAGGTTGACCAGATCGGCCCCCAGGAGCTAAACCACAAAGGGACGGTGTCACGTTCTAACGCAAACCTTGAGGCGAGGGTTTGGTTGGCTTCTGTTTCTATAAGGGATTACTAATTAATGGAGCTAGACCACAAAGGGACGGGCCGTTCCAACGCTCACAAAAAACCAGCCCATAATTCCATGATTGTTTGGGCTCAGACTTGCTTGGGACGAAGGGGAAAGTTTTAATCAAATTCACTGCCATCCTTCTCACACATTTCTCTTTGAAAATTCACTCGCTACACCCCCGATCTATAAAGCATCACTCTTCTTGTTTCATCTTTCCGCAATGACGCGACTCTGCGTCATTCCAAATCGGGAGGAACGCATATTTACTAGACTAGGTTGGGTGCTAGACGCGGAAACCCCCCAAGTTATTTCGCAGATAACACTTCAGGCTGAATTTCGCGATGAAATCGTCCTCCAAATAGCTATAAGTGCCGCCCATCCAAGTAGAAGTTGGCCGTAAACCATCACTCATGGCTCCCATTAAGGCAGAGTGAGTGCCCTCCTGCTCAGACATCTATGTATGGTGTTTAGCATGAGCAATATTGACCATCGACATGGCAATAATACCACAAGATTGAAAGTTAACAAAGTCTGCCACCAGCTTCCCCGCGGTACGCGCCTGCATTTTCGACATGGATGGATTGCTCATCAACTCCGAAGATATAATCACTCTGTCTACGAATAACCTTCTTGGAAAGTACGGAAGGCCCCCATTTACTCGATCGATTCGAGCCAAACTTATGGGGATCCCTGACTCAACAAACGGTGATGTGTTCCACCAGTGGGCCAAGTTACCCATCACCCGCGAGCAATTCGCCCGTGAATTGGCTGAACAAATGATACTGCATTTTCCGATTTGCGAACCGCTACCTGGTGCGGAGAATCTTCTGTCGAACCTCAGCCGTGCGAGTAATTCTTCCGGGGACAAGGTTCAACTGGCACTGGCATCCAGCACTAAGAGCCATAGCTACGAATTAAAAACTTCGAGACCGGAAACAAAACGGCTGCTTAACTATTTCCAGGCTGACAGGCGGGTTCTGGGCGACGATCCACGAGTACGACAGGGTCGAGGGAAGCCAGCGCCTGACATATATTTAGTCGCGTTGCAATCGTTGAATTCGACATCAGCTTGCGGTGAGAAAGCCATTCAACCCAACGAGTGTTTAGTCTTCGAAGATAGCGTGGCTGGCGTAGAGGCTGGAAGACGGGCAGGGATGAGGGTTGTTTGGGTACCGCATCCAGATGTAGCGGCTGAATATCAAACAAAGCGAAAGGACGTGTTGGCTGGAAGGACGGGAATGTTTAGGGTTGGAGACGACTGGCAGCTGGGAGAGGTTGATGACGGCTGGGCTGAAAGCATACCGAATCTGGAGCTCTTCAATTACGAGAAGTACGGCATCGGTGTGCCATCCTGAGTATATCTATGGGGAACCCGCATCTTCGTCGATGGTTCAGAATAGAGCGTCAGTAAAGTTGAGCAGAATGATATTTACTATGGCGTACAACATAATTAGTGTTGGTATTAACGCTGCCATTACACATGTTCAAGAAGATCACGCAATATGGCCCGCGTCCTTATCACTCCTCCCGACCATCCTGTTTCGCCTCACATTGCGACATTTTTTCCAGAACCTCATCCAGCCCCGCCTCAATACCTGAAAATCCCAAAGATAAGTAAAGTAGGCAAACAGAGTGATTGGAACACACAAGACAAAAAACCACCAAAACTGCACTGAGTTCTGCCCAAGGAGATCAATGTTCATACCCAATAAGCTAGAGCTAAAGGTAAGGGGAATAAAGAGCGTTGCAAGCAGAGTCAACTTCTTGAGTTGCTGAGACTGCTCAATAGCTTTCTGGGATTCATCGATCGTGGCTTTGTTCATTGCCAGAGTTATGCCTTGAGTGCACAGTTTTGACAAGTCGATGCAACGAACATGGAGTAGTTCATAGTCCTCCAGGAGGCCTTTTGTTGTAAAGGTACCCTCGGAACTTCTTGGCACTTGGTTTTCAGCTCTGGCTCCATTCAATCCGTGACTGCTTCGGTCGGCCAACTTGCAGAGTGCACGAATACTATCTTTCAGCTGCTGGGCATGTCTATTGAGAATATTGGAGAAGTACTGAAGTGTTCCTAGCGCGTCGGCCGGGACTCCCCCGGTTATGCTATTTATCTCGTTTTGGATTCTGGACTCCATAAGATTCAAGAACTGAACTTCGGAGAAGGCTGAATGCGCAAACAATGGGATGCACATGGTAAGAGGATCTTGAGGTGCGTGACGGGCTAGATCAACAAGCGCGATCAATGAATCGTATTGTAAGGGAAGGATGGACGTGCTTTGCTGAATTTCTGCCGAAGCGTTCGAACCTGTATCTAGTCGATTTGTGGTGGTTCGAAATGCCATCTTGGGATGATGCTGGAGGACGGGTAGTGGTGTAGCCTTGTATTTGAGGTGACTTGTCCATGGTCCTGGAGGAGACTTTTCCAAGGGTCTACCTTGGTCCATCCAGGCAATGACTGAATGCTTATATCAGAAAATATTTTCCTCGTAGTATTGGAAATCGTTCCTTACCAACCCAGTTTGTATCTGTTTTCGTGATATAGAGTGAGATCCACTGTTCGATCACAGAAAAGCACGAGCACACAGTGGAGTACTCGCGCACCAGGGAGTCTCCGCAGCGGACTCTAGTAGTTCCGAGCTGTTGTATCTTGTAAGTTCCTAGTTCAGTCGATTGATCTGACCGCTGTGAATGGAGATCCTGTCCACCGAAATAATCACGATGAAGAAGAGTGCTCACACAAAGTCGAAAAATGTTATCTGACGAGCTGGCAAGTGATGGAAAACTGTATGAATGTCTCTCAATGCTCGTGGAAAGAAAATCCATGTGTCGCCTGAAGAATTCTGGATCGACGTTGTATTTGCTCCCAATAACTGACACCCACGACGGTGATATGAAACCTCGAAGGAAGACTATTTGCCCCGAGCCTCCCGCCGGAGCGGATGTGGCAGCGGCAAAGGCATCATGTTGCTCTTGACTATACTGTTGCACATCCCACTTCCTCTCCCCGCTGCTATATACCACGACTAAATCGTGCACCGGCTCGGACCCTGAAGCAAAAAAGACAGATTTTTCTTCTGGTTTCACTGAGTTGAGAAGACTGCGGTCTTGTAGCATCCATTCTCCAATATCAACATAATTGTTTCCCGGGAAGGTGGAGGTGCTCGAATATCTCCTTGAGAGTGAGATGATAGCTCGGACGTAATTTTCAGGGGTAACTGTCAAGAGAAAGTGCTTTTAGGTTATGGATTATGTATAGATGATAGAATGAGGCCTTACGTGTAGACTTTCTGCGTTCCATGTCCTACCATATACTACTAGCATACTGGTGGCATGCCTAGTAGTATGTGAATAAATGGCAACAGTGGAGTGGGCAGAGGGCTGGGTGAAGGATAAAGGACCGTTAAGCTAGAGGTCGGTAACACTGCACATTTCACCTTCGGTGCTTCGGTCTCTTTTTATCATTTCTGAGAGTGAGTGATCGCCCTTGAGAGCCTGCATTGGCGCGTACAAGTGAGCTTTTATTGGCTTATATTTGGCGTTAGAGGCTGCCATGATAATATGAAGTGTTGCTCTGGCTAGTAAAATTTTAGGCATGGCCAGGAGTATGTCTCAAGGCGAAGCGCCAATACATATTTGTTCACACCTTCTCTGCTACCAACAATAAGCAAGTAGCATCCCGCCAATGGCCAAAATACCAGACCAAAGTTGTGGTCCGCCTCCGACTCGTCAGTGGTGTTCAGGAGGGCGACGGCTGAGTCAGCTCACATCAACTGTTAAGAATACTAGTCCCAAAGAGGACATAGCGTCTCATTATGTAAGATAGGGGGAATCGACTCCTGTTGATTCCTGCAGAGATTCCACTCCTAGAGATAGGCAGAAGAACAACACAGACAGTCTACACGTTCCACCGATTAGCTACCGTACGGAAATACTATATTTCCGACATCAACTTCGTATCCCATGAGTAAACGGGCAGCAATTCTGGATCATGGACTTGAGTGAAAGGACGGCGGCTTGGGTCATCATGAGAAGAGTGAAACAAGAAGGCCACGTCAGCTTCTCCGTCTTGGCGGGTGCATATTAGTCGGCTTGAGGCATTCAGGGGCCTTCACTGGAAGGCCTGAAGGGCGGGGGGTGATGGGCGCTAAACCCAACGAATTGAACTGCCGACAAAAGGAGAAATTGAGACAGGTGAACACGGACAACAGTCCAGATTCCCATGTGGCCACCCACCATAGCACTAACAGACCGGCGTGTGGCTTCAACGCGACGGGAAGTCGGGTGGCTGCCGCCTGGGTGCACGATTCGGTGAGATCGCGCGACGCTAGGTGAGCTAGGTGAGTGCACAATAGATGGGGTGAGCTGATCACCCACCTCGGCCGTCCTCACCCAACCTACCAGAGTCCACTCATTTGCTTGTTAAAACGACGCCATTGGCTTTCCATTAACCGCCTCAAACGCTGGCGCTCTGAGGTTCTTATCAGTGCCAGCAGCCAATCGCAAAAATGCTGCTGCCTTGATAATATTTGATTTTGATTGGTGTTCCTCCATCATCTACATAGCTAGGGTAAGCAGCGGATTTTATTATTTTATTAGATGCATTATGTGAGGAATAAATCTTAACAGAGCGACTGCAGAGCTAGGAAATTATATTAGGGGTAACAATTGCCGATGGGGCATTTGTGAAATCATATTTAGTACAATCCTACGGAGTACTATCTTACCCTACTCGTCCAACGCCACACAGCCAACTAATTAAATAACACCTTCAGCTTTCGCAGGCCCTGTCCAAGCATGGCGTTCGTGGAAAATCGAGGGAATACTCTGTCACAAAGTCTATGTACCAGAAACTAGCAGGAAGTTTGAAGATTTAATTCAAAGCTGATGAGAAGGCACCTTTGGACAGTATCCGTGGTGGAGATTCTTTCTGGCTCTTGACTGAATCTCAAGAAGAGAAATAGTACTTCGCTCGGCTCCCTCTGAGCCTCGAGGAGCCCCTCTTAATACTATTATTCTATACTACCTCTGATTTCAACTTACAATTATTCTCTCAACGTACCCGTGTAGCCTATATTTATTTAGTTGCTCTCAGTCCGACATATTTAGCCTAGCTATGCCCCGAAATTATGTTGCTCAAACCCTTTGGCCTGTTCTCAGTTGGTCGGGGCACTTAGCCTACCCGGCTGCATGTCCCACCACTACAAAAGACTTGCGAGATGAGTTGTCGAGGTCAAATAACCTAACTCAATACCACCACATCCAATCAACTTCACCTATTGTGGTAAATCGCTGATGCTGGAAGGGATACTAGTGCAGGATTACGAGGACAAACATAGTAATTTGGCCGACATGGGTGACTTAGGAGGATTCCCGACAAAATGAAACGGACAGTTTCTTTCAGCATACATATTGGGGCGCGAAAGACGAACTTTGAAGGCGACGAGGACAGTCCCCATCATCAGAACGTCAAAGCTGACCTCAGAATGCGAGTTTCAGATCTTGCTAATGGGGAAGTTCTTCATGAGCACATATTAACTCGTCTTAAATTCGACTTTGCATCAGTAAAAACACAAGAGGTTCATTGATGAATCACACATGAGCTTCGGGTCTGTGATCTAAAGACCGGAGGATTCTTCATAAAAAAGCGTACATCACTGATTTTGGATGTACGTCACTACAAGGGAGAATTCTTTTCATCCCCTTTCCATGTCTCGGTCAATATACACTGGTTGCAGTTTCTCTACACGTATTCCAAGTTGTGTGATAATGTAGCCTACAATTCGAACAAGATGATTTTCCATGGATTACTAGCTAACGAAGCACTACTGATCCTGTCTCGCGGCGACTGATGTACCAACTAGATCTCTCTCTTAGGTTTCGTGTATGCGCGGGGACAACTCATCAAATCACACCAACATGTCAAGATTTCGATCACTATCTTCCATAGGAACGGGTGCCAACAGGGTGTCATTCCTGGTCGATTGCGCCACCCATCGCCCATTCGCGTATTACCTTGAGAGATGGTGCTGAGCTTTTGTGCTCGAACCACGGGTCTGCTCATAGTAGCCAGCTTGAGACCAAGAGGCACATGTACTCTTACAGTGATTGTGAGCCAGCCGTGTTGGGACATTTAGCAGCGTCAAGGCTATTGACTATGCCCCCGAAACGACTGCTATACCGCGTCTCAACCAGATTCCTAAAGGTATCTGGCTGCATTGAGCCAGGAAGCTGCGCTGAACTTCTTAGAGATATATCCTTCTTGATGTCGAATAAATCCCCCAGAGTAGTTACCACGACCCGATCATCGTCACCATCTGCAATCATCTGACCTACTCTCAAGGTTTTCTGGTTGGAAACGTCTCTAGCCACCGAGCATAACTCAAGGCACTGCTTTAATATATTAAGATCCTCCTGTAAATGCAGCGCCTCGTTGTTGTTTCTCGAGTCCTCATTCACTCCTAGGAACTCCAGACGTTTCTGAAGGCGGCTGATAATCTCTGCAAAACTTTTTTCATTCTTATCCAGAGCTTGACGCGTCAGCTGCTGTCCTTCAAATGGCGCCTCTGCGGCTTCTTTAGTGTTGAGTTGAGGTGGTCTTTTGGCAACAGGTGATTCTGGTGTTGTTAGTGAATTTATGTAAGACTTGGCATCTTCACAAATATCAAGACATTACTTGGTAACGACTATCTCGTCCTCTAGACATACAGCTCCAGCTAAGGCGGCTTCCGGGAGTTTAACATTAAGTTGTCTTAATCTCTCGTCGATCCGCTGCCGATAGATCTCAAAATGATATAACGTATCTTTGATCATGTCATCATACTCTTGAATAACCTGGTGAGAGACCTTGGAGGTTTGCCTGTAAAGGGGAGGAAGTCAGCAAAGCTTATAGTAGCGGAAGGTTAACACCAACATTGTGAAAGCTCCTAGGCCAACTGAGATAGTGGACTTATACCCTGCAATAGTTTCTATGAAATCGTTCATGTCACCACCCATGAATTTCATATTTTTCCAATCTCGCAGGCCATTCTTTGAGATTCTACTAAATGTTTTCATTGACTGTGCAAATTCATGGCATGCTTGTCCGCATCGACTAATCGGACCTTGAAGAAGCACTAATACTGATGCCTCAGTATCCACCCCGTGTGTCATCGAGTCCAGAATATTGGTAAGATCGCCAAGCTCATTCCGTAGCTGCCGTAAAGTTTTGTTGCGATCTTTGAAGGGCCGGATGGTATCCTGGAGCAGGTTCACCGACTGAATAGCGGATATTATGATAGCGATCCTCGAGCTGGCCATTCCCAAGGGTTCCGCTATTGTCAAAGTTCGGGGCAAGGCCACACTTGAAGGCCCGTGGGGAGTAGGATTTTCGAAAGTCGTCTCCAGGTCAGCGAGAACGGTATTTGCTGGCATGATATACGCCACTCGGGTTTCAATACTCCCGGCGAATATATGGCCGTAGATCATGCCAGTTATTGAGTCGCGTATGATAGAGCCAGAGTCACCTGGTAGCAAGGGCCCGCTAAATTGAACGGTAAATACTTCATGGAATGTTTTAGCGCTAGGGAGGCGAAAATAAGAGGGTCTTCCAGATAGCACACCGCGTAGAAAGTGACCTGAGCCCGTCAGAGCAGTGATATCCACTCTACCTGCCTTAATTTTGGCGACGCTTTCCCTTGACAGAATTGGTAAGTCGGACGTTGGATATTGGGCTTGATCAGCCTCGATCAACGCATAATCCAGCTCTCTTGATGAAAACAAAGGGTCATTTATACGGCGACCGGGGGTCCCACTTTCTAGGGCTAAAGACACTGGCGTTTCTTGCCGATCATATTTACTGGTTGCGACACTCTCCGTTGGGCTAGATGTCAAGAGAGAGCATTCTTTTGGCTCGTCATGCCAAAAATCGCCATCATAATCATAGTCTGAACTTCTGTTGTCGCTCGTCATGGGAGACAGACTATATTGACTCATGAATTCGGATTCTTCAACATCAATGTCATCGTCTAACAACGCTCCCAATTCACAATCATTATCGTCGATGACATCTTCACCGTATCCCCGCGTTGCAAACTCACACATATCAATTTCAGAGAAGATGTGTTGTGGGGCAAGGTAGAACTTCTTGCCGTCAATTTCAATAACACCTCCTATAGTTGCTAACTTCAAAGGTAGGCGAGGATCTTCAGCTAAGTTTGTTTGTACCAGTTGCAGAGCCTGTGGGCTAAGAGGTTTTTGTGCACCAAAAATTGGACGGATATTGTAGAATGACTCTTGTCTACTCGCTTTGCCGGCTTGCGACTGCGTGTGAAATGCGAGGAGCTGTAAGTTCACTATGTGAGGAGGGCACCCCCAGTGCCCAAGGTCTATTCCAGGTGGACAGCGGTCGAGGACACCGGATTTTCGAACGGCAGCCACAGCCTGTTTTCGGGATTCTGGCTGCTTGCACGAGAACATAATGCGAGGAACTGCCATCTCAGAAGTTTGGCCGACCATAAAGATATCGTAATTCAAAGCGCTAGAGGAGGGCACAGGGCCACAACTAGAATTGAGGATCTCTTGGATATCTGCCTTGATCCGTTCGTATGCTTCTTGAGCAGGGCCTTTAGCTTCCCAGTATTTAAACTTGACTTTGATTGTTCCGCACAATATGCCAATCGAGGCTTCCGGATCAGGCCAGAGTTGTTTTCTCTTTGGCATGAAAAAGAGCGATTTTCTGATACGTGACGTACTCATTATCACTGCAAGTAAAAATGAGCAAAACCATACGACGTTTCACCCCCGTGCTTGAAGATGTTTAGATCATCGGATTTTTTCAGAATTTAGACAGACCGATTCCAAGGTTGGGGGGAGATTGAAGTGTAGAACCAGTCAGGCTGAGCTCTTTTCAACAACCTTCAGCCTCGTGCTGACGAAGCGACAGGTTGGGCATATTTGGGTATCTTGTCCTGCATACACGGATGGCTGTACAAATGGGGCCTAATAATTGGTCAACAGGAGTAAGGGTAGGGTCATATATAACATGCCCCTCCATCAACGTGCGCTTTGTACACTGTCAACCTTAGCATTCCCAGTGGACTCCATGATCTACTCAATGAGCATGCCCCTTAAACAATCCATACTCGAGTACCCTATACCTCCGAGTACTCAAGAAGAAATTGCTCGCCAGTTCTGGGGAAATGGAGGATTCCAGCTAAATAATGTCAGGCCTTACTTTCAATACTATACCGAGCAGTGCAGAATAGTGTACCAGTCACACAAAGATCAACTACTCCTCAAAACTCACTCTGATATAATTGAAATCGCTAGCGATATCTTGGGTGGCCTTGCTCGGTGTGAAGTCAGAAACAATCTTGATAGGCGATCCAATAATTCCAATATTCGGACTGACGATACTCTAAACGCCTGCATCGAGCTCACCGTCCGTCTTCTCTTCATGCTTGATGTCGGCGAGTTTCGAAATACTTTTTCAGGAAGACCAAAGCTGGTCTGGTTAAACGGTTCTTTGCAAGACTTCATGAAGGAATTATACCCAGAGAAGATTCCGCTCAATAGCGATGGAATCAAACTAGGGAGGGGTTTCGATGTGTACAACATGGTTAGGATCGCCGGATTTAATATTGAACTCACCACCAACATGTGGGATCACCTACGTTTACGAGATACAGACAAAACTGTTACGCTTTTTCATCATGCTTCGTTTCTAAAAGGGCAGCGGCGGTATGTGCAACTTCTGATTCTAGGCTGACTTTTAACTACTTTCCTTATTGGCTCAATGTCCAAGCAAATACTTATGTACCACATACCTTGCTAGATTCTCATTCTTCCCAGACGGTCTCGTGGATGAAACACTAGCCACTCTCTCCCTTCTCTTCCCACAAGGGGACCAAAATACCCGAAAGTGGTATAATAAGCAGGTATCGCCTGATGAGCTCGACCAAGAAGTTCAAGAATGTGGTTCACCCCAAAGGCAGATTGAGGAGTATAACTACTGGCACGACCGACTCGTGATATTAAAAGAAGCATTTGACGAGACAAGACCATCAACGCTATCCCAGTGGTGGAATGACAGGCGGGAAGGAACGCAATGGTATACCTTGTGGGTGGCTATCTCCTTGACTCTCCTGTTTGGCCTGATCCAGAGCATAGTTGGTGCCGTACAGTTGTACAAAATATATAATCCTTAGGCTCGCAAGTATAAAATTTGGTCATCTACATAAAGCGATATTTGCGTGTAGAATTGACGAGGTATTCCAGAGCCGTACCATCAAGAGTTGTTTGTTACTCTGTAGGATATTTTTCAGTAACATTATATAGCGGTTAAGAAAGTATCAATATAAGGAAAATACGTTGTATTTTTTTTCATGTGTGCACCATTAAAGAGTGATTATCTTATCAGCGCCGTGGACTTCTCGATATATATCAAGGATCTACATTAGTTACCTTCCATTCAATCCTAGTCGAGCCGATTGGGCACCGGTATTGTACAGGTGGCGCCGGCTACCAAGAAATTGGAGCACCTACGAGTTTCTCGAGGGACAATCTTGCTTTGTCAAGCAGCGAGGGTTCTGGACTGGTCATTGTATTCCTAAAGTGAACAATTCGTCTGCCATCAAAGAATGGACCACCATTCGACTGCTTGGAGTTATTACGCGATTGGACCCAAGATCAGAAGCTTGATAGTCTCGGTTTGACCAACCTTGAGTAAATATGTTGCAAGGCTGTGAGGCGACCCTTCTCCACCTAACATTCGAGCTGTAGCGGCTGCTACGTCGATCGCCCGGTCATTATTCTTTGTGATCCGTTCCAACCATTCCATGACCTCTGATTTCACTTATTGAAATCGAACCGAGTATCCGCAAATTCATCAGTGGTGACTTGATCGTATGTGACGGTTCTAAAGGAGCGAAATTTCTTTATTCCCTTGGTCCCGAGTAAAAGGTATGTCAACGAGTTCCGCAAAAACAGTACCCAGTTTCCAAATGTCGTTACGACGAAGGAGTATGCTGTGATCGTAAGCTGCCCTCATGAAGGAATTCGAACGGCCGAAATCGGTAATCCGGGCCACTAACCTGCACTCCCTAGTATCCTCGCAGAGGAGAATATTAAAGAGGTTGATATCGCCATGAGCTATAAAGAATTCGTTATGAAGACATCTTACTGCATCCGCAAGGCCCTCGAATTGATCCCACAGCGAGTCTCTCCACTGCAAATAGGACCGGTCCTTGATAGTACCATTGAAAAGTTGTCGTAGGTCGCCCATGGAGAGTGGGAAGACGAAATTACGGCTAAATGTGCCGCATCCATCATATTGAAATGCCCCCAGTGGCGTCACAATGTTCGGATGACGGACACGGCCGATAAAACTCAGAGTTTGATGTTCATGGTGAAACTGTTCGTCGGTGATCTCTGGCTTCAATTGTTTCACAGCAACCTAGAACCGGGATTGGCGTTAATTCGATCCGGTACAAGATAGGGCACCACCTACCATTATCCCGGTCCCTTCCCTAATCTTGTTTGTTCCATCAGTTGATGGGGCCATCACAGCATTGACCTTCAAAACCCTGGACGTATATCCTTCTGTTACAATGTGATAACCATCATTCATATCCCGCATTTTCAGTTCCAGAACGTATCCTTCAGTATTTAGCTGTTCACCCTGAACAAGGAGCGTGTCTCGTGCCGAGTGTAAGGTAGGTAGGGTGTCGGCCTCTGGATGCTTAGGGGGAGCTTTCAGGTAAGGAGACTCGCGTGAAGCCGTCAAGGGACCAGACTTGGTGTTCCCATCATTGTATATTGTGCGGAACGTGGTTACACTCTCGGAATCCCTGCAGAATTCCAGCTCGGCCTGTGCACGTGTTTTAGGAACAACTGCTGGGTTAGGATAGTGGGGATTTATGATCTTAAGTCTGTGAGATACCTCGGAGATTTAAGGCAAATACGGTCAGAAAGCATCTATAGCGGGCGTGACTAGCTCGGTGGGCTGCGGCGATTATGGAAATAGTTACTAACATTGACCTGATATTGCCCGGGGTCGAAGAGAGCCTCTAGGGGCTGGATGAGCTCTGGATATGCACATATCGATCATTTATGTACTGCACTATGTATTGCGTCGCACGGTCCATTGTGGTGAAGGTTGGGAAAGAGGTTCCCAGGTGCGTTCAATAGTCGTGCCTCAGCCCTTGAATACGAAGAAAGTTGGAATAAGCATGCGCGGTGTGCGACGCCGAGCGGGGTTCACTGAAGTGGTGTGCGTCGTCACTCATGATCGTCTAGCGGCTATCCATCGTATAACAATTGGCTATACATCAGCGAGGCGCTTACGATCGCCTCCAAAAAGCCCGACATCTCATAGTACACTTAGGGCCGAGTCCCCGTTTGACCATCAATAGCAGGACAATAGCCTTTGGGGAAAATTAGCCAAGATTAAATATTTTATCCGTTCAGACAGCTTTAGTCGGGTGTTGTATTCCAAGTTCATTTGACGAGGACAGGGCGTTTCCGCTCCTGATTTTCTGGCGGCAAGCCCGCTTGGCCCCCTTATTAATTCCCGTGAGTTCGTTTTCGAAGCCTGGTGTCTCGCCTGGCGTATGCAGCACACATCGGTTGCAGGGGTTACCGCAGCCCTATATCGTAGTGCTTGGGACATGATCAGCTTTGCTGATGGAGAGGAGAGTATTGGAGGCCAGGGCGGCTATTAAGCTATTAATGGCGTCGCGTATACCATATGGACCTTCTGTCCTAACGTACATTCACAACCCATTTATCTTTCACCACCATGATTGTGGTCTACCAAGGCGCATTTGGGATGAATCAACCTCTGAAGAGTTAAGTCACACCCTGTTCCAATTTAATATAGTTGATCCGAACATTAGGAGCATTGTAGCTCGAGGATGTAGGTCCGCTATTGGCGCATTCTCGTAATGTTCTTATGTACATTCTTAGGCTGCAGGCGCTCACCAGCTTCCAGCTTTCGACGTTTATTACTTTCCATTTACTATTTAATATCGTGTTGCAGCTGGAAAGGTAGAGCAAGAAAAGCTGTCATATCATCTCGGATTCTGTAGCAAGAACTATGCTATTTTTTATTTTCAATCCCTTAAATTTGTCCATTCGAAGACAAAAGGGCAACAAAACCACTAACCAGCCAGTGGCTCGCC
This sequence comes from Aspergillus diversus, assembly GCA_027569885.1. NCBI lineage: Eukaryota > Fungi > Ascomycota > Eurotiomycetes > Eurotiales > Aspergillaceae > Aspergillus > Aspergillus diversus. Next base: position 801,804 of record JAPDKZ010000016.1, read on the forward strand.
GCTCGACCGCTCACCCGATGGCCAGTTCTCCATACCCTGTGGTCGTATATACTAAGTTCTCTGTATCAAGGGATTATATAGAGAGAGTGAAAGTAGAGGATAATCCATGGAAAATCGTTGCGCAGACGAGCAGAGAAGCTTTGGTGTTTATCCCGCGTTGTTTGTGGCTTAGAGAAGTAGGTTCCGGCAAAAGGAAACAGGCTTAGTTAATATGACCCATATTGATTGACCTGGGTGACAAGTGGTCTGAGCCATAGAAACCGCTTTTGTGGAAGGAAGAATGCTGGGCTTTACTGATCTGCCCTAATACCATATGCAGAAAATAGCATCCGTGGTGGGGAATTCGCAAAGTAAAACCCCTTAGCATGCACCATACAGCTCCAACGTTGATGGAGACTATCCACATCAGCCAGCGTAACATGCGCTTCAGCCATATCAAAAGACGCCAGGCCAGGGAATTTTGGAGTAAAAAGACTGAGAATGGTATGGTTTTCAAAGGTGAGAACCAGGATTAACAGTAGCTTAAATTTTATACCAGTCTGTTCGTCTCTGTTCGAGTCACCGGTCTCTCATAAAATCTAGAAGGCTTTAATCCATAACTCACAGAGGTAGCAGAAATAGCAGCCATATTTTCACACAAAACATCAGGCAAGCCCGAACCAAGAAAGCACACTCTGCACATCCGTAGGCACGAAATGTCCCACTCCAGCAGCGGAGTATCCCACCAGCTGACTTCCATCTCCATAAACGACCTCCGTATACCCAGGCAAGGGAACATCGGAATTATTCCCCGTATTCGAAACCCCAAACACCGTCGACCACTCCTTCAACGCCTCGCCAAAGTTATGGTAGCTCACAAAGGTATCCGCCTCCCCATGCCAGAGCTGAAGCCGTGGATATGCGCCGCTATAGCCCGGGTACGCTTCCCTGACCATAGCCGCCCATTCCTCGCCGGTTTTAGTAATCTGTCCATTAGCACACGCGGGATCTGCGGTGGTTGGACTCGATCCTGGCGATCCCGCAAGACATCCATACGGAACACCAGAAAAGGCCGCGGCAGCCGCGAAGGTATCCGGGTAAGCGGCGATCAGGACATTGGTCATCATGGCGCCTGACGAGGACCCGGTCACGTAGACTTTTCCTGCGTCCCCATTGTATTGGGTTAGGGCGTAGTTGACCATGTTGACCAGGGAGAGGGAGTCTCCGCCGCCATTGTGGGTGAGGGATTCGGTGGTGCTCACGTCCCAGCAGTTGTTATCTTGGATTGCGCTGGGATAGAGGAGGATGAAACCTGCTTGGTCGGCTGCGGAGTGAAAATCGTACATTCCAAAGTAATCTGGGCCATTTCCGCCACAGGGGTGTAACTGTAGGGAGTGTGTGGGTACTTAGTAGTGCTTCTGGGATGGGGGAGTTGTAGATACGCACTGCGAGGATAACTGCTGGTTCGGATGCTAGGGTGTCCGGGACATAAATATATAATTCGTTATCACCGGGATTGTCTCCAAAGTCGAAAACCTGGGTCAGACTGGCAGTATGGACTGCAGCCAGGAAGAGGCTGAAGGAAAACAGTAAGCATGGCCGCATCATTATGAAAGAAAATGTCATCTTAGCCGTGTATCAGATGGAAGAGGGAGCCTTGTAAAAGCGTGTGTATCGTTTGCAATTACCTTAGGTTCTCAGTGACCTTTTATAAGACTCCATGGCTCGGCTACCACCTGCCAGGACAACTGCCGCTTGACATCGACAAGATTGAAGCTTTTCATGTGGAGATGATAATTAAGACCCCCCATGTGGGAGCATGTGGGAAACTCTAGATAACGTAGCGGTACCTAGAGACGGGCAAATACCGATTAACTGCCGACCCTGTTTCAATAGATGCTCACATGAAGAAGGGAGGTTTCAGCCTGCTTTGACCTGCCTTTGCCACATCGTCTCTTAAGCTATATAAGGCGGGCCGCAAGCTTGACTCCGCAAAAGAAAGACTGTTTTGGCACGGGCTTGCTTTTGGCGGAAGCGACAAGGGTAAGGAGGGGCGCTATTAACGACACCCTGATTGGTGCTGGGTTTCTCCCGGATGAGCCGGGCGACGATCTTTGATTTTAGGCTTTATCAAGGAATGAAACGTGTGGAGATGGTTGTTTCATCCCGCTGGAGATTCACTGTTTAATGCCGCAACGTCGACCTCTCCGGTTGTACTGGTCAACACACGGCATCTCTCGACAATACTGTATGATGTGATTTCTAATTAATGGTCTACATTGACCAACCCACTAGCTAAGTATTGATTTATGTAGCCCGCTTTCTCAAGAAAGCGAGTAGAGTTACTTTATAATGTGTTCTGACAACACGAGGTTTTACCCCGCCTTGTCTCTTATCACTAGTAACTAATATTCCGTTCTACAAAGGGGGAGATCGGATTCCACATTTCACCAAGGGACTATATAATCAGCCTGATTGTTCGAAGCTAAAATTAACCAGAACAGGTTAAATCGAACTATTACCAAACCATCTCTCTGAACCCCTCACAAGGAGCAACAATCACACCTAGACCAAGGCTCCCAAATTCTTAAATCGGCAATTTCGCATGATCCACTTGCCGGTCTTTGCTCTCCAAGGCCGTAGCATGTATGAGGAATTTGGGGTTCCAATAAATCCAAGCCCTAATGGTGGGACTTTTTCGGGAATAATGGGCTTCATCAGACAGCTTGTTTCCAATTGTAATAAGCAAAGGTTGTTTTGTATCACTAGTGTTTCCCACAGGCTCCTTGTATCCTTCCTCACAGCGATCATCGCCCCTATCATATACCTCAGTCCCTTCCTTGTTGTCGGTATTAGGGAGGGTTTTGTTGTCATCCGTCAATAAATTGGTGAATGCTGTTGCCGAAGGTAGAAGTAGATGAATCAGTGTATTAAAATATCTGAAAAGCATGTATAGAGTATTAAGAGTTAAAATTATCCAAGTAGGGGGACTATGACCTAGTATGGTTACACAACATCTCGAATCAGGCTACTGATCACCCACAAAATATCCCCGAATCTTAATCCAACCCCTTCCCCCTCAAAAGCGTGTAATAAAACGAATATTAAGAGTTGCTTAACTATCTTCTTAAGTATAATTTAGAATACTTCTCTTATAATCTTAACTTGTCTCATTCTCCTCCTATTTTGTTCCTTCTTTCTCACTTTCTTTTTTACTCTTAAGTCCTAATTCGGTTTCTTTCTTAATTGATATTAATAAACATCTTCTTATTCTAATTTTCTTTAGAAAATATATATGCTTGACTAATTTCTCTAATAATTATTTTCAAATAAAGTAGTGTCTATTTATTACTAGTGTATTATATTTTCAGGACTCCTTACGCCTGGTGGTCTACAAATAGTCTCTATTTTATTTTTTACTCTAATAAAGAAAAAGCCTTAACTATGACCAGATAAATCAAATAATCCTGGAAATATAAAAGACATTGAAAAAAAGAAAATATATAAATATTTAAACTCCTATATGATCACCTATCATGGTACTAAGGAGCCGGCCAGTGATTTAGGTACGGCGGAGTGGACGGGAAGCCCTGTTTTCTACTTCCTCCCTGTAATCATCTGACAAATAAAGAGTCTGTAAACCTAACTAAACTTCCACATGTCGTAGGACATCGTGGAGCCATGAACCAGAAAGCTCCCCCTAGTCAGACAGAATCCTTTACTCACCGAAGCCGACCTCATCCAAACAATATTCTTCCTCTTCCTCTTCTTGTTGTTCTTCGACAGGCTGCAACATGATGCAGATATACTTCACAACCGGCGACACACTAGGCTCAAGATATACACCAAGATCTTCACAAGCTCGCGAATTCTCAGCTAGGGCGGGCCTCCGTTGGAACAAATGCTTTTTCATTTCCCGGCTCCAGTAGCCTTTTATAAATTCGGCAAGCGGTAGATTCAATCGGTCATATGCGGCTTGGAATTTTGAAAGTAGCTCTTCAAGCTCAAACAAAAGGTCTTCCTCCTCCCACTTAATGTGTTTCGAATCCTCGGAATCATGCGGTATAAACGAGTATGGAAAGGGCCCACTTGAACGGCAGCAAATGTGGGTTATTTCCAGATCATGAAATGTCAGGATCCGAATGAAGGCATGGCAGAAAGATTTAGTATTATTGGCGAATGCCATAAGTGTCTCTAAAGCTGTTTGGGTTTGATTTTCAAGGCCAGGGACCCTTGAAGAGGGCAGTGTGTATTTTAAAGCGGTTGATATTACAGTGCAACCATGTGGCGAGCAGGCGCAAGAGCATACATCAGCAAGCTCTGCAGTGAGGACCTTTCTTAAAAATGTGAAATGTTCAGTATCTGCAAAAGTGGGCCACCCGCCGGAATGCCAACGACAAGAAAAAAGTAGACGAAGAATCAAGGTTCGTAACCTCGGCAAATCATCATCCTCGAACTGAAAGTTAGGATTCCTGATTTTCGAGAAGAGCCAGGTAGCTCTATCAGTTAATTCGATCGCGGAGTGTCGATAATCATAACAATCCAATGGCATATGCCCAAACTCGTTTCTGCTGTGGCAATCATGGAAACCAGCGTCATATAGTTTTTGCATCTGCGCACGTGTGAGATTCTCACAATGATATACCGTTTCGGCTGAATCCACAGGTAATGATGATATATTATCTCCAACCATGTCGCGCTTTGACCATACCTCTCGCCATTCCCTAGGGTCTAGAGTCGGCTCAGTGGATACACGGCGAGATAGCAGGGTTTTAAAAATTGCAGTAGCCTTCAAGTCAGGGAGAGAGTCATCGAATAGACCCATGTCACGCTGTTCCTCGGGTGATAAATAACTCCTTCCAAGAGCTTGGAGTTTTCTTCTTCGAGCAACGAGTTCTCTTATCAAAAGTCCTTCCATCCTGTCATCGGTTGATCGGCTAAGAGCCCTGGCAGTCAACGGCGCTCCAGCGTCCAGCATAAGCTTCACGGATGATGTGCAATTCCACTCAATTGCCCAATCCAGTGGAAACACCGCCGGCATCCAAAAGGGATTTGCTTTTCTAACATCCTCTCCAGCATCTAGGAGGATCTTAATCCCCTCCGGCCAGCCTTTGGCAAGCTCAATGGGCCTATACTGACCACCCAATAGATCGTTAGTAGAACAGTATCCAGAAGCCAAAAGACTTTCAAGTCCATCTGCGGACTCCAATATCATACATCTCGCAAGATCACTCATATGGCATGCTTTAGTCATCAGCATATGACATTAATTGGTGATCAGGTAAAAATTACCTTTATCATGGTTTAACAATATCAGCTGGATTAGCTCTTTGTTGTGCGGTGACAGGGCATAATCGGTAATGAAGCCTCCGCGGTCAATAAGTTCTAAAATTACTGGGACATATAGCTTCCAGTTTGTCCAGCACCAGACATGACAGACCAAAGCGTCTAGGGGACTCTCTCCCCCTGTAGAGATTGTATCTGCCCGAACCCCGGATTGGATCAGAAATGATATGAGGCGACATATCAGGGCGCCATCCACGGCACGATGAAATAAAACACTTGCCAAGGAACAGGTCCACTGAAATAATGAGTCGAGATCCCAGATGTCTGTTTATTAACAAGCAACTTACATGTAACAGGCTCTCACCATACTGATCAGTGTCTGTAGGTCTCGCCTTATGTGTGGAAAATATATCCCGAAGCTTTAAGATAAGCTCCTGAACTTTTCCACTACGACCCAAATCCCAAATGATCTCAAGAATTGACTTTCGATCGAGGATGCCCCGGAAGTGTAGCGATGAGCCGATCGAAGAGCCCCCAGCCCCTCTGCTCACTTGTACCATGAACGTGAGCGAGACTCCTAACATCGTGCTGCTATACCTCAATTTCCCGCTAATTACTTCGCTCTCCCGACCCGCTGAATAGGACATACAGGATCGCAAGTGTCGCGGTGAGCGGGCTCTATGAGCTTCGTCTCGGCTACGACAATTTCGCCCTCCGCCTGATGAAGGAAACAGACTAGAGCATTGACATGTTGCAGTCAGGGCTCTCTGCCTCGCTTCGGATGCTTGCTCAAGGGTTTCTTGCGCATCATGTAGCATCCGAAAGTATGCAGGTTTGGCAATGAGTCCGCCCGGGCCAAGACGGGCGACGGTTGTTTCCTACGAATAAGTTAGACCCAGTATGGAAGATAATAAATCAATCCCTATCTCACTTGTGTGTTAATGCGAGTGATCAGTTTGCTGAAATCCTGTGTGTCCTTCCTTAATTGTGTTACTTGTGAAAGTACCTCGGACCCCTGGGAGATATTTGCCCTAGTTATGCTGATTAGTCGACATATTTAGACCCATGAGTAGGTCCCGAGTTTCCATGTAAGGAACACTCACACGCCCAAAACTGTATTCAAATTCAACTGTAGCCCCTCTAAAAGATCCACTGTGTCCATCAAAGTCTGTTTCCGGAAGGGATACAAGGCCCGTTTTGCATGGGCATTCAGCTTCCCGCTGAGGGTAGAAGGCTGACCACTGGCTTGAAACCTATGAACCAGTTTATCAAGTCTAGATATGGCATCCTTGCACGCCAAAAGAGAGTCGGTAATTTGGGCAGCAATGGCCGGACTGATGATATTGCTGTTGTTCATCATTTCTAAATGCTGTAGGATGCCTCGGAGGTGCCTCAACTTAGCGAGGACAGCCTCAATATCCTCGCAGCTGGTGCTCCATGATTCGTAGTATGAAATGATGCCGTTGCATGCTTGTATCCCTAGTGACAAGATTCCAGCGGCGCCCGCAGCGACAGAAAATGGGTCGGACATGGCATGGATGGCAAGGGGAGGCTATAAACTTCAGTAGAATTAAGGAGTCATGTTGTTGTATGAAGTCCTTGATTGAGCAGATCTCGGGGTCGTGTTTGTATAGTATATAACTTACTATTTCTGTTTGTAAGCGCCGCGGCAAGGCTGATCTAGATTATTTCAGCGTGGGATCGACTAGTAGACCTCCAAGCATTGGCGTAAGAAGGATGGCTATCTATAGTTAGGAGTATTAATGGCGAAGAGCGAATCCAGGTAGAAAACGAATAGGGGAAGAGGGAAATGGTTTGCTCTACGAATGGACCAAGAAACTGAAATGTCTACGGTGACTCCCGCTACTGAACCTTCCGCTGCTGCCCAGCTGCGCCATCACATATGGCGATGAATGAGGCTGAATCTGCCCAATCACAATAAGACACATGTGGATTCAGCCTTGTTAAAGCCCTGGCCGTGAATCAAAACTCCCCATGGAGTACAGCACCAGGCAAACGGTACAAATCTCTAACTTGGATTCAGACAACACCACTAGTAGTCTCTCTAGAGCTTACGCCACAGACCATGCCATGGATTGCTGACGATTGCTGACATCAGAGGATTTAAAATTATTTCACATTAGGGATTGATGGAAAACAACCTGAGAAAGTATTGTTACTGAAGAATCATCCTGTTAATCATGCTAAGCAATCCTAATTAGGGACTCCAATGATTCGTTTAATTAAGCCCTAAGGCCCCTGAGTTGTCAACAAAACCCACCGACGATATATATTGGAAAATTACTATTCCAAAGGTCGTTTTGTTTTTCAGGGGGTGCATGGGTTGAACGAGGCATTGTTTTCAAGGCCGAGTAAGATTGATATCCCTGTCCTGGCAAACATGATTGGGCAACTCTGGGCACGCCCGACGCCAAAGTCCGCCCAAGGCTGCTCAAGGCTGTGAGCTGTGCTCCCCACCTTCAGTAACAGAGACTCCACTCAAACTTGATCCATCTGCAGAGAGAGGTCTATTTGCTTGGTTGCTGCCTGGATGAGCATGTATGCTACTATGAAGTTAATGTCTGGGTAATACTAAAATAATAGCTTTGTCACAGAGAATGCTGGGACAAATTGTCTGTGTTATCAATAAGGTCGTCGATGCGACCGAGGTCTGAGATGGCTTTGACTATGGGACAGTCTGCGGTACTGTCGGAGGTGAGATCTGTGTCAAAAGTGACCTATGATGTTTCATTCCCGTCAAGTGTGGCCGGACTCAGCGAGTCCTGCAGAGACCATGCTTCATCCTGCGTTTGTGAGGTGCCTAGATGATCTCGGACGATGGTGTCACGATACTGGGCACAGCATGTGGCAATTGCCCGGCTGATCCCGGACGAACTACCCGTGACAGAAATAACCTTGTTTCATAGTAGCGACATGGTGTGCGAGCCAGCAATAGCTGAAGAGGCTACATCATCCACGAGGAGTTGGGGTTGCGGGGTTGGTCATATATGATTGCAGGGGGGGTAAAATTATATAGCGGCCTAGTCTTATTTGAAAGATAATCCTTCACCTTCCCCATAATACCATTAATATCAAGCCTAAAGCGTTAGTAGTTTGCCTTCCCTAACATAGAGTACGCAGAAGACGCTATTAAGATGGAAGTAGTGCAGATCTGGGCGTAGACAGTAGACCTATACACATCAACCGAAATAATGTGCAGCGATTGTAGTTAATATTCTTCGGGCTGCTCTTCAAAGAAGTCAAAGCATGGCATACTAACAACCCCCACAGTGATACTACCCTTGTTAAGTTACTGCTATATAAGTAAATTGCAGTTCCAAGACACAGGATACTAGCATGATTAGAGTATTTACCAACTCTAGAACTAGGTAACCCCCATGCATCACCCTACTATAGTCTATACAAAGAATTTAAGGACTAGTAGGATCCTAAGCTAGTGAGGTTGTGCTAGATATATATGTATGCTTCAAGTCCGTTGTACAAATCAAAGTATCAAGCACTTTTTCTTTGTTAGCTAGATAAATATACAATAAAGTAGTAGACGAGCTATAGAGCAAAGTAATCTCAGCCCTTGCGCCTAGTTGGTCCTAAACCGTCCGTACGTACTCAAAAACCCGAAAGGACATATTAAGAGCTAATAATTATTCAGGAGATCTTACGGTTACACAACAACGGTCCCTAATCGGAATATTGACCACCACGGAAAATCCCGAATCCTAATCCGACAATCTCTCCCTCAGACATCCCCCGTATAGGTGTAATTATGCTTTCTGAGCATACGCCGCAATAGCCGGCTCCTCCGAAGCCTTAGGATTAAACGCCAGAATCTCCGCCACAGCAACCAACAACAGCCCATGCGTGCCCAGCAGATCATCAACCCCCAGTTCACCCGGCAACAACTCCAAACACACCTTACCCAAATCCAGCCTCTCCACATCACCGGGTCCATCATGTCGGAGTGCATCGGCAATCAGCGCCCAAGCTAGCGGGTTATACAGCATCCCCTCGTGTAGATAAGCTCCGCCAGCCGGCTGCAGCGGACACACAGTTTGGACGTGGTTATTCGTCACACCCACACCGCGCTCATCGTTCAATATCGCGGAGGCGGATTTGCCTGTCATTGGCTGGACGATTTCATCAAAGGAGGAGAAGAGGGTCGTGGTGGGGACGTAGGCAGAGTCTCCGCCGTTGCTGCGTAGGGTTTGGATGAAGTTTGACTTCCAGCCTTGTTGGAAGAAAGACGGGGTACATGCGGTTCCAGAGGCCAAGGGGCAGAGGACGTTCGCGACAATTGTGCCGTGGAAATCGGGGCTGATCGCGATGAAGTCCTCGACCACATCCCTGGTAGAAGGCCAGTACTTCAGTGACCACTGGGTATTCAGGCAGCCCTGGGACCAGGCGACGACGGCGATGTTGGTCTCTGAGACGGTGGAGATGTAGTTGATGGCGTAGGCGACGTATTGGGCGTTGAGCTCGGCGTCGTCGAGAGATGACTTGGGGATGTTTACCCAGACGATGTCGGCTTCGGGGATAGCGGAGGAGAGTTTGGCGAGGTTGTAGTAATAGGTTGTTCCGCCTGGGATGGCGGTTCCAGGGACTAGCAGGACGGGTTTCTTGCCGTTTTTGCCGTATTGAAAGGCCTTGGGGATGTGGATAGCGCCGCGGAGGGTGGCTTCGTCGATGGAGTAGGGGGCGTCTCCGGGGGCTTTGGAGGGGTGGATGCTCTGCTTGGGTTTGGGGTTCTTGTTTGTACCGGAGTTCAGCTGGTTTGAGTTATATCCGTTGAGGAATTCGGCGATGGGGGCTGGGAGGAGTCCTGATGAGCCGAGGGAGCCCAGGGCGTCGAAGAGTCCGGTGATATCGAGGACAACATTGAGATTGAGGGGAATGGCGTCGAATGCCTCCTGGACTGTCATTGAAATGCCAGCGGCTGCCTCGCCCAGGATGCTCGACCGAATTGATAGCGCGGTTTCTGATAATCGCTTTCCATTCAACGACGGGTGGTTGGAGGCCTCCAAGAGAGTGGAGGAGAGGTCGGGTGTGGACACTGCCCGGGCTGAGCAGAGGGCCACCTGGAGAGCGACGGCGCTCAAGACAGACGTCAATCTCATAATGAAGCAAAAAACGAGTGAATATTTTAAATAAAGAGTGACTGTCAAAAGAGCGACTGGAGGAAATGACAAGAAACGAGAGTCTCGAGAAAGAAACTAGCCGGCTCGACTCTTATTATTGACAGCGACGGGAAGCAAGGGGGGAGCTTTTCTGCTCCACCCCAAGGGTCCTGTTCGCACTCCAGATCCTCATGGCAAATGAAAATCATGATGGTAAATGAAAATGGCCCCAATATCATCGTTCTCGAAGCCCAAGCTCCAACAAAACAGGGAAAAAAGGGGCCATGATCTCCGCATCTCCGCATCCCCGCACATGGCCAAGCCGCTACTTCACGAACCGTTGGTCTCTAGCGCCTTTCAGCGGAGTCGAGCTGACATTCCTGGCTCGTATCTAAAATGAAGATCATCGCAGGAATGATTCAGGCCAATAGTTTTGTTTACTAGTCAAATCATGGTGAGGGTCCAGCTCGGTTTCGGCAATTATCAATATCGGCACTTGCAACGGGGTCAAATCCGAACACATATTTAAACATGGCTTGTACCCAGCCCGAGAACCAGTCTCAGGCTTGAAACTCTGGATACATTCAGAACATACAGAGTAAATGGAATCATCACTCTGCGCCAGAGAAAGTCAGGAGATCATCCAAACCCTCATAGTCAATCTCCTCCCAGCCAGCTGCCTCAGCACCACCACCGGTAAACCACTCCGCCTGGCTGGCATCCTCCTTCAGAATCCACGATAGCCAATTCACAGCGGCAACACCGAAAGCTCCTCCCTCGGGCTCGGCGTAGGTTCCAAGATGTCCAACGGGATAATTGCCCACCCACTTCGGGACTCCTGTCAACCCGTCGTAATCATCCATTCCCTTGAATCCCAGTTAGCCACATATCCCACTACCAACAAGTCCATCGAAAGAATAAAGGAAAGGGGAAGGACATACATTAGCATAAGCAATGTCCGTCGGCCCACCCAAAAAGTAAAACACCGGTTTCTTCACCTCCGAAATCGTCTCGGGCCCTTCACCCGGTATGCCCAGTAGTCCACCCAACAACCCCATATCCGGCAGGAACCCAGAGTTAAAAATCCCCAGGTAGCTAACTCTCGGATCATCACGCATCTGGTACGCCTCCAGTCCACCACAGCTTTGACCCGCAACAGCCAACCGGGTAGTATCGACGGAAGCGTACTTGCCTGACCCCGCATTCTCCTCGATCCAATCAAGAGCGTCTTTCATTAGTTGGACGGTGGTTTGGCCCGAGCCGTCGGGGGATCCGGAGGCGATGACTAGGAAGCCGTAGGATGCGACGTCGGTGAGGAGGTTGCCGAAGAGGGTGCCGTTGGCAGAGCAGGCGCCGTTGCCCCAGATCAGAACCGGGAGGGTTTCGTTTGAAGGGGGGGTGTTGGGCATGTAGATTGTGTGTTCGGCGAGGGAGGGGTCGGCGGAGTGGGACTATACATTCTTTAGTTTAGTTTATATAGAGGGGGGTTATGGGCGGGGAGTGGGGGGAATACGGCGTCATAAGGCCCGTTGCCTGCCGCAAGAGCGGGTGCGACATAGGTCAACGCGACAACGGAAGCAAGTGTCCACTTCATGATGATTTAATTCAAGATTGAGTTGAAAAAGAGAGTGGGGGTGGCTGAGAAGTGAAGAAGTCGACATCGCGATGTTTATATATTAATCCTGTGAAAAGTTTCCCCACTGCATCCCCAGACTCCGGGCAGGGTTCCGAAACTCAACTGAATCAGATTTTCATACTTAATCGGCAGATGGGGGACTAGATTTGCCATTTTGGCATATTTCGGCTCAGGGCGCCGTGAGTTTATATGCGTGATCCGGTACTTCCTCTAATATTGTGGGTGATCGACATTGCCAAGTCGGCATATCTGAAACAATTAGCACAGCTCAGCCTTACATATTTTGCCTCTTTTGTTTGCGTCCCCACGAGGGACGATGGGGACAGAATTTCTGTAATTAGAGTGCTAGGATGTTGAATCATTCTGTAACCCTTGGGATATGGGGACAGTTGATTCTGTGGCGTCCCCACTGCGCATTTTTTGGACCCCTGACTAAGGGCGCATTTTGTGTTTAAGGTTAGTAGGAACATGCGCCCTCATTTGCTAGACTGCTGCTCTAGAAGCGCTTGGATCATTTGGGTTCCTCAATTAAGAGCGCTGGAGTTGTCGTCACAGGTATGGGAAAGTACTGTATCCCGAGGTCGAGGTGTCCCCAGAATGTGAACATGAAAACACTGCTACCTAACCTTCACCTAACAAAGGTTGTTTTTATCCCGTCCACAACACGGGGGAAGTAGTAAGGAAAACATGTAACAAGGTATATATGCTAGTAAAGGAGGGTTTCGCCTACCAACGCTCTTGATTGTCTTCTCTTGGAGGGAGGGACCAGCCTAACTGGAGGTTAAAGAAGTTACTTTTAAATCGAGATGGCAGCCTGTCACTTGAGTGTTGAGCAGTGCCACTGCGGCGAGTAATGATAAACCCCAGCATAGTATTGCGAATATAATCATTCAGATCTTCCTGGAATAGAACCAAGGCTACTTTCTAGATTACCCAAAAGTATCAACGATTGGCCATGATAATACCTAATGCTCTCTCGGGTCAAAGTTGTATCTGATAACCTATTTAATTTAACGTACAGGTGCGCTCCAACCACAGGCAGGGTGGCGACACTCAGTGGAATAGAGTTGAGTGAAGTGAACTTTCGGAGCACCTGAACAGCAATTTGTGCCCTGGACAACAGTGGGTCCCTGTAAACCAATCCCTAAATTCTGCGCGAACGTCGGCAAGTTTGGAGTGTATATAAACACTGGTGCTTTTGCGCAATAATTTTACGGCTTTATTATGGTCATACATTTTTGCCCAGGAAACCGCCGTCCGACCGGCATTATCCTCAAGGTCTAGTTTAACCCGGCCACTTTCAATTAATATCTTTAGGACCTGGAGATTCCCGCTTGCCGCTGCACATAAAAGTGCTGTTTGTCCGTTTTTATCTTGGGAGTTCGGGTCAACAGATTCTTTTTCAACGAGAGTATGCACGACCTGATGGTGTCCCCGTCCCGCGGCCAATGCAATTGGCGTTCGACCGTCGGCATCTTTGATGGTTTGGTCAACGCGGCTGTCTGTAAGTAACGCTTGCACGACTGCAGAATGGCCGATTCTCGCCGCCTGCGATAGGGCTGTTCGACCGTTATCATCTTTCCAGTTTGGATCATAACTTTCGCATTTGAGCAGCGCCTGCACCATTGAAAGATCCCCTCTCTTTGCCGCTAATGATAGTGCAGTTTGACCTTCATGATCCCTGTGGCTTGGATCACAACTTTTGTGTTCTAGTAGGGCTTGGGCCATTGTGAAATGTCCCCGTGATACCGCCGAGAAAAGTGCCGCTCGACCGTCGTCATTCTTACGATTCAGATCAATGACTTCGCTCGCGAGCAGAACATGCACGACTGGGTCATGCCCACCCCTCACCGCATGTAGAAGGGCCGTATCGCCATAGCGGTCTTGGTGGTCTTAATTAGCGTAAGTTCCACTATGTGCACTATCATTCGCACGAAGAGTACCTTATCGCTCAGCGCTTACCTGTAGAATTTATATCGACTTTCCCATTCATTAGAAGTAGTGCCACTGTCTCCTGATGCCCTTTCATTGCAGCTCGAGAAAGCGGTGTCCGTCCGCTATTATCTTTCGTGTTCACTTCAACATCAGGCATAGTCAACAACATCTCCACGGCCGCACAATCTCCGTTCGCTGCCACCCATGAGAGCAGTGTCCAGCCCTTACTATCCTTGGTGTTTATATCAATACCTTTCGCGAGTAATACGTTCAAAATTTCTTGACGGTTTATCTCGGATCGCCACAAGGGAGAGTGCGTAAGATTATCCCAGGGGACTGTATTAGACTTGCCTTTTTCAAGTAGACGTTTTGTCGTTGACAAATGGCCGCCGGCAAGAGAGCGGGATAATGGTGTACGGCCGCTATAATCCACACACTCCACGTCAACGTGTCGCATTTGCAATAAAACGTCCACCAATCTCTCGTCGCCATTCGCCGCGACACACGATAGCGGCGTTAGTCCGTATAGGTTGTCTTTGGCATTAACCCTGACAGTTCCTTTCCCCAGGAGCATCTCGGCTACATCCCTATGGCCATTCTTTACTGCGCACCATAACGGTATTTGCCCTTGGTCATTTGCAGCATTTATTGCGATCTTTTCATCCTTTAATAGTAGCTTTACCACCGCCTCATGACCATGAATTGCGGCGTACAATAGCGGTGTTTGACCGAAAGAGTCCTTTACATTCGCGTCATATCCCTTATCAAGTAAAACCGTCATGGGCTTGCTTAGCCCAAAAAATGCCGCGAGGTGGACTCCTGTCATCGATGGTTTCATATCTTTGATATCTTCCATATCCGTCTACCGTCAGGGCTCGACTGCACTTTGCTACCTTGGTCTCGTTTTGAAGAAAATTTAGGATCAAATCATCTCCTTCTATCGGCGATCTGCGAGCGTGGTGTCCCCAGTTTTGCGCCGCATAATCATACAGCTTATTTGAAAGAAGTCGCTCGTAAAAATCAGCCTGAGCTTCGCAAAATCTAGTATCAAAGGTTTCGTATGAGAGGTAAGTGATGCAATCAGTTGTGATATCCGACTCCACGTTCGGAAACCAAGACGCCTTTGTCTTCGGGAGATCGAAGTATTCCTGGGCTGTGTAGTGCACTAATCGAACGACTTCGCTTTGGGTATCTATAGTGACCAGGCCTGCGCAAACGGAACCTATAATGCCAATATCGGGAATGAATTTCATGTCGAGCTCTTGCGTCCCAGGCTCGATTGCGACCGCATGCCGTACCTCATCAATCGAAAGTACCCGTTTGGCATAAACAACCCACGACAAAACTCTTTGGGCCAGGGCTTGAAGGCCACCCCCTTGGCTCTGGATCCTTCTCATTGCCTGTTCGTAAGTCTCGTTTAGGTCGCTAGGCAAATTCTGTAAAGCTCGTTCGATACTTCCGATTGTTGGCTCCCTAGCCAAGGAGTCTATATGCAGTGGAGCAAGTAGGAACCTAGAGCTGAGGTCAGAAACCGAAAGCTTCAAGAGAAATGGGGGTAAACGGCACAACATACATTCCTCGAATCGCTTTACTTATTTTGGTCTTTATCGCCCTTTGGAGGACAACGTTCCTGGAGACAAATGACGGTAATCGTTCCATGTGGCCGCCTAAATAGGCCTCAATATCCTCGTCTCTTGCATAGATCACCAAGGTAGGGCTCTCTCGGAACGTATCTTGGATCTCAGGAATAAATCTCGATGTGCAAAATATACTCACTGGTTGCTGTTCCTGAAGCTTCAAGATTTCTGAGAGGAGTCTCTGACGACAGCCACCAGCAGATTGGCATTCATCCAAAGCATCAATGACAACGAATGTTTTTGAGTAGATTGCAAGTATAGAAGATATAATTGGCAAAATTTCATCAATACTCGGTCGCTTAGGCTGCGCCGCATACTGCTTATGGAGCTCTTGAAGGGACTTTGGGATCGAAGCTTGCCTCTGGGCTAGCTGTTTAAGAATGCTTTCCAATAAGTGTTCAACTCTTTGCTCGTCGTGTCGGCGGTAATCGCAATACAAGTATGCAATACCAATATTATCGTCGAGCCTTGTATAGATGTCGTCAATCACGGTAGCCGCGATGGTTGTTTTCCCCGCCCCAGGAATGCCTGGAGAGAAAAGTGTTCCCCCACTCGAATCCAGCCACGCTTGATATTCGGGAGAGTCTAGAAACCATCGACATGTCCCCGGTTGTCGTTTCTCGATATAATCGGCTTGTTGGGAGCTGTAGTCGGTTGGCGTAAGCCACTCCAATATATTCTTTTGGTCTGCGCTGTGCTGCTTCTGTATGATAACTTCGAGCTTCTTCGACGTGTCCGCGATTCCGACCTGTAAATCTATCATAATTCGATTCCATTAGCAAACCACCTCCCTCATCGTAGCGTCAATTTGATTCAAGTACATACCGGAGAGAATGTCGATTATTCTCTTCTCCGCTTCGACATTAGCAGGGGTAATTCGTGAAAGAACATCTTTCGCGTAGGCAGCGGCCGTCATTGCCGCGTATCCCTGCCACAGCTTGTTCTTATGCGAGTCTGCATAATCACATATACCACGGATGACCAAACTGGGGAAATGGTTGACGAGCCCAGCTGCCTCCATTTCAAAACACAAGACATCGTGTTCTGCGGCGAGAGTGTCCCGGACCAATGCGTCCTTCATTAGGTGGTTTGCTGATGCAATAAGCCCATGGTGAACGGCTGGGTTATCCTCATACTCTCCCCGTTCGGGTCGAAGTATGAGGTTGGCCGGGCCTTCCCCACACATCTCTACGCAGGCATCGAGGGAGCTTGTGTTACTGTCCGATGGGTGCGAAAAGCTGGGTTGATATAATTTGTCAGTACTTTGATCTGGCCGCTTGTACTTTTGCTGAAGTCTGGGTTTCTTGTTGAGAATATCATTGATGGTCTCCTCTATCTTATGGCCATCGATCTCATATTGGGCTCTAAGCCCGGCCACTGCCGCTCTTAAAATAGTTGGCGGTTGATTCAAAAATCCAGTACATTGAAAGACTTTTCCCTGGATTCTTTTGCCATAGTCATCCTGGAACACCCCACCTCTCCCATCACGGGGACTACTTACCACAACGTCTCCTAGGCGAATGTCGTGTCTTGGGCTGGGTACACCACCACCAATACCAACCATTAAACCGATCCTTATGTTGGGAAACGTATGGAGCATGTCTCGAGCAACCGCAGCGGCGGTGGAGACACCATATTCCCCATCGGGTAATACCGCAATAACAACGTTGTGTTTTCCAATTCTACCCAGGACGTAACCATTGTTGTCGTTGGGCGATGTATAGTCTGGACCGTCGTGTGTCTCGTCTAGGAACAGCTGTGCCGCAACGAACTCAGTGCTCACTGCGCAAATCCAGCCGACAGTGTAAATATCATGAGTCAATCTTCTCCGTGTGGCATTGTGGACGCTACTTTGAGAATCATCGCGATCGGTGCTTTTCCTCTTCTCTCCGAACTCTCTCGTAGACATTGTCACGAGACCCGGAGGCACACGAGCCCCTCTCCCTTGAAAAATGGGCAACTAACACCGCCCTAGAACGGTTCGGTCGGAAGGCTTTATGGTTAGGTAAATAAATCAGGGAAATATGAAGTCGAAGAATGAATTTGAAGAGTGGAACTGATGGATGGAGTCAAAAAATCGAGGAAAGTCTTGGACGGAGGGGGATTTCAGGTTGTGATTTCCGTCAGCCTCAGATCTCGCTTCAGCCAATTGGCAGAGAGGACCACGGGAGACTCGTGCCCAAGGCTCCTTCCAAGGCTTTCTGCAAGGCTACCTGCGTACTCCTAAGCCTCACTCTTTACATTCTTACAATTGTGAGTAGAAGGAGTAGAGTTTCGAGAATCCAGCGGGGTGGATTACTCGCTGGCCGTTAAAAATTGCCGCTGCTAGGACAAGTTTATTGGCAACCCGGCCACCTCACACGTTCTACGCATAGCGATCGAATGCCCCTTTTTTTTCCCGTAACCTCCTCTTCACCTTCATGATTGCAAAGACATCCCAGCCATTTTTCAGCCGGCTTTGGCAGTGAAATGGGTAGCGCCAAATCTGCCTTGAAGTGGATCTTATTTAAGACATTTACCCCCTTACTATGCCTTTACCAGATTTGTGTCAATTTTCTGGTTCGCTCCATCCTTACTCTCAACTACAAAGATATGAGGCCCTCGATGAATAGGTCTAAAGTTGTCGTCACAGGTGCTGTAAAGTGTCGCATGCCCAAGGTGTCCGTAAGAAAAAAACCGTCAAGATCTTGCCACCCAAGGTTAAAAAATTTTATATTTTAACAATTAGTTGAAGTGACACCCGGCTTAGAGTGGTAACTAGACTTGCACTATCCAGCTCGCATAAAAGCGTTCCACGCCCTGAATAATATATCCATTACTATGAGAGAGGTATATTTTCCTCGGATCTGATCCATTTCATGTACTAGTAATCCAAAGCATGCTACCCTGGATTTCCCCAACAGGACGAGAATATACAAAAGTGGAAGCGAGAATTGGGGAAGTCCGGATGAAGAACAAATTAAGGTAGTGTAATTTCCCCAGTACCTGAACGAGAAACAAGACCTTCTTCGAGGGGACTACCGATTCTACCGAGAGAGCCAATTTATTTCCCGCGGGGTAAAGGCCTTTTTTTAATTATTCAACTGCGCTTTTCAACAATATAGTCCCCAAAAACGCCCCATCAAGCCGAGTTTAGACTATCTTCAGGAAAAGGTGCGCCACATCGCGGAGTTTCGGATTTCGGCACGTGGCAACAAGCTTTCCGCAAACGAGGGTAGTTGGAGGTATCTGCATTGGTAAATCCGGGGTATAGTCCAACTTGCCACTGTCTGGTAAATAATTCTGGGGTTGCTGGGTTGATATCGCTCTTTTCGATTGGCTCCGTGTTTCTGCACCCGCTAACCGTTCCCCATATACTAGCAGGCAAAATATATATATTGGAACAAATGATCGGAGAGCTGGGTCGTCCGGGTGAATCTAGTGATTGAATCTATTTTACAAACGATTCCTGTATCTATCTCATTGACTAGAAGCCATTTACGCATTATATCTCATAGTTGAGCCAGCCCTTGATCTGGCAATCGTCCTACTGGGCACTTTGTAAGTGCGATTAGGCGGCGCCCAGTGTTCGGAATGTCGCCATTTTTGCAAGGCGCATATAGCCTAGAGGACCCTAACTTCCTGCTAGATCCAGTTATGTGCCCCCGAAAGTGCTTTTGATTGCCTCAAAGTTAGTTGGGGTTGTCGATAAATTCGAAGTTTCGACGTTTTCTGGCCACCCGGCTATATTTACCCCGATTCAAAGTCAACTATGTTCCCTTGGAAGCCGTAAAGTGAATTCTCCGGTCGGCAATTATTTCCAAGTCTCGTCGCCCCTTACGCTAACTGGTAACTAGGCTCCAAAGGACTGGAAAACGCAGGTAATAAGCTCGACGTGGGGTTTTTGCGTTGATTCTTCAAACAATAGTATGCGGGGAGTCGTCTAATAGCTCAGAATACCAGTTGAGAGGCGGGGTTCTGCCTCTATAGCATGCCTACTAACCGGAACACAGATGATTACAACCCACTTCAACGAGGAATTTAGACGAGCCAATATTAGTGGACAGTCTCTCTTCGATATTGAACGCTATAGACTCATATTGCTTCCTACCGGGCCCCATTCATACCATCGCCGACTCTCCGCGAAGAGAGGAGAGATGAAAAGCTTCCTCCCTTTGTGAAAATGTGAACCGTCGCCTCTCTATATTGCCTCAGTGTATGTCCATCACCGCCTGGTGGACATAAAAGGCTGGATGGGCCTCGCGAAGAATTACCCTAACTTGTCTCCAAGGCCTATCTGACTCCTGTGTATACTTGAATAACTCAGGATGAGGTTCGTTTCCTTGGCTCAAGTATTCCTTGGCCTGTCTGGCGCTCATGGCCTGGTAGAGATACCTGCCGTGAGCAACGTGGTCAGCTCGGCTCTATCGGAATTCTCAGCATACGTGACTTATGCGCTGGATCCAACCGCAACCCCAACCGGCAGCCCTGGAGACTCGTCCGTTGATGTGGGAGTACATGCTCGAGGAGCTGTAACGGACCCGTCCTACTGGTTAGCCGACATCACTCGCCAGGGCATTGCGGCGTTTAACAGTAATCCGTCTACGTATACTGTCTTTCGAAACGTGAAAGACTACGGAGCGAAAGGTACGTGGTATACGGCGAGGCTATAGCCCTCCTTTAACTTGGCGCTGATACTGGCTACGAACACAGGCGATGGCGTGACCGACGACACCGCGGCCATCAACGCTGCCATTAGTGCCGGCGGCCGCGTTGGCCCATCCCAGGGTGGTGAAACCTCCACGACTACCCCGGCCATCGTTTACTTCCCAGCAGGGACCTATGTCATTTCATCATCTATCATTGACTACTACTACACCCAGCTGATCGGCAACCCGAATGAGCTCCCGATCCTCAAGGCCAGCGCATCGTTTCCCGCGACCTGGATCATTGATGGAGATCAGTACCAGAGCTCCGGATACCAAGGCTGGGGATCTACGAATGTCTTTTTCCGTCAGATCCGCAACTTGATTCTCGACCTTACCGATGTTCCGCCAAATGTGGCAGCGACTGGTATCCATTGGCCCACTGGGCAGGCTACCAGCATTCAGAATGTCCAGATCTTAATGAGCTCGGCGTCGGGGACTATGCATCAGGGTGTATTTATTGAAAACGGTACCCACCTCCCCCCCTCTCAAACATCGTACGGGAGGAGTGAAATGCTAACAGTGACTAGGCTCGGGTGGTTTCGTATCAGACGTCACAACCGTGGGAGGCGCATACGGCTTCAACGTCGGCAACCAGCAGTTCACGATGCGAGGCCTCCACATCTCAGATGCAGTCGTCGGTATCAACCAGATCTGGGACTGGGGGTGGACTTATCAAGGACTAACCATCAGCAACTGCGGCACCGCCATCTCCATTAGCAACGGAGGAGAAGACAATCAGGCCGTCGGCTCCCTCGTCATCATCGATAGTACGATCGAAAACGGTTCCGTGTTCGTTGAGACAGCGTGGACCAGTTCCTCATTCAGCAATGGCAGTATGTGGCTGGAAAATATCCAGCTCAACAATGTAGCCACAGCGGTGCTGGACAACGGCAAGACAGTCCTCCCTGGCGGCTCGACCACGATCAGCGGCTGGGGCCGGGGCCACAGCTATACCCCCAACGGCCCGAACAAATTCCAAGGGGCCCTGCCACCAGCCACCCGACCCAGCGCGCTTCTGGCCACCGGAACATCGAACTACTATACCCAGAGCAAACCTCAATATGAATCCTCTCCCGTGGGGTCATTTCTCAGTGTCCGTAGCGCCGGCGCAAAGGGAGATGGCAAGACCGACGACACAGCCGCGTTGAATACCGCGTTCCAATCGGCCGCGGCTGCGGGCAAGATCGTCTATATTGACCATGGCACCTACATTGTTTCAGACACATTAGTGGTACCCGCCGGCTCGCGCATCGTGGGCGAGGCGTATCCTGTTCTCATGGCTAATGGCGCCAAGTTCGCGAACATAGATAACCCCACTGTCGTGGTCGCAATTGGCAACGCGGGGGAATCAGGCTCGATCCAATGGTCCGATACGATTGTGAGCACGCGCGGCTCGACCCCCGGCGCGATCCTGATCCAGTGGAATCTTGCCGCCACGCAGGGCTCAGGGCTGTGGGATGTCCATGCTCGCATTGGAGGGTTCGACGGATCTGACCTCCAGGTGGCGCAGTGCCCGACGACAGCGGCGGTGTCTGCCTCCTGTGAAGCGGCGTACATGGCGTTTTGGATCCCGTCTGGCGCTAGCAATGTGTATCTGGAGAATGTATGGCTGTGGACGGCGGACCATGACTTGGATGATGCGGCTAGCACGCAGATCTCTGTGTATACTGGTCGTGGACTCTTGGTTGAGGGGAGTAATGTCTGGCTGTGAGCAACTATCCCCCTGGTTTTGGTCGGGGAATGAGCTAACAATTGCGACCAGGTATGGAACCTCCGTGGAGCACCATTCCCTGTATCAATACCAATTTGCTGGTGCATCCAACATTGTCGCCGGCCTCATCCAGACCGAGACGCCATACTACCAGCCAAACCCCGACGCTGCCAGTGGCCCCTATGCACCTAACTCCGCTCTGCATGACCCCGTATACAATGCGGGCGACGATTCATACGGGCTCCGGGTCCTAGATACGCAGCAGATCACCATCTACGGGGCCGGCCTATACAGCTTCTTCAATAACTACGTCGGCACGTGTTCCGGCTATCCGACCCCGGAGAACTGTCAATCCACAATCTTCAGCATCGAGGGTAACACGAGCGGCTTGAAGGTATTCGGACTCAGCACCGTTGGCACAATCATCCAGGCCGTGCAGGATGGGGTCGCACTGGCCCTGGCAAGCGACAATCTGGCCGCGTATGCTGAGTCCATCGCATACTTGGCACCTGCCGCTGGGGCTGGCTCAAATAGCAGCACGACCACATCCTCGACCACGTCGATTCCTTCTACCATGAGCACGAGAACATCGGTGTCCTCATCGAAGACCACGTCGGCTACGGCCACAGCGACCGGTTGGACTCTCCTTGGCTGCTACACTGATAATGTCTCCGGTCGCGCTCTGATTGCCGGGATTCCTGTCGCTGGCGGAGCGTCCAGCATGACGGTGAAAAAGTGCCAGGACGGCTGCCAGGCTCTGGGATACACTCTCGCAGGGGTGGAGTATGCTGATGAGTGCTACTGTGGGAATATGCTGGAAGGTGGAAACGGCCCAGCTCCGGATGGCAATGCCCAGTGTGATATGGCCTGTTCCGGTGCTCCCAGTGAGACCTGTGGAGGTCCGAATCGACTGAACCTGTACTCTTACACTGTGGGAAGTTCCACTACGGCGACGACAACCACAGCCACAACCACAAGGACATCAACCGCATCCACTGCGTCCGCTACAGCGACATCAACCGGATGGGTGTCGTTGGGGTGCTACCTCGATAATGTCTCAGGACGCGCCCTCCCAGCCGGTATTGCCGTCTCCGGTGGGCCAACGAAAATGACTGTGGAGAGCTGCCAGAGCGGCTGCCAGGCCCTGGGATACACCCTGGCCGGTCTCGAGTACGCCGATGAATGTTACTGCGGAAACACCCTGGAGAACGGCGGCGCGCCTGCCCCAGACGGTAACGCTCTCTGCAACATGGCCTGCACGGGTGACTCCTCCCAGACCTGCGGCGGTCCCAACCGGTTGAACCTGTATCAGTATCGGGCTATGCCTATGGCAGTAGCAAAACGCGGTCTCGCCTATGACATCAACAACCCCGATAAGAACGCCATGTACGCCAATCTCTTTAGTGGCTACAGCAAGATATCCTGGGGGTATGATTGGGGATTTCCATCCGCGGGGTTGTCCTCCTCGTTAGACTTGTACGTCCCCTTTGCCCTCTCTCCCTCCCATATAAAAGGAACACCCACTTACCTTTCTTTTTTTATTGTTTAGTGTCCCCATGCTCTGGGGCCTCCCCGCCGGCGCCTATCCCGCCTGGACCGCCGCCGTCCAAGCCCCAGGTGTAACACATATCCTGGGCTACAACGAGCCCGACCTCACATACTCCGCCTCATCCAATATCCTCCCCGAGGCCGCAGCCAAGGGCTACCTAACCTACATGCAGCCGTTCGCCGGAACCGTTCAGATCGGCACCCCCAGCATCCTCTGGAACAACATCGGCTCCTCCTCTGGTGGCTCCTACGACTCCAAGACGTGGACGCAGTACTTCCTGTCTAATTGCACGGGTTGTACACTGGACTTTGGCGCGATTCACTGGTACCAGGATTGCGTGTCCGAGTGGTTTATAGGGAATGTGACGGATGCGTACGAGACGCTGGGGATGCCGATCTGGGTGACGGAGTTTGAGTGTTATGGGAGTGAGGAGCAGCAGATTGGGTTTTTGGAGGAGGTGTTACCGTGGATGGATGCGAGGGAGTGGGTGGAGAGGTATGCGTATTTTGGGGCGTTTCCGGGGTACCTGGTTAATGGGGATGGGACGGGGTTATCGGATCTTGGGGAGGCGTATGTTTCCATCTAGTCGGGCTGAGAGGGGGGAAGGGGGGGTGTATGGAGGGGTGGTAGGGGCGAAAATGTGTCTGGAGCCATTGGCAGGAAAAGAAAAGAGGAATCGGAGTTTTGGCTCCGAGGAGTGGGAGGGCAGTCAAACAGATGCAGGTAATTTCCACATTCTCGACTTGTCTTACTCTTTGGCATCACGAGGGGGAAGTGCAGACTACTGCATTATGTGGAGTGAGATTGTAGAGATGCACATGCTTGCGAGAGGGTTTGGGCTTATGACATGTGAAGTCCGATTCCCTTTCACCTCCAAAGCGTGAACTCAGTGTTTAAGCAGGTTTATTCTAGATATATTCAATGACAGCCCTCTTCAAGAAGCAAACAGAAATAATTCAACTCACTTTCTCCAGTCGCTGTCTTTGTGGTCAGGGGACAGGTGGTGAACAAGCTGTCTGGTGGCAGCTTCGTCTACCCCGCGTTGGGATGGCCAGTTTCTGTAGTAGAACTCTATGAGTAATAGGTCCAAAAAATGGTCACTAAGGGCGATGAACCGAGCCAACCGAACGGCTGATGTGCCTGGGCCGTAAATGGCGAATGATGCCGAGACAAGCCCATTGGTGGGAGAGATAACGTGTAACTGATGACAACACAAGATTTGTAGACTTGTAGTTCATTGGGTGGGTTTCGCAAATCGTGGACAAAGCTATCCAATAGTAAGCCCTGGCAAACCCTCGGAACAATCGGCAATCTGGGGCAAGAGGGGATCAGGTGGCATTTTCGTTCTTTGTGTCTATTTTTGTGTTGCCCTATCACCTCTTCTTTTCTCGATCCTTGCATGATGCGAGTTTCAGGGCACCAATCATTTGGTCACAGCCATTTAATTAATCCACGGTTCCTGAAAGTTTGTTGTAAAGCGGGCGATAATAAGCGGCCGGATTGCTGTTGGTCGTCGGGCCGCGGTAAGGAGCATGACACCGAAATCTTTCTCCGTGAATGGCTTGAGTCGAAGGATGATGTTCGTGGCAGATACCACCAATCGTCGAATTGTGGCGTGAGCCATAGTTTCCCATCATTGGCTGGTGCCTGGAATCAGCATGGCAGTCGCAGTAGCTTGGGTTCTCTTGTGGCCAGAACCTCGAATCCTTTAATATCCGTGGCTGCAGCCAAGACCGACCGATGAGAACTGCCTTGCTTGCATTTTCGTCAAAAGAGTTCGAATCCTGTTCCAACGGTGTCGCCTGATTCTTGGCCCTGGGTCTGGCCGGAGATTGAGAAATGTATCGCCCAGGTATATAAACCACATGGGAGATCAGGGTTGTTTGGTCCAGCACCCCTCGCTGTCAATCGTTGCCGTTTAGGCCGTTTTTGTCACTCTTTTAGACATCCATTCTTTTAGACACTCTTTAATTTTTAATCGTTAAACAGTCTTTATTGCTCTCCTGGCACAATGCGTGTCAACACATTCTTTTTATTCGCCGGCCTGGCCACCCAGGCTCTGGCACTTGCGACCTCTCCCGTTTCCGCTACGACCGATCTAGAGACTCGCAACTTTGGGTTTATGGGTGACTTGGTGGGCAGCATCACAGGTGTTCTGGATGGCAGCTATAACCCGGATAAGGTCTTGAAGCATATCAGTCCCCAGGCTGCTGCTGCCCTCGGGAGTGGTGCTTTGGGCTGCAAGGCTGGATCGGTTGACAAGGATTTCCGTGACGAACTCGCTGCTTGGATCCATGCGGAGGGTGGCATCCACCTCAGTGCCTCGATCCAGAAGTCCCTCTTAGCTTGGTGTGGTGGTGGCGCCTCCGCTACCCTATCCATCGATATCACTGCCCAACTCTCCCTCTTCATCCCCACCTGTTCTATCCTCGCTGCCGAAGCTGGCATCCAAATTGGCATTGAAGGTGCTATCTCCCTCGCGGAGCAGGCGTTTGGTGTCCTGAGTGCATCTGCCCAGGCCCTGCTCTCCGCCTCCCTTTCTTTCGTCAAGGAAGTCGACATCAAGGTCAAGACTGCTCTTGAGTTCTGTGCCAAGGGTGGTCTGGCCGCTGATCTTTCTGTGGAGGTCCATGCTGCCCTGAAGGCTTGGCTGAAGAGCCCACACTGCACTCTATCCATCTCTCTCAAGAAGACCGTCCTGGCATGGTGTGACGGCCAGATCGGCGGCGAGGTTGTCGCTGTCGGCCATCTCCCTGTTGGTGGCGTGGCTTCTCTTTCCGTCGGTGGTGCCGTCCAGGCCTTGGTCGAGGCATCCGGAGCCCTCGCCGCAAGTGCCCAAGCTTCCCTCTCTGCTTTCCTCAAGACTGCATTCGGCCTCTCCATCGAGAAGAGCATCAAGGTCACCCTCGAGGGCTGCGCCAAGGGCGAGCTCGCCGCCTCCTTCAGCTACGACGCCCGTGCCGCTCTTTCCGCCTGGCTCGCAAGCCCCGATTGTGGTCTTACAGTTGAACTCAAGGCGGCTGTTCTCCTCTGGCTTTCCTTCGGAGTCTCCGCCGGCACTGATGTCGCATTCGACCTAGACGCCCACGCTAAGGCTCAGCTTGCCGCCATCGTTGGCCATGTTGGTGGTGAAATTGGTGCTGGATTCCACGCCTTGACCTCTCTCCTCTTCTCTGGCAAGAGCGCGCTCTCCCTCTCCCTCGAGGCTCGTGCTCAGCTGGCTGCCATCTGCAGTGGTGCTGCTGGTATTGAGATTGATGTATCCCTGCAGATCACAATCATCGGATGGCTTTGCGGATGCCACGAGTGCTGCCACAGCTGCCAGCCTCCTCACACCACTACTGCCACTAGCCTACCTTCCACCACTCCGTGTGAGACCACGACCACGTCTACGCCTCCTCCTACCAGCACTCCCTGCGAGACTGAGACCGAGACCGAGACTCCCACTGTTTCACCGACCCCGACAAGCACTCCTTGTGAGACAGAGACACCAACCCCTACGAGTACCCCATGCGAGACGGAGACTCCCACTGTTTCGCCCACTCCTACAAGCACTCCTTGTGAAACGGAAACGCCAACTCCTACCTCTACCCCATGTGAGACTGAGACCGAGACTCCCACCGTCTCACCAACCACTACTCCCTGTGAGACCGAAACTCCTTCTGCCTCACCCACCACCACGCCTTGTGAGACTGAGACTCCCGAGCCCACCACCACTCCCTGTGAGACAGAGACTCCTGAGCCCACAACGACCCCTTGCGAGACCGAGACCGAGACCGAGACCGAGACCCCAACTCCCACCGGCTCAAACCCTGAGACAACCCCCTGCGAGACCGAGACAGAAACCCCGACTCCCACCGGTTCCAACCCCGAAACCACTCCATGTGAGACCGAGACCGAAACCCCGACCCCCACCGGCACCAGCCCGGAGACAAGCACTCCATGCGAGACAGAAACCGAGACCCCCACAGGCACCAACCCCGAGACAACCACCCCCTGCGAAACCGGAACCGAGCCCACAGGCCCAACCAAGCCCCCAGTCTCCCCTCCCGTCCCAACCAGCTCCCGACCCGTCATCCCTCCCCCAGTCTACACTACCCTGGTCCCGTCCGGAGCATCTCCTACCGGCCCGGCCACTGTTCCCAGCTCTTCTTCTAGCCCTGCTGGTCCTATCTTCACCGGTGCGGCTGCCATGAACAGTGTCGGCTCGTCTGTTGCTGGTGCTGCTGCCTTTGTCATTGGTGCTATTCTGATGGCCTTCTAAGTTCTGGGCTTTTGTACAGTGTCTAACGAAAACGAAACTGGACTGGACTGGGTTGTATGGAGTGTTTATTTTACATAATGTTTTCTTTCTAATGGGCCTCGTTAGGGGCGGATAGTTGATAATACCACTTGTATTTTTTTTTATCTTTGGGTTTGTACAGACTATTGCCCTACTGAACCGGAGTGAGTACTGGCTAAAAATCACAATGGATACTTATGATTGTAGAAACCTAGAACTCTCCTATCTAAAGATGTCCCCTAGCCACCAGCCGCTCCGTGTCCACCCATATTCCACCAACACAATTCCATATCATCATTCACCAATCCGATACGTTGTGAGTTAGAGCACGCTCATATATCTGGATCATAATTGATGGAGATAAATATCTAAAACCGCCGCTGAATGAGAGTGAGGGTTCGACTTACCAAACTCTTCTCTTGTTGTCCCCCTCATCCTGATAAAACCCATCAAGCTTAATCTGAAACTCCACCCGCTGGTTGATCTGATCCGTGGCTTCAAACCAATGCGGACCTTCCTGGTGATAGTCCACCGTAACATTATGAGTGCCATCTGCCAGCATCTCCTTCGTAAGCGTGCCTATGACCAAATCCGCCTCGAACTCATCTTCGACTTCCTGCAAGCTGCTTCCCTTCAAGGGAACACCGTCAACCGTTCCATTGGCTTGCGCTTTATATGGTTCATCCTCACTTCCATTGTACCACGGCCCGTCCTTGTATAGTGCGGCCTCGATAGTGAGGTCCAAAATGTTACCGAAGTGGCTCTGAGTCACAAAGCATGGATGAATCTCTGCCTTTACTCGTCCGCTGGGACTGTAGAGGGTGAAGGCCTTGTCTGTGCAGCCTGGTTCGGTGTATGCGGAGGCTGCGGAGAGGAGGGGGAGGGCCAATAAGATTGGTTTTCGGAGGGAGAGCATTTTGGGAGATATAGTGCGGGGTTTTAAGGTGTGATAGAGGATGAAGGTAAATACTTGAGCCAGAGGAGAGTGGATTGATGAATTGAAGGAGTAAAGTGAAATAACTTTCTTGGCTTTATATAATTACAAGTCCCAACAATCCAAGACCCCTTCTCGTCCTATTCATCCAAACAGCTGACATGTTATTAGCCCTAATTGTTGATGATCCCAGTAAAAATCATATTGCTTTTGGCTCCTTTACTTTTTCTAGACCTTTCGGTGTGTATGCCCCAATCATAGTCATCTGGAAACTCCGGGACGGGGTTTCGAAGGAAAGGCAAGAGATCTTTGCTTTTTATTTCAGTTGCATCGCAAACTGGACCAGTGGAGGAAAGCCAGCGGAGGAACCCATCTGCGGCGTCTTCACACCGGTTCCTAGTCGGGGTAATGACATGAGCACGAGCGCTGGTTAAAACTTCTACATGCAATAAAAGACAATGCTATCGATTTTTGTGCTCCCACCGACGTCACGGCGTAACATGCCTAATATCGGTCACTGATGCGCTCTACCCCTTAGTGCGGTTCCGTCCCTTCGAGCATCCCACGGAAATTTGAAGCCTTCCTAAGATAGGTACCAATGCGGAAAATATCAAAGCTAGAACGCTGATTCCCTCTTTGTTTTTTTGACCTTGTTGTATACGAGTATTTCCCCAAACGATTCGCGCCGAACACCCGAGAGAGCCATATGCATGAAATGACTGTCTTTCTATTCGAACTTTTGTCCCAGAAAGAGACACACAACCCGAGCCATCTCATAATCCCCTTGCTTGTTCGCAAAGACAATGCGCCGTGTATGGTACCGTTCCCCGTCGATCATCTCAAAGCCCCAGACCTAGATAATCAGATACGAACCGCATAAGTAACCGCTGGATTTGTGCTTCCCTCGCCCATCATATACAACGGCCCCGTGAAAGGAAAGGAAACAAAAAGAAACCAACCTGCTCAGTGATCCAGTCCCCATTGCTCTGTTCATCAAGTGTATAAACCCACTGCGCGCACCCGGGCCCCTTGTCACCGTCATCGACTAAGAACCCACCAGACCGGCACCCATCAGCCAGGATTTCCCCCCTCAGGAACGCCCAGGCTGTCTCGTTCTGAGTCCGGATATTCTGTGGCCCAATTTCCGGAACCACTCCCTTCCCATTGTCTGGAAAGACCCCTTTAACAAATCGCGTTGAACGACGCACAGAACCGAAAATAAGATCCGAATGGCATGTGTCTCTCCCATCCAGAATGCGAGTCGAGGAGATATGGGCCCCGGCGACTAAAATGCTACCTGTGAAGTATGTTGCTGGCTCTCCGGATTTGGTGTCCGTCCACATGCGAATATCGGTTGTCGGGTTGGAACTGGTGATGACCTTGCGTAAAGCCCAGTTGAGGCCTTGCTAGATAGGGAAGATGTGAAACCTCGGTGTCAGTCTAGCCTCTCAGCTGAAGGCGATAGTTAGGGGTTTCGTCCATACCAATTTCAATCCGGGGTTGATATCGTCTGACCGTGCCTTGTCCTGCAGAATGACGATACGTTACCCACCATGGTCCGTACGATATTTACATCGCCCATGGGATATGACGGATCACGTCTACTGCGCGTCAGGCACTGTTGTCTTGACTGACCGGAATCCATTTTCCACTCAAATTGCTGATTGTCACAGTGTGCGGAGCGGCCATGCTCAAAAACGAACCCGAAGTCCAAGGGTCAAGTCACTGGCTACGGTCTTCTGCTGATGGACCAATCCCCTTCATATCATATAATGGCATGCTGTACCTTGGTTATTACGAGTTGTTGCGCCGGTGCGGTCGTTGGACAGCCCCTTGCGGCATCGGATTCGAGTCCGACACGTCAAAACGCCGGTTATCATGCAGCGTGGAACATATCACTTGTAGGCCATGCATGACGCGTTCCCGCATTATTCTAAAGGGGTAATGAGCGGCTGAATGGTCCGCGTCAGTGTTGAGGAGCATCGAAAGTTAAATGTGACTCTCCCATCCCGGATTGGACAGAGGAGCCCGCATTGGTCCCTGGTGGAAAGCTACCCCGCTGCTTCAAGGGAGGCTCAATGCTACTATGATACTGGGGGAATCTGTGCTTTATGCGACAGTGAAGTGCAACTACTTCGACGCAACAATATACGTAAGATTCAATTAAGAATACAGCTCAATAACTGAGAAAATAACCCAAAACTCAAACCTTGAGAGCAAGAACCAAGAATGCAACCTTACACTAACCTGCCACCCCTAGAGTAGGCCACACATCTGCCGCGCTCGAAACTGCAATTCCGGGCCATATTTCACACTCACAACATAATCCCACAGCTGGAACTCTCTCGGGTTATCCCGACCTTTCTGGCCCGATCGCGTGCCCCCGCCCAGTACCGTAGCCGACCCATCCGGCAACCTGAAATCAAAGTGCCAGATGATTGTGGCCAGGGCCAGGCTTAGCTCGAGCTGTGCCAGGTGGCGTCCCAGGCACGCCGTCGGGCCCCGCGAGAAAGGGTTATATGCCTCAGACGAGGCCTTTAATTGCTGCCCAGGAGTGTCCTGGTTGGTCCATCTTTCCGGACTGTAGACATCTGGCTGGGGAAAGTAGGCTTCTTCATGATGGAGGCTGTAGATGCATGTGCCAACCATGGAGCCGGGTGGGATAAAGTCCCCGTCGATATATGACCCCTCTGGGTTGGTCGTACGGGGAAGCAATGTTGACACGGGCGGGGATATGCGTAGGGTCTCCTGGATACAGGCCTGGAGATATGTGCAACCCTGCAGGGTTGGCCCGACGTGAATATCTGCAGGGCTTGAGAAACGGGATCTGATCTCCTGTGCGACGGTTGCGTATGGATGGGGGTTTGTTGCTAGGTAGAACATTGTGCCGCAGAGTGCGGTAGAAGTGGTGTCGATTCCTGTTGGGTGAGTGGGTTAGTGAGAACAGTTGATTCTGGAGAGTGGGCCAACCGAACCGGCTAGTATGAGCAGCGACGAGGTGGAGCGGATCTCGCGGACACTCAATGGCATGGCACCGTCACGATCCTTGTGCTTGAGTAAACGAGAATAGACCGGGCTATCGCTGCTCGGGTCGTCGAGAGGGGGTGAGCCGTCGAAACGGGTCCGGATAAAGCGGCGATAGTCCGCGTATCCCTGTTTCCCTCTCTTGAACACGCTGGTAGCCGACCCGAGGACGAGAAACGAGGGCATCCAGGCCGCTATGGCGCGCAGTCGGACGGCATCTTGGATATTGCCGAGCAGATCTTGGAGCTGGGTACTTGAGGGACGTATGGACGTCCCAAAGACTATGTCAAGCGTGATTCTGGCTGCCAAGTGGCCAATCGAGTCTGACATCATCACCTTTGGCCCCCAGGTTGAGGAGCCCCTGGAAGCCGGATCAGTTGTCGGAAAAATATCTTGAATGAACGAATGGATGTGTCTGAGGATCTGAGGCTCGAATGCCTTCAGTTGGGACGTTGTGAGCATCGATCCCACGGCGCGGGCATGCTTGCTGTGCTCCCTTGCGCCATCCCCGGCCAAGATATTCTTAGATCCCCCAAGATTCAACAAAACGTAGTCGGCAGGTTTGCGTAGACCGCCGTCTTTGGAATAGATGTCTTTCTAACAGTCTCAATATAAACGAGACGATCCACCAGTGGAGAAGGAGTTGGCTTTCATACCTTTCACTGCGCCGGTGGTATTAAACACGACTAAATTTGGGCCGTAGCGGACCACGGGACCTGGTAAGATCGGAAGCTCAGCCTTCTGCAGTTGTAGAGGGCGACACCACAGAAAACTAACCGTAGGTGTCGTGGCATTGCATGATATCAAGATGCATATCCCCCTTCAGCACATGGTATCTCAATCTACCCAGTGTAAGTTTGGCCAGGATTGGCCCTGGATACCCCGCCAGTGGGTGGAAGTACACCTGGTAGGCTACATAGCTTATGGCCTTTGTCTTCGGTCAGCGTTTCCGCCATTGGGAGAGGCCACGAATGCTAAGGTGCCACTCACCAGAAGAATCAAGGCGGCCAAGGCGATTTGGATATAGTGGCCAGAAAGGTACTGTTGCCCAAGCATCGTGACGACCATATTGTTGGCTATCTCAGTCAGAGCCGTGTAACATGCCAGGAACGGCAGGGATGATTTGTGGGTTAATAGCTAGGCCCTCCATCCCCTCTTCGTCATGTTTGGAGGCATTCTGGAGTGCAAAGATACTAAACTTGGAAATAGACTGGTCAATCACACTCTCTTGGTTACGACGGCACACTCATTGACTACCACAGATATATTGCAGCGCCCCCTTGGTTCTGCATCATTTTGAATGCGCCTTGTCTGATAATACATGTCCAACCAAAACACCCCGAAGAGGCCAACCGAGGGCAATACCACCCCCCACCACAGCCAATACAACCAACGGATAGTATTCCTGCACGTAGCCCGGAGGCAAGGGGGGGTGACGGCTAATCGGATACATATAGCAGGGCGACGTGATATAAAAAGTACTGACCGCCCACATATAACCTATCAATCTTCTCCATCTACCTCCCCCGATTTTACCGCCTGCTGCCTTCTGGATGCCCACCCTGGCATTACATACCGTACGCCAGAGACCCTGCACCACATCCTCAACCAGAACCCCGAGCGGCATCAATGTGAAGTAGAGGAAAACTCCCATTAAATCGCCCGAGAGGCCGCTGCATGCTGCTGAGACCAGATGCAGCCCGCCCGAGAGCATAAAGACGAGCATTGTTTGGGTATACCGGTCCAAAGCCGAAGAGCAGGGGAGGGCCAGGACTTCGCGGGACACGAACCTTGATAGAGATGACAGCGGCCAACGCATGTTCTGGTGCCAGTATTTACTACAAGAAGTCAACCAGTGCTACTAATCATTCAATCGGGGAAAAGGGC
This sequence comes from Aspergillus diversus, assembly GCA_027569885.1. Lineage (NCBI taxonomy): Eukaryota > Fungi > Ascomycota > Eurotiomycetes > Eurotiales > Aspergillaceae > Aspergillus > Aspergillus diversus. Next base: position 835,484 of record JAPDKZ010000016.1, read on the forward strand.
GGGAACAAACCCCCAGGCGTTACGTAGGGTGTAAAGATCCCCAACATTCCCGAACAAAGGCGGCCAGTCCTTGGGGTCATAGAAGCCCAAAGCCACCGAGACCAACGCGGCAAGGCGATGCATCATATCCATTTGCAACTGGATCAGGGCATGAACGGTCACCGTCGTCACGAGCCGTGGTTCCCAATGCTTGGTCGAACAGCTAAGGCACTCGATGCCGGTTGTGTAGAACTGGTCTTTCCACTGGGATGCTTTGGCGCTCGTGACCAGGACGAGGAGGTCGAATGTCAGGTATTGCCACACCAGGGCCAGCGTCTGCCACAGTAGATACCTTGTGAATGATGAATGGGACCTCTCTCGGATGTACCCCTTGCTTTGCCACTTGGTTCCGATGCCTCGGGTGGGTGCGAACCATTCGATACCCCCGATGAGACGGCCCAGAAGGGGAAAGCCGGGGAGTTTGCGCACCCTGGGGAGATCATCGGCGGTGGCTCGGACCACCAAGAGGAGGCTGATGGAGTGGAGGAACAGGAGGAGAGATGAGGCGCTGAGGGTTAGCTTTTGGACTATGGTATCGTTGCTGTGGGGCAGCGATACGAGTTGAAGATAGGACAGAATGCCAGTCAGAATAACGCCTCCGATGCGGACGATGGAGTGCTTGGGGGTCGATGCGGCTAGGACTGGCGCGATGATGCTCTGGAGTAGGAAGAGGCATTTTGGCGCAACCGTCAACAAAAGGGACATGATGGAATGAGACGGGTACGCCGTGCGGTTTTTGATCGTCAATTTGATATGGACCTCACCGTCGTTCCTTTTATATTACCGTCTTTGGGGTTTCTTGTTTCTATCTTTACCGCAGGCGGGGCAAATGACCTGTCACTTGGAGGATCTGCATATATATGTGCAGCACGCCCTCACTAGCGTCATAGAAAAAAGTGAAAACAAGAAGGCAGGTACGATGAACATGGCATTGGATATCATATTATCCCGTCGCCCTTTACCGCAATTCCCGCGTTGCATCGCAGACGGGAATCATTGACATTCCAACCCCCATGGAATGCAGGGGAATGCAGGCCAAAGAACATGCGAGGGCAACCCATTTCAAGTCACATCCGGACAACCATTGGACGACAAGTAAAACCTATATGACCCCTGCTAGTTGGTGACTGTGTGTCCGGCCCATGCAAGATGGCACAAGACGAATCCCACCAATCAGTCGAGACAAATCGTGGGGTCCTCAGCATGGAAGACGCAGATGGCGTACAGCCATGGACAGCAACGCGCAGGGAGTGGTTCTTGATCACCTCCTTGGGAATCGTATGCTTCGTCGTTGCACTAGATGGAACAATCGTGCCCCCAAGCCTCCCAGTAAGTTTATCCTACACACTCCGCTGACCAATAGAGATAAACAAAATAACCAACTAACTATGAAACAAGACCATCCAGCAATCGCTAGGCGGAAACACAACGAGCACCTTTTGGATCGGAACATCGTATCTTCTCGCCTACGCAGTCTTCCAACCCTTCTTCGTCGCACTATCGAGCACTTTTGGTCGTCAGCGCCTCCTCTTCATCGCCATCACGCTCTTTACCACTGGAACCACCCTTTGTTGTTCAGCTCACGGCCATGTGCAGCTCTTGTCTGGCCGAGTCTGCCAGGGCATCGGGGCGGGGGGGATCTCCCCGCTTGCCAACGTGATCATGGCAGATATCGTCCCTCTCCGCCAGCGCCCGAAGTACTATAGTGTACTCCAGTTAATCTGGATTTTTGGGTCCATCCTAGGCCCTCTTTTCGGTGGTCTCATAGTGCAATATACGACCTGGCGCTGGATATTCTACATCAATCTTCCGTTCTGCTCCCTGGGCCTGATCCTGATTCCCCTAGTGATGCGCCGTGGCGGTGTTGCGGCTTCTCATACGGGGAGCGGCCGCCTTGATTGGGTCGGAGGTTTGTTGCTCACCGGTGGCGTTTGTTCTTTCTTGTTTGGCATCACTTGCGGGGGGTCAGAGTACCCGTGGGACAGCCTTCAGATCCTGCTGCCTATTGCGTTGGGAGTGGCAGTTGTTTGCCTTTCCTTCCTGTGGCAATCCCTAGTGCCTCCTGTGCCATTCATTGATTTGAAGTCCTTTATGAATTGCTCCTCGGTGGCAGCATATACCTGTGTCCTTCTGCAGGGATTCCTCGTAAGCTTGACCCGATCGGACTTTCTCCAAAATAAGGAATCCGCCCTACTCGAAAAAACGAAAAAAGAAAAGGAAAAAAGACTTGAAAAGGGCTAACGTGTTTATATCCAGCTGGCCGGTCAATTATATTACATTCCGCTATTCTTCGTCACAGTCAAAGATTTCACCGCAATCGTCAGCGGTGCCACCGTCACCCTTGTTCTGGTGTGCGCCGTCCCCATAAACATACTAACCAGCTTCCTGCTAACAAAGCTTGGCCAATTCCGCTGGGCGATCCGCACCGGATGGGCAGCTACCATCCTCTGTACGGGCCTACTTCTCCTCCTCGACGAGGGAAAGGCAGGGCAGGGGTGGGTTGGCATCCTGATCGCCGTTGGCATCGGGCATGGAATTCTCTTGGTACCGCTTCTCACCTACGTACAAGCGTCTGTCGATGAAGAGCTCGCGGCCCAGGCAACGGGGATGTATACCTTCATGAGGTCCTTGGGCATGTGTGTTGGGGTTGCGGTCGGAAGCACGGTCTTCCAGAATGGCTTGCAGCGCTCGCTGTCTGGGGCAGGTTTGCAGATCCCCGAGCAAGTGGGTTTGTCGTTTGTGTCACAAGGAGGGCCATTGACGGCGGGAGCACTATCTACGATTCAACATGCGTACTATAGTGCGTTGAGGGATGTGTTTGTGTTGCTGACGGGTATTGCTGGGCTGGGGGGTGTGGCGGCTCTGGTTATTCAGGAACGAGCCATCAAAGACGAAAAGTAGTTTGTTTCTTTTTCTTTTTTTCAATAATGTTTCAACCATATTGCTAGTTGCAGGATGGATTCGACCGTCCTCCATTCGTATTTCCTGAAAATGCCTGGATACTGGTCATAATGATGTATAATGGCGGCATCGATATCCTGCATCTGATATGTAGAAAAGCCTGGCTCACGACAGAATTACCCTTGCGCTGCAGGAGCATCACAAATAATTGCAGGAGATGTATTCATCTTAGACTAAAAGAAGACTGTAGCAAAGGGAAAAAAACAAAAAAAGGAGAAGAAAATATGCCGGTCCACATTGTTTACGCTGCAGGGGCAATGAGCAGGAGCAATGCATAAGCGCTAGGATGGAAACATCCTGGTTATGAGTACACCACGGCTGACGAGGGCTCAAAAACACTTCAAGAATAAAACCCTAATTTCTCTCAGGCATACAAAGGTAGAAAACTGCACTCTGCACCCCTGTACACTTTGGACGGGTAAGCCAGCAGAAGCACGGCATCATGATAAACCTCTCGCCCCTATCAACTCCTCTATCCATCGCGGTAGGGCTCCTGGTTAGTGGAAATACCTCAAGCCTTCCCCCCCCCCCCAAGCCCTCCGCACCACTGATGGACCGCTAGTAGGCCGCAGGGTATCTTGTCTATCAAGCCTTCTTCCACCCATTAAGCAAATATCCCGGCCCAATCCTAGGCAAATTCACCAATGCCAGATCCGCCTACTACGCCTTGAAAGGCGACACCCATTTGGATATATGGAGATGCCACCAGAAATACGGTATTTACATCCGTGGCCTAGAACAGCCGTTGTATATTTCAAGTTGTTCGCTAACACCATCAGACCCGGTTATTCGGTACGCCCCGAACGAGATAATCATGGATACCGCTGGTGCTCTACAAGGTGGGCGAATCCGAATTCCACCCCAAGACTTTACCTATCTAAATCGGGAGAAACACTGCCAGATCTCTACATACAGGAACGCAATGTGCAAAAGCCACGCATCCTCCAGCACATGAGCCACAAGTCTCGCGATATCCTTACCACTGTTGACGCCCACGAGCACGCCATCCGCCGGAGACTGGTCGGCCGCAGCCTCACCGGGTTCCGAGACATCGAGCCGCGACTCCTGTCCCACGTTCGATGGTTCAGCGCTCACATAGAAACGAAACGGGGTGTTTCTGGTACACCGATTGCAGAGTGGGGGCCCACAATGAACATGGCCAACTGGTGTTCCTATCTCGCCTTCGACATGATGGTTGACCTGGTCTACGGCCTGAATTACAACCTCGTGGGTGATGAAACACATAGGAATATCGTGACGCATATAGGAGAGTCAAGAGTGCGGACGGCGGTCCTTTTGCGCATGCCGCTTCTGTATCTGGGTCGGCTGGATAGGAAGCTCTTTCGTGGCGCGATCCTGTCCCGATATAAATTCCTATCCTTTGTTGATCGGATCATGGCTGACGTTTCGGCGCTGACCAAGGCGGAGGGACGCACGATGGGAATCTTTGGCTCGTTGAGTACATTCCGCGACGAACAGACTGGGAGGAATCTCTCTGATGTGGAAGTGCGGGCAGAGGCTGTCTTTCTTACGATCGCGGGTATGTTGTTTCCCTCCCAAACAATGACCCGGTGTCTAAACACAAATTCCCACCACGGGGAATACACGTGGACCAGGCTACGATACAACCGCCACCGCCCTAAGTGCGCTCCTATTCTATCTCACCCGGTGTCCGCACGCCTACGCCAAACTAGCCGACGAGGTGCGACGGACATTCACCGACCCAGACCAGATCCAGTCCGGCAAACCACTCAGTAGCTGCCGGTACCTCCGGGCCTGTATTGACGAGGCTTTGCGCATGTCCCCGCCCGTCGCCTGCCAGCTACAACGGGAAGTCAAACCCGGGGGCGCATGGATTGACGGCTGCCATCTTCCCGCGGGCACCTGCGTTGGCACGGGTGTCTACAGCATCCATCACAACGAGACATATTTTCCCCGACCGCATGAGTTTATCCCCGAGCGCTGGTTGACAGATACCGCGGATCAATGGACGGGATTTCGGCCCGAGGCCGCAATGTCGAACTTCATGGCGTTCTCGAAGGGCCGGAGGTCCTGCGCGGGCGTGGGAATAGCATACTGGGAGCTCACGGTGGTGGTCTCGAGTCTACTTGTAAGATATGACTTCAGGGCGATTCCAGGACAGGAGGGAGCACTAGGGGCTGGGGATGCTTTTGCAGGGCCTGGGAGAGGGAATCCGTATGAGTATCAGCTGTATGACCGGATTACGTGTGGAGGGCGAGGGCCGAATATTCAGTTTCGCCCGCGAGACGTCGGGTGTCTGATATGATGTTGAGCCCCCTACTTTGGAACTATATCGGCCTTTTTCGGACCAAAGAGGTACAACACCTTACTATCGTCAGTATAATGTGGAAGGCGCTATCATAGAATATACTACTACAGTCCCTAAACACAAACGGAGACCATGGCTCCAAGCCGCGCTATGCAGGTGACATGTCCAGCCCTTCCGCTTATGATGTATCAACACCCCGATTTTTTGACTAGGCGCCCTTAGCGAAGAAATCTCTTCTGTAGCTTGGTTATTTTCAGGCTCAAGAGGGCAAAGCTGTCGTAGCTCTCATAATATGCCACATCCTCAGAAGAACACTGCTGAGAACAAGGCAGCACACAGTGTCCAACATGAATTGTCACGAGCAATTGAAAAGCCGACAGCAAAGTCTCGAAGACTTGTTTCAACAAGGGACATATTCTCCCATCCTACTGCATCACTTTATCACTCTTCTTTGCTGGCCGTTCCTGGGCCTCCTGTTGTCCAGGGGAATCACACTCCATTCCCGCCTTATAAGATTATTGACATTCACTGGGATGACATTGCAAGCATCGTGGAAGATCCAAAGGTCCCGAACTGCATACTTTGGAAACGGGCATCTCGTGGGGATATCGATTGGATGCCTCCTTCTCAGAGCCGCTACCCTACTTTTGCTTAATGACCCCCATAAAAACTTTCGCCGAATCAAACGCGCATCCAGTGAAGACTATCGGCAGAATGAACGAGTGGTCGTCCAGGATGGGAAGCTCAACCTCCGTCGAGAGAGAAAGCCAGGTAGCACGAGTTACATAGAACAACAGGGCTTAGTATGGGAGCCCTCCCCCGAGTCTATCTCACGGCGCGCATCATGGGTGGCCAGTCTGACAACTTCTCCCGCGGGCTCGGGCTGGAACTGGCGCCCCCGCGCCATGAAGCCCCCGCTTCCAGAAATTCTGCGCTGTGAACTCGAGCAACCAGCCGAAAGTCAGGCCCTCTTTATCCTGGACACAGAGCTAGAAGATGCAGCCGCGAGGGCACGTCTAAAACGTCTTCTTCGGACCATATTAAAGGCTTACGTGGTGCTCGACGTCGTCTTATCCCTCAGCCATCTGGACCCTTACTTCCAAGGCCACGGGACGGGCATCAAACCAACCCTCCATCAGTTCCCGCTCGCTACGCTCTCCGCCCGCGCTTACAGATCCACCATTGCTGCAACCATAATCGCCCTCTTCCTGAACCTAGCCATGACCGCCTTGCAGGCTACAGTCCTCACTCTCGCCCTCTATCTTCCCCGGGTAAGTCGAGCCTTCAGCCTTTCCTCCCCGGTCACCGCGGCATGGTTCTACGAAGACTTCATGGGCCCTTTCAAGTCCGTCCTAGATAACGGAATTGTCGGTCTCTGGGGCACATTCTGGCACCAGGCCTTTCGCCTCGACTATTCATCCTGCGCCCGGTTCATCCTCTCCCTCTTGCCTGAGAAAATAGCCAGATCCCGACCTCTAAAAGGGATGGTTGTGCTGGTCGTTGCATTCCTGGTTTCCGGGCTCTCCCATCTCCCGGGAAGTTACATGCAGCAGCGGACGGAGGGCTCGTGGGCAGAACTCTCTTTTAAGCTTCTCCAGGTGCCGGGGGTTCTCCTTCAGCAATTCGTAGCCGATAGGGTCGCCCCGAGTGGAAAGATGGGCCGACGGCTCGTGAATTGTACGCTGGTAATCGGGTGGCTTGCTTTCACTGGCCCTGTCCTGTTTGATGAATATACGAGGGATGGGTTGTTTTGTATGGAGGTCGTCCCGATTAGCCCAGTGAATGCCTTAGTCGGGAATGGGCATTGGTGGCGATGGAGGGAATTCCCGATTCAAATGCACTGGGGAAGCACCTGGTGGGAAAGTGGTTTACGAGTTTTTTAGAACACGCTTCTGGTTGGGCTTTACAAACTCCCTATACTGACGCGACTCGCTCACCATCTATAATACTTGGTGGTGGTTGAATTTGTCTTTTGCTGAATTAGGGTTTTATCGCAACTCCTGGTTGCTACCTAACCCTCGGCCAGGGGCCACTTCAATATCGCAATATAAACCCCAGCTACCACTTCTCCCTTGGCCGCATATCCCAACAACACAACTCCATATCATCCAATTACCACTCTGATACGCCGCCAGTTGAATATGTCATATAGCCAGGTCATAATTGCGACCGATATTTATCCTATTCACCCAAGGCTGCTTCTGAATGAGTGATAGACTCTCCAAGCCCCCCTCTCATCGTCACCCTCATCGTCGCCCCCATCGTCATCGTCCTCATAAAACCCATCAAGCTTGTGCTGATACTCCACCCGCTGGTTTATTATATCCGTAGCCTCAAACCAATAAGGACCTTGCTGGAGATAGTCCACCGTAACATTATGAGTGCCATCCACAAGCATCTCCTTTTTTTTTTTTTTTGTAAGCGTCCCTATGACCAAGGCATACTCGAACTCATGGGCGACTTCCTCCAAGCCACTCCTCTTCAGGGCAACACCACCAACAGTCCCATTGGCTTGCACTTTGTATGGTTGACTCTCGTCTCCATTGTACCACTCCTCGCCCTTGTATTGGGCGGCCTGGATGGTAAGGACCAGAATGTTGCCGAAGTGGTTCTGCAGCACAAAGCATGGCTGGAATTCTCCCCTCGTTCGCTGGCTGGGGCTGGATAGAGTGAAAGTCTGGGCCGTGCAGCCTGGTTCGGTGTATGCGGAGGCTCTGGAGAGGAGAGGGAGGGCCAAGAGGATGGGTTTCAGGATGGACAACATTTTGCTTGGGAGGGGTGGTACGGTCACTAGAATGTGATAGGGATCAAAGGAGATAAGGTCAAAGTCAACAAGATCAAGGTAAATATTTAAGTAAGGAGAGAATAGCGTGATGAATTGAGCAAACGAAGTCAACGACTCTTTTGCCTCTATATATTGGCAAGCCCTGTCAGTCCCATACCCCGCGCTTCCTGTTCCTCCAGATAGCCGACGTGAGATTAGCTCTAATTGTCGATAACCAGGCCAAACATCTCATTGCCTTTAATTTCTTTACCTTTTTGTTGGGGTTTCGGTGCGTGTATATCCAATCGTAGCGACGTGGAAACTCCGGGGAGGTTTGAAAGGAAATCCATCTTTGCTTTTTACTTCGGTTGCATCACGAACTGAACCAATGGAGGAAAGCCGGTCGAGGTAACGACGACAACGCAAGCGCCGGTTGAAAGGTTCTACAATCACTCCAATAGATGCAATAAGTGCCTACTACCGATTTTTGTGCCCCACCTGGTGCAACATACCCATCTGTATCAGTCGACAGTCGACCACAGATCACAACGATCAGCAAAAAACAAAAAAAAACAGATAAAAAAAGAAAAAAAGAAACATACAACAGCCGGGATTCGCATGTGGTCACCCACCATACTACTAACCGGCCGGCGTGTGGCTTAAGTACGGCTGAGCGGACGGGAAGCCCTGTTCTCCACACCCTGTGGTCGTATGTGCTAGATAGCAGGTTTCACTGGTTTATGTCTACTGCTCTCTCCTTATTTCTCGGTAAGAATGCAAATCAACAGAGGTATGTTACCCTTTTCAATCTGTATACAGGTGGCACTGTTAAGCGGCCGCTGATATACCAGGATGTCCATCCATATCAGCGGCATTTACCCAATTCCCATGCAGCCCAGCCCAGAGCCGGACCGGAAGTTTCACAACTACCACCGTGACCTCCATATTACTGGTATCCAGCACCAGAATATCGCTACTCATACTTTCATATCGATTAGCCAGAACCAAAACATACCCATCTCCCTCCGGAGTATTAGCCGAACGGGGCAAGAACACTGGTTCCTGAAGCAAAGAAGTAGGACCAGCAAAATATTGACTGTAATCGCCTGTCTTTACATTGAACACTGGACCGCCCACCATCACCAGAGCGATAGCTGGGAAATTGGTCGGAAGTGCAGGATCAAAGTCATCTAAAAATAGATGCGTGTAGTCCCGCATCGCAGAGCGGTCGTCAATGCGGGGGAACTCGGAATGCTTACCTGGAAGTAGCTCGGGAGGAGCGAGTACCAACTGATCAGCATCGAGATTGATTGTTAAACGCTTCATGTGGGTGCTGATTTCATCTGGCTTTGGCGCGACGCCGTTGGCATCGGGCCACCAGAAGAAGGCATTCTTGTCGCACATGGGGAGATCAACAATGATGTTTCCGTCATCGTTTTCAAAGGCATTGTCGAGATGTCCTGGGAAAGCGTTCGGGGAAAGAAACCACTAAAATAGGGTGGAGCCTGTTAGTTCAGAAAGGATATCAACATGTTAATTTTTCTTTTTGATCAGTGTTATACCTTGACATCATTTCCTTTTCGCACCCCGGCGTGGTAGCACACCAAAATAACACGGAATGTCCGAGTCCCATTGCCAGTGCTCCCCCCCCCCCCGTCTCTCATTCGGTCAAGAGAGCAGGTCAAGGGGATGATGGGGAAAATAACTTATTGATGGTTTAGACTCCCTCAAAGATACGGCGGGCGGAAGAAAACCATACATAATTTTTGGTCACTGCAAAATCATGGTTCATGGCAATAACGGGTGAAACCAGCCAGACTGTTTCCGTTACCTTGCCGCTCGGATCAACAACATAGTAGCATATATCCGGCGTGCCACCCATCCCCTTTGGCCTCGTATCCAAAGCATACCATTTCCCTCGTGATAGGATCAAACTTAGGATGCGCCGTCAGGGTCATACTCTGCACCTGGCCCTCGAAATCCCAATACCCGATTGTCTCAAGAGTGCTTGGGTCCATGGCATAGGGCAACCATCTTCCTTGCACGCTAGGAGCTTGCCATTGTGATAGACAACATTTGTATTCGATGTTGTTCGGACCTGGAGCTCGACTGCATCCGTATATTCGTTACGGTATCTGCCTAAGCTCGATGATACTCAGAGTCAAAGGAGCCCTAGGAATATCACAGGGGCTGTTTCGCAACACATTCATTGATGCCCTCCTTGCCTTCCGCTCCTTCTCGAATTTCTCGGTGCGCACATAGCGTTGCTTGAAGTCGCAGATTCCATCTTGGATATGGAATGCGCTGACTGAGCCGTCGCCGTTAAACCACTGCCAGTGTGAGAATGAATGGCTCGGTTGGGAGTTTCTCTAGGTACAAGACTTACAGGGTCATCTTTAATGTAGTGCGGAAGGGCTGGGTCGGGCATTACTTGATAAAAAGTCCCATTGATTTCCTTCGGGATGGAGCCAATGACTTCCAGATTTTGGGTCCAGTCTTCAAGTTGACATGGCTTCATGAATCCATTGAACTGGGGACGATCCTGAAATTGTTGGCTTGGGGAAGGAATCTTGAAAGTGCTGGAATGGCCTGTCATGATAGAATGCTGTGTGGTTTAGATTTAGTCAATGCTGGATAGAAAGGTGCTTGTGGTTCTGGATAAATTTAACAGTATGAATAATGTATTAACATGCAGTAGGTAGTGCATAATATATAATGATGGTCCTCCCTGTTGGATGGCCAAGCAGGACAAGATACAGAATGCATTATGGTTAGAGCTAGTTTGGATATTTCGGGACATCATCACTGTAACTCCCTATCATAAAACAAGGATAAATATTGAACTGGAGTTGGTGGAGAGGGCTTCCAGGTCATCTTAATTATCCTGTTGTCTGAAGCCCCAAACATATAAAGTAATAGAAGAGCCAGGATGCATCAGAGATCACAAGGAAGGATTTTTAATCATTTTAAGTTTTCCGCCGTGGGGAAGAACTTGGGCCTATTACATCATATATAATTTTATATTTTATAAGGCACATGCAGTCCTTCTGTCTTAAAATAGATTACTAGTAATACCATGATTGTTGATCCAGGTTTTGGGGGCCAGTGGCAAATTGCTTGCAATTTCCACAGTTGTCTACCATCTAATTATTTAATTTTGGTTAGGAATCTTTTTTTATTGACTGTGATTAATTCAGGATCTCTTGAGTTCCTTCTATCCAGCCTTTTAATTTTGAAATAAGTGAGCACTACAAATGTCTTTAAAGACTGGCAGGGATTTTTTATGCCCTCTATATTTCTATCTCCTGTTCATTCCGCACTAGCCAATCATGATCTGTCGACGAATGATATAAGTATATTTAATAATTCCGGGGGCTTTCGCGCTGTTGGCTGTTTTTAAATAGAAAGAAGGAATGAATTAAATATTACTTATATTTCAATATTAGCCTTCACCAGTATTTATATGTTTATTATATCTTTAGTATCTACAGGATCCACATGCCTGAGAGTGCTGCTGAAACCTAGCTAGTTTTATAAAAAAGGAAATACAGAAAGAGAAAACACCATATCCTAATATAGTTTAATTTAACCCAGGTCTTGTAACAGCATGATATACTGTAGCCAGACTAAAAAATAGCAGGGGGTGGGATGCTATTTAAAGGTATTAGAATGGAATTTATATAGATAAGCATGATGTTAAATTATCAGATTTTCTTACAGTCAGCAATCCCCCAGAGGCAATTTTCTTAATATACTATATAAGTAATATCATTGTTATAAGAATAAAGACTATAACAAAAATAAAAAATATTAATATAATACTTATTAAATATACTTAAAAAGTAACTCACAGTAATAGAGAAACCTATTAAATAATTAATCCCAGGCAGCCTGTTTGTCCTCAAGAATATTCTAAAAAAAATAAAAGCCTACTTCAGTTCTAAATAGAGCTTGAAAATATTTTAACTTGGTATTATAAAGTTTAGTGCCCCGGCCTATTTGCCACCTAGCAGCAGCTTTTTTGGCAAATTCCTTATCTGTATCATGATTTGATATGAAAGCTTAAATAATATAAGCCTGAACTTCTGCTACGGGCGCTGACTCTTTAGGAAGTTTGGTCATCTTGCGGGAAACAAGAGATTAATTAAAAAAGGACTGGTAAAAGTGGAGAACTGGGAATTGGGGGATGATTACCATAATAAGAGAACTCACAAGCAGAATGGAACATCATTCTTACCTCCCTAGTAGGTGCGAGTGTAGATTGCTCCTCCGCCGCAAAATGTTAAACTGTTCAGCCCTATGATTGGGGGGTTTGGATCACAGCCTTGGTCAAGGCTAAAACCAACAATGAGGCTCAGGGGGCCACCACAAGCTCACTTCCAGGATGAATATGTCTCCAACTTGCTTTACTTTCCGAAGGACTAGTTTTCTATGTTTGACCATAACAATCTTAAGACGTGGGGCTTTGAGTGTCGCGCGATTACGTCGCAGGTCTAAACATGTGCTAGCGTTGTGGTGGTGGTCATTACTATATATTTTCACGCCGCCAACCACTAGATCTTCGTTTACGATATTAACCCTCCACACTATGACATGCATTATGCCTCTATGCATATTAAATAATAGTATAGAATTGGCAGCGTATACAGTAAGTCATTTATTTGGTAGATAGCCAGAGAAGCCACAGCACTTGTTATCTCACTGAATTGCAGACATACAGTTAAGTTTCCTAGGATATTGGGTCCCATGTTTAAAAAAGCCCCTATATAATTCTTGCTTTGAGTAAATCCAGCACATATGACCACAGGGTGTGGAGAACAGGGCTTCCCGTCCGCTCAGCCGTACTTAAGCCACACGCCGGCCGGTTAGTAGTATGGTGGGTGACCACATGCGAATCCCGGCTGTTGTATGTTTTTATTTATTTTACTTTATTACCTAGCCGTATTCCTGTCGCATTTGCTTCAGAGGTTCTTTGGGGGTTAACCCAACATGAGCTTTCTGAAGGCATATTGTTCAAAGGCCAGTAAGAGAATAGGGTGGGGCTCAATGAGAATAAACTGTGGACTGGGGTACGATCGTAGCCTCAGTACGTTCGTGTGTTTCAGTAGTAGATGAGTTCAACCACGGCGGGAGAGCCGGAAGCGGGGCACCAGCGGCCTTCAACAATGTCCAACCAAAGATGATTCCCTTCCAGAGGGGCCCACCAAAAGGGTTTCTGATGACGATTCTCAGTAAAAGCACATACTAAGCGATTAATGTGACGGCTCCGGCTCCCCAAGGAGTAGTTTGAAGACTCGGAAGCCATTTAGGTACCCATAGGCACAAAAAGGCAACTACAGGACTGATGAGTCCGTAGGGGGAAGGTATGAAAATGTAGGTACTGGCGGCGGAAAATTCGACTAGGAGAGCATATATCAGGTTTTGTTGCCAATTATCATTGTGGCCCCATGGTACGACGGTGTTGATCAGCCGGTACGCTCTATTTCTCCAAGGAGTTTGTGTTGGGATGCAGAATTCTATCCACGTACTGCGAGAACCCCGGTGTGCGCCCTCCCCATATGTGTTTGGTTGGCACCGACACCAGGCTCGTCGATTTCGGTAGAATAAAAGCATATCCAATGTGCGGTTGGGGTATAGAGTGTTGATCACAAATGTATCTCTCAGCACTCGTGAGGCCAATTCAATGTTGACTGCGTCTTTGCTGACCCGCTCACAGAATTCCCAGTCGTTTGTGTCAATTCCTTGAATCCAGTAATTGATCCTTAGTCTATTCTTCGCAGACTGAGGAAGCGACTTGTAAAATGGCACCACCACCATCAACGCGAAGCCAGCAAGATACCACCATGTTTTCGCAACTAGCAGGACCGAAATTGCAAGAGCAAATGAGAATAAAAAACAGCGGAGGTCATCTTCTTGGACTGTCTCTAGATGGATAGCCTCGGAGGCGCCAGTTGGAACCGCAATGACGTTCAGACCATACAAAAGAATCCGTTGATCGTTTTTCTCAAGATGATCGTGAAGAGTCCCATCCCCTTTATCATCGATTTTTACAACATGGCCATTCTGAGTACGAATTTGGCGAAGCTGAGTTTTCGTGAATTCGTACATTTCACCGTTGTCAAGCAGTCTCTGCTGTTTTACGTATGGGAGAGTGGCCGGTCTGCCCGTATTCCAGGGGCGCCAAATTTGATCATTTTCCTCCACTCCGGACATGTCAAGGGGTACCCCCACTTTCCTTCTGGCTTCCAAGAAAAGTCCTGATTGGATATTACAACTCCACCAACTTGGACTGTACCTGAACTCAACCTATCATAAGCCTCGGTCCATTGACTATCCATGTAAGACCAGTGCTCAATTATCTCCTCGAACACTTGCAGGAACCCGCTAACGTTTGTATCGATCTGATTTTGGAATCTGCAGCCGAACAAGAACTACCACCACGTACCAAGCGGCTGTAAAAACATAATAGCCGCTATCGTTCAAGTTGTTACTCGATCCGAATTTCTCAGTTTGTGGTCGCACTAGAGGCTTCAAGGAGATCCTCGTGACACACTGATCTGCTCTGGAGTAATAGGGAGGAAGGAAGGAAGGAAGGAGGAGTATTTACGGTTATCTATGATAGAATCAATATTCTATTATAATTAGGAAGGATGCTCAGCAGGGATGCTAGGTATCCTCTCTAACAGGGTCTAAATATATTGAACTGCACTTCCACCAAAACAAACTGTCACAGTGGACAATATCTTATAATTAATATAAGGGTCGATGACGCAAGATTCTTTCTAACTATAGCGGTCTCCTTAGCATTACCTCAGCGTGAGATAAAAATCAGAAGCTAATCTCGGGTCTCCCGCATTGCCGCCATGGTTGTTCTCCTGGTTGGTTTGTGGCGAACCGGCCCCGCTTCATGTTCTGATCCAATTAATTATGATGTAATACAACAACAAGCTTCCACCTTGACCCAGATTAGGATGATGGTCCCAGAATTCTGGAAGAAAGAATACTTCTGTACTCTTTCCCCACATTTTACTTCCTTCCTAATCACCCCACCGAGTCTGCGTCCCCCCAATGCCGCGTCATAGTTACGACTTATCATCTATTACCTACAGATTCTTTTTTCTTAAACCATCTAGTTAACCTGTGAAAGCCTAATGTAAAAGGGGATCAGTCCAGCCATGGATTGGCTGTTTTGTCTGGCTGAACTCATCATCAACATGACCTACCAAACGCGAGTATCCTAATATAGTTTGCCATTAATCCGCATGCGTAACCATAAAGGTTGCATATCTCGGAGAATGCAACCATGAGCGAATGGCTAGACAGCCAGATGACATTCCCCTCGCATTTCCCGAGTTGCCCGCAATACTCAAACCATATTACAGTGAAGACAAAGTCAGCTAATGCTTCCTTTGAGAAATAATACAAAGCTCGCACCTCGTGTAGACAGACTAATTGGTATTCTTGGCATCCCATGCTCCTTTCATATCAACTATACTCTTCAATACTTGTTTAGAGACAGAATGATTCTCTACTATGCTCCGGCTTGGCGCTTGTCCCTGTTGTTTCTATCCACTATACTGACAACAAGTGCTAAACTCCCTGGCCAAGGCGGACCTGTTACCGTAAATTTACAGCAAAATGTTTCTGACACACTTCTACGAAGCTTGAGTCTCTTTTCTGAATATTCGGCTGCGGCAACTTGCATAGGCAACCTTAACACAAATGGAACAAAGGTCATCTGTGATCCAGGAAAATGTCCAATGCTTCAATTTACCGACACAGAAATTATAGGCTCATTCAATGGGTATGATCTAGTGGGAAGAAAGTGATGGAGAAAACCCCAGTAGCTAACTTATCTATATCTACAGGGTAAATCCTGGTAACACAACAGGGTTTATAGCACTTGACAGGACCCATAAGTATATTGTCCTTTCATTCCGCGGAAGCGAATATTCAGGAAACTACGACACTGATCTTAACTACACCCAAATTCCGGTACCACAGATTTGCCCTGACTGCTTAATGCATGGAGGCTTTCTGAGCGCTTGGATCAGCGTCTCCCCCCATGTTATCCCAATACTTGACTGTGCGGCTATGATTTTCCCACAATATCGTGTTGCTTTCACTGGGCATAGTCTTGGGGGTGCACTGTCCACAGTTGGTGCAACTTTTCAGAGAAACGAAAACAAGCCCATTGAACTTGTGAGTAATGTTTTAATCAAAGTTGGATGAAACAGCTACTCCAGACCCTCGTCGCGAATATGACAACCAAGCTGACCGAGCAATAGTATACATTTGGCAGCCCCCAAGTTGGAAATCACAGTGTTGCAGAGGTTATCACTAATACAACTCTGGGTACCAACTATCGAGTTACTCACTCAGATGACCCAGTCCCTAGAATTTTAGCAACATCCAAACTTGTTAACAAAAAATGGCAATACAGCCAGTCCTCCCCCGAGTATTGGATCACCTCAAATAATACCGCGAGACCTTCCCCCGCGGACATCAAAATCATCGAGGGCATTGACAACAAATCAGGGAATCTTGGACAAACAGGGTGCGATTTTCCAGCGCATAACTGGTATATTGGAAACATGACTGGGTGTGCTCGGAATGTTACAAGTGGGAGGAACTTGACTAAAATTTTATGCGATCTTCTGCGTTAATTCAGGATTCAGGACATCAGGGAATGGAAAATGGTGCCTAGGGGCTGATAATCTCTTTAAACCTACGAGAACCTTCATTCTTCATCCATGATTAATGTACCCAACATCCGATAGGCTTTATGAAGATACTACCTCGTTTAGAGAGTAGCAGGTTCTAATTGTGAGGAGCAATCCAGCCATGTTACAAAACTTTTGAAAAATGCCGCGAAACAGTAGTTGAAGTACATTTTGATGGTATTTTCCAGTATTAAGTTACAAGGTCTATAGGGGGGTTTTACATGACATGCAGTTGCAATCTGACACCCTGGATATTTTAACGCTCTATCTGCATTGACTCATCTACTGCATCATTGGTTAGAGGATTGCCTTTCCCAGAGGTGGCCCATGATACTATCCAGGGATAGTTGAATTAAGTTCTAGTTCAGGGCCCTATCCTTACCCAACGGGCTGGCTCGACTCCACTTCAAGGGGTGTATATCCGCTTCAGTTGGGGTTATGGGGTCGCATATTAGGGGGCGCGGCCGGGCGGCGTGGGGTTGCCTGCTATGCATTCTGGGTAATCTGTGGTTCCTTGAGCGTTGATAAATAAATCGAAACATACTAAAAGCCGAGTAATATGATGGCCGTGGAGGGCTTCTGGGGCTATATTTGGACAGTGGGTGGCGGCGGGGCGCCAGCTAACAAGAGAGCTGGCGTTGGAGCGGGATCTTGGTTGTATTTAAAGTCCACGAAACTATTATCTGCCATTGGACTTTGCTGGGAGCTAGGCTGCTTTCCCCTAGCACCTCTTCATTCTCCTCAAGCTGTATGTCTCACAAATGGAGGCCTTTTGTTTCCATTGATCAACTTATCGCGTATTCCGTGCTCCACCCCTCATGTTCCCTTGTCCCGGCATGCCTGTATTACTAGAACCGCGACTGGTATCGACCGGTAGAAGTCTGATATGACTGCGGTTTGCTTCATAGTTTTACAATAATGGACCTGCAACTTTAGTTTAGTATTTCGATTTCCATCATCATGAGCTGATGAGACAGAAATACTCTAATCAATAAGAACCTTCCTTAGTACAAAGTGTTTTAAAGCAAACCACGTGTGTCATTCTGGTAAAGACAATTAACAGTGACTATTACTATGCCCTAAGGCACAAACAAATACAAGCTCCGGCCCCATAGAAAGCATAGAGTAGGACTGCTGTGATACGCGACTGGAGTAAGTGGTGTGTGGGGTTTTACCCATCATGAACACTCTCTCCCGGTAGGATTGTGACATTGTAGCTCTGTCTCAACACAATGGGTGTAATTCCACCATAAAATGTAACTAGTATCTGCGTGTCGCCGGTTTTTATAGGCTTAAATTCCCAGAAGATACTCCCAGCTTGGACACCAGCACCCTCAAGATTGAGGAATTTCTTTTCGAACTGGATATCGATGGTACTGTAGTTGGACGCATCCACCTTTTCCTTAATCATGAAGGGTCTGTTGACCACCTCAGTCAGGTGCGCATCCTCGGGTAATTCAACTTGTGGCTCAGGCTGTATGGTTTCCTGAAAAACCGACTTCTCAACGGGCAGGGACCTTTTCTTAGAAAGCCAACGAATTGGAACTTTAACCCCCTTCGGATGGTTTAGGTCGACGATAATAACATATGCCTCTGGATATACCGGATTGGGAAGATGGATATCGAACTTCTGCTCATGCTTGTATTTTGAGTGACTGTCTTTCAATGGGCCAACCCAGCCCTCAAGATCAAATTTCAGGCCACCAGCCCAGGGCTGCCGACAAAATGTAATGCCACTGGTGAAATCCTGCGCTTGGCCTTGTGCGGACAGGATCAGTTGGGTACCAGTATATACTGCTCCCAGCTCATCAGCGGGGATAAGTTCCAAGAAGCCCATATTGAAGAAGCAAAGATGATATAAGAATCCAGGTATAGGTGGTTCTGAAGTTCTGTGCACTGCAGAAAATTTACAGAGAGGTGGGAGTATCCCTGCTTTTATAATATCTACTCTATGTACTAGATGCTTGTTCTAAAAACGGCTTGATGGCTGTGTTACAGATTAGATGGGGCAAGGTCTAGAACACCTCGAAAGTAAAATATAATAGGGCTGGTCTTAACACATTTAAGGATAAGAAGTAGTAAGCTTTATCATTATCCTACATACGTTATCTAAATGTCACTCTGGTGAAGCCCTGATAGACTTGATAAGATTAAGTCCCTCTTTAGATAATAGTGAGCTAAATATTACACATTGCCTTAGCAAACCTGCCCCGTCACTCATCATCTGAACTTGGAGCCAGCCCTATTCTAATCCAGCTGGTTAGAGAACGAATAAAACAGAATGGATCACAAATAGCCGCAGTCCATGCTGTTTAACCTGTTATGCATCCATTATTTGAATAATGAATATAATAAAGAAATTTAAACGGCCATGTACCTGTCATGAACTATCTCAACAAACCCACAAAGTAGTACTATGGACTTGACATGACCTTTATTACTTAGTTCAGTTGCAACTAGTATAATTTACTAGCTACTAGACTGAGAATCTGTGTGACCTGATTATATGTTTATTATAATTAATAACCTAATATGCTATGTAAAGCGGGTCATTTTCTTAAAATTTACTATTGTTAGTATAAAACAGAATTCGTGCCAAGTAATTGTGGTTGTTTGCAGTAACTGCATTTACTCTTTCATCAGTGGCGGGGAACCTTATCCATAATGCTCTAATTTGGTTGGCACCCATCTACCACCACCTTATGATCCATTTTGAGTTAGAACAAAGAGACCTCTGGACCTTAGTTGGAAGACCTGAGATCATAAAAGTTTATCAATTAAAAACTACTTAAGTTTTCCACTGTAACATTAGCTCAGAGTAATTCTAGACGCGGAGAAGCCATCCGACGCTTAGCCCACCCACCTTTTCAGCTGAAGATAAGCCGAAGGATGAACTGTTAAGCATAGGGTGGAGACAGTAGATATTAAAAAGTATGCAAAGAAGTTATTAAAAAAAACTCTACCGCTTCAAAAGTACTACCCAAATTTAACATATACTGGACCCATGATCTTGGATCCAAATCATGCAAACTCAATACTACAATTATTCTAGACATCAGAGGATTAGCATTATACAGTAGTCACACAGGTCAAACTTTCAATCCACCTGCTAATTAGATCACTGCTAATGAGGTCACTGGTTTGGGTAAGAGATTCTTATTTATTTTATGATTATATATATATTTTTTTAATAAAAAATAAATAATAACTTCTTTAAATAATAAATTTTCTAAAATTAATTAATATTTTTTTAAATATAATTTAAATTATTTTATTATAAAAAGATCTCTACTACCTTAAACTTTATAACATCATGTATTAACTTTCCACACTCTCATCTCACTGATGGTACACAGCCCAGGCATCGTCAGGGTCCCGGAAATTCGCTTCATCGTACTCACGCGCTCGCCCTTCCCCCTCCATGGCCAGATAACCTGGTGCATATAGCTCAACGTCCCGTGCCCATTGTTCCGCGTCCTCATCCATAAAGTCAACAAAGACTCCATCCCTCTTAGCGGTCATGAGAATTTCCACAACGGGGAGATCCATGTTCATTCTATGAGATTTCCGGTCAGCCATCCGGGCTACAAAAAGAGAAAAGCACGGACTCGAGATTCTGCCAACGGTGCCCTCCAACACCCTCCTTCATCTCAATAACTCCCTTCCCAAGCCCGTGACGATACTACATAACTTGACGCATGTTATATGATCACCGAAGCATCTGGTCCGCTCTCTGTCCGTTAGTCTCGAACTCCGTGATCGCCATCCGACCCGTCCGGAGCCCGGAGTCGTCTATTAGGAAGTATGTCCTTAGACCCCGGTAGAAGATCACGGTGCCTGTTCGGGTCATGCAGAGGTAGTCGAAGTCTGCGCATTCGGTGAATAGCCAGGTGAAGGTATCCGCTATAGCTATTGAGGATGCACCTGAGGCCGGGTTGGAGGGTGCAACGGTCGGGGTCCTCCCTTCCATGGTGTGCCCGATTTCTCCGTCTAGGATGTATAGTAGGATGTGGAATTTGATATAGCGTGTCCGGTTGACTGGGTGCTAGACAGAGGAAGCGGTACGACTGGGTTGTTTCCTGAGGCGGACCATTGCTGGAGCGGGATAATCCACGGTGGACACCTGCTGCGGGCAAGCGGCATGGTAGGACTACGCATCAAATATAGTAATGGTCAGAGCTTGATACCAGCTACAATGACTCAAGTTGTAGATCCTTACATCGCGAAACGCCTGTTCGGCGGCCGCCTATCGTTCCATTAGCGCCCGACGCTGGCGTAGCTCATATTCGTCGTTGTGATTGCCTGTGGCTGTCTCCCGGGGGATCCATTCTTCCTGTTATATAGGATAATAAGTTTCTGATGCCAAGAGGAAAATATGGAGAAGTATACCTTGACAAATAACAGCCAGCTCTTGGCCTCCTCGGCTATTGCGCTGCCTGGATCGTAAGCTTCCGGATCGGGCCGAATGGACACGGGAATGCCACCCGGCCAGAGATGAAGAGGCTTTGTAATGAGGGCTTTCCACTTTCTTCAGTAATCCTCGTTATAATTTCAATGGGTTTAATACTAATGACAATGGGAATAGCGAGGGTAGCAATCGTCAATTGGCGGGGTGGAAGAGTTTGAAAGGGGGGGAGACTAAGAAAAACCAGAAACCCCGATAACCAATATGGGGCGGTGGATCCACCATGGTCGCAGGTATCTTCGTACCCTAAGGCCGTAGAGATTCTGGATTATTTTGCCTAGTATTCTACTCCTCTTGTCACTTATATATCCCTATCATTGAATCATTGTGTTGACTTTTTGCAGGCCAAAATAACCGTCACGCCAAAAGAGTCATCGACAACCTAAGTGGTTGTATAGTAGTTGGTCATATAAACGGTAGATTTCGGTAAATATCGCGGTCGACACATTGTCACGAACCATCAAAATACGAAAGCTGGTATTAAAAAACCAACAAGAGATTCTCCCCGTATACATATTCAGCACGAGAATTTGCTGACAAGGTAATAGAAACTTGAACCTTAAGCCCGGGCAGTCTCCTTCTCCAACTCCGAGGGTTTGCGCGATTCACTTGGGAGAGACACGGTACCCGCACCCCAATGGCTGGCACCGTAAACCTCCTCCGTGCGGGTCAACTTGTTAAAGACGTTCGTATACCCAAGAGGCACGTAGTCCATGCCGTTGTGAGCTAGAGTGGATATCATAGCTGGAACAGCCGACTCATGTCCAGCACCAGGGGTACGAGTACTGAGAAACATCCCGACCATCTTTCCATGAAGCCCACCGGATGGCCAGATCGGATCAGTCTTGTCCTAGAATATCTATCGCAAGATGATTTAGTAAGGTGACCCCCTGTCAAACACAATGGAGAACAAAAGGGCATGGCATCACCACCCGCCTCTTGAATACTCTCACGCAGTTCCTCTGCTAATGTTGCAATATGACCGTAGGTCGAGTACTACCCGGGGTTAGATATGGAGAGTCAAGGCATAGCACCACACTCTGTGATAACACAAGCTCCTGCGACGGATTAAAAAAAGAAGGGATAATACATAGACGATAGCAACTTTGGGAGACGACATTTTATCGCGTGTCACTTTTCAGGTACCTGAATAAAACGGGGCTATCGAGAATTACAGTGTTTGTTATTTCGCGGTTTCTGGCACGATAATCCGGATTCGGGGAGGTAAGAATGCTTATATTTAAAACTCCGGGGGGCGATTATCGCTTTAATAATGCTCACGGGGCAGGAACTGCCACATATGTGGCCGGTGGATCTGGTCTGGTACAACACTAATAAAGGATCATTTTAGATTCACAGTCTAGACCCATCTTATCTTGCATCCCTAGAGAAGAATTATTTTGTCAGCTTGCTGACAGTATTGCAGCCCCTCCAGTTGCAGAACCTACCCCGCTTCTTAGAATCGCAGTATGGTGTACGAGGCTTTGGTTGGACAATGGCAAGTTTGTGAGCTCCGCCACCAGTTCCCTTTCGAAGCCAGCTAAACAACCCCTTCATCCCTCTTTAAATGAAAGATTGCTTTGGGAAAACTGGCGCGCCACAAACGAGATAGATGCGATTATGATTGGATAAATCCGATCCCTCTGCTCGAGGCCCCAGTTGTGATGAACATAAATAAGGAACCACCGGCATCAAAACCTAAGAGGCTGGCGGAAGAGGGGTTGTGCTCCTGCCACCTAGGGAGTTCAGGAGTTCATGATAGCTCTAAGTTGCTACAATTTTTTTTTTTTTTTTTTTTTTTTTTTTTTTTAATTTGTGAAGAATTTTTCTACAAGGCCCAGAAGCACGAAAAAGTATCTAAAATATCAATGATTTTAACCCAACATGGCAATGGATAAAATAAGCTATATTAGGTGCTAAGTTAAACACCTCACCTAAAGTGCCACACGGTTGTCACCCACTTCATCTTGGGTTAGGTAGGTTGCTTATTTCACATGAAAATGGCCCGCACAGAGCTGGTCTTGGCTGGCATCTCAGACGCGTCTCAAGGGCCTCCGACCCGTTGAAGAGCAAGTGCATTCTGAATGTCGCCAGCAGCCATACTGAGTGTGTTAGGTAATGTATATTAGGAGTACCCCCTCGAATATTTGTATGAAGTTGTTGATGGGGTTCCATATGTGGCCCAGTGGTGTACCCCCTGGTTAAGTTACCAGGGTCTGAGATGTCGTCATCGCCGGCTTATAAATCGACCCTGGGCGATAGAATAA
Organism: Aspergillus diversus; assembly: GCA_027569885.1. Lineage (NCBI taxonomy): Eukaryota > Fungi > Ascomycota > Eurotiomycetes > Eurotiales > Aspergillaceae > Aspergillus > Aspergillus diversus. The sequence continues at coordinate 858,993 of JAPDKZ010000016.1, forward strand.
TCGCGACACCCGACCTTAATTTCAAGCGAGATAGTATTACCAAACCGATTTATAGTTAAAGATGCTTATTCATGCACCTTTCAAGCAAAGCATTCATTGGCAGGAGTCAGCCATAGCAAAGCCCTACCACGGTCGGTGTGTCAGACGCAAAGGTGCGGCAAGATCCCCGTAGAACCTTACGTGGGAGAGTGGATTATAAACCAAGATGATTATTGTGAACGATTAATAACGAAGGAGAAGGAAAATGCTGCCGTAGCAAGGTTATAAGATAAGAATGTCTGTCAAGACCAGCCCTAAGAGGCACAAACTATTTCTCAGAATATCATAATTGCTTTTTTCTATAGCTTTCATCCCAACTTTAAGCGCCATGTGGGATGCCATCCGTGATGCGCCATTCGGCGTGATCGTCCATTTTCTCTCCAGGCACAAGTATCTGCGACACACAGAGGAGCTAGAGACATTCCGTCATCCGTACTATCGTGACTCAACTGATGATGAGATCTCAAAAGAGGCCCGGACACCCTCACCAGGGACCGCCAGCCCCGCGTCCGAAGCTGATAGTGACCTTGAACGTGGGAGTGGCGATGATATGGATGAAAATCTCATCTATCGTCTAGTGACCACACAAAGCTACCAGGAGATCAACAGGCACCAGAGCGAGCCGATTAAGCCCACCAGGACAAGTGACGGCCTTGTCTTGGTTGACTGGTATACGACGGGTATGTTTTCCACTCCATTGCCATTGATAGGGGATGCTGACCAGGGAAGATGACCCCGAAAATCCCCAAAATTGGGGCGCATTCAAAAAGGGATTCGTCGCGTCGGTTATCTGTTTCTACTCTTTCGTTGTTTATTTCGGCTCATCGATCTCCGTCGGGGCAGTACCGCAGATCGTAAAGCTTTTCGGGGTCAGCATCGAAGTTTCCTCCCTAGCGTTGGCTTTATACGTTCTTGGATGTGAGTTTGGAAGTTTGGAACTAAAATCTGGACTAATAAACATATACTGACAAGTCGCAGATGGAATTGGGCCGATGCTGTTCTCCCCTCTTAGCGAGATGGCCGTCGTGGGAAGAAACTCCGTGTACATTATTACGTTGTTTATCTACACCATGCTATGGATCGGTGCAGCAACGGTCCAGAACTTTGCTGGCTATCTGATTCTTCGGTTCCTGACTGGCTTTTTTGGTAAGTCTGGAAAGTAGGTGGATGGTCTCTAGCATAGGCTAACAACACTGGACCCGGCAGGCTCTCCAGCCCTCGCCACTGCTGGAGCTTCATTCGCGGACATATACCCCTTGATTAAGGTTCCATATGCAATCGTCATATGGGGAGTTGCAAGTGAGCTTCACGTTCCTAGCCTTAGCTCAGCGTAATACTAACCACTTATAGCCGTGATGGGACCAGCCCTAGCCCCCGTGGTTGCAAACTTCAGCGCACCAGCAATGAACTGGCACTGGGTGTCCTGGGAGATGCTCTGGGTCAGCGCCCCCGTTCTACTTGTCTGGTTCTTCTTCGTCCCAGAAACATCTGCGTCCAACATTCTCTACTATCGAGCTAGACGCCTACGCAGGGTCACAGGCAACGATCGCTACCGCACAAAAGACGAGATTGAGCAACTTTCAGCTGGGGCAGCCACTAAGACTATCATCTACAATGCCATCATGAAGCCTGCGGAGATCAACATACTCGATCCCGCGGTCCTCTTCTCCACAGTCTACACCAGCCTCGTTTACGCCATTTTCTACTCCTTCTTTGAGTCCTTCCCGCTCATCTTCCTAGGTGTCTATAGCTGGGACTTTAGGCTTACAGGCCTTCCGTTCCTGGCTGTTGTCCCTGCACTGGTCATAACCTCTACTTTCCTAATAGTGTACTGGTATCGTTCTGTCGTGCGACACTTCCCAGCAAAAGGGTTCGCGGCCTTTGGTGCCCCGGAGCGTCGCCTCCTCCCGGGTTTGATAAATTGCCTATGGACCCCAATTGGGTTGTTCATCACTGGTATGTCTCTAACCATACACATATCGCGACTTCATTTACTTACATAAAAAATAGCATGGTCCTCTCGCCCTAGCGTCCACTGGATGGTTCCAATTCTGGGCCTCTTCCTCAACATCGTCGGAACATTCTCCGTCATCGTATGCATGCTGCAGTATCTCGCTTTCACCTACCCTTGCTACGCTGCCTCTCTCTTTGCAGCTAATGACTTTGCACGCTCGAGTGTCGCAACCGGGGCGATCATGTTCTCCCGTCCGATGTTTCTCAATCTTGGTTTGGATTGGGGAATTAGCCTACTAGCATTTTTGGATATCATCTGTTGTGTTTTGTTGTTTTTCTTGTGGCGGTATGGGGAAGATTTGAGGGCAAGGAGTCGGTTCGCTGAGGGTTAAAGGGTTCCAACATTTTATTTCTCTCTATTTACAACAAGAAACTTAATAATATAGCTTAGCCTGATGGCGATTTAATCAACTAATTCCTAATCACCCCGCGCAACCCTCTGCACAATCCCCATAACCTCCTCCGGCCTACTCAAAAACGGACAATGCCCCGAATCAATCTCTTCAAGCACAACCTTCCCCCCTGTATTCTGCGCATCGAGCACCATACTCCTTTGTAATGAGACAAAAATGGCCAAATCCTCCAAACAAGCCACATACACCGTCGGGAGATCCTTCCACGGCGTGCCCGTGACAATACCCGTCGAAACAGCCGAATTAAAGGTCACATTCTCCTTGGCTAGCTCCACCGCCCTCTCCGACTCCATATCATTATAGAACGCCTTCGCTGCATTTCGGGCAGACACCGTCCCATCCCCATTCTGCCCAAAGTCTACTTTAGACTGGAAGCCATATTTCTCAAATACAGATATGAAAGTATCGCCCGGTTGGAGGAGCCAGGCGCTTAAGAGGACTAGGCTCACGAGGCCCTTGCCTGATGGGCTCGAGTCCGCGTAGAGGTCCTTGGTTAGGGCTTGGGAGGCAACGATGCCGCCGTAGGAGTGAGCGAGGGTGAGGATGGTGTGTCCTGCGTCGAGCAGGGATTTAGCTGCGGTGCGAACGGCAGAGGCGTCGTCGGAGAGGGTTGCGGTTGGTGGGCGGCTAGAGTCACCGCATGTGGGGAGTCGGGGGCATTGGACTTCGAAACCGGCGGTTTTGAGGCGGGAGATGAAGTCGTCCCAGGCTGGGGGGAGGAAATAGGCTCCGGTTATGATGAGGATGGCGGTTGGGTGGGTGCTTTGTTCCATGGTAGAAGATAGTGTTCGGGTTGGGAAAGGGAATTAAGGCTGATCAAGAAGAGAAAGGGGGACTGCAGTCAAATAATTCCAGATTTTAGTTTGTATTGAGAATCGTATATCTTGAATGTAAACACCCTTTAACAATTGGAAATATATTAAGAATGGGCTGTTAGGAAAACATTTATGACCTTGTCCAGGGCACTTGGAGTGATAACTCATAAGGTATCCAGATAGTTGATCTAAACCTATCTAGGTAATATAGATGTTGGTCCAATAACACCTGCTCGACTGTCGTCCGCTTAGGCGTCGATTCTCCACCCGCTTACTCTAAGTATTCACTATTTACAGTTGTTAGACATTACTAAATCTGATGACTCCACTACCGTAATCGTGACTGGGCGAGTTTTGATGCAAATGGCCCCCCGAATGATTGGATGACGTATGCCCGTTGATCGCCGAATTGACAGAAAGGCTTGGTTTAAACTTGACAGTCTCAACCATGTTGACAACCAATCATATCTTAAAGATCGCGGATTCCCACAAATAAGCTCTATCAGCATGAAAAAGTAATTGAAATATAAATAACTCTGGTTTTCGAGGGGTTTATCCGAGGTAAAGCCTGTCAGAGTATTCATATTAATAGATAACCAATTTTCTTCTTCTTGTAATCTGAGGACCTGTGGATTCTTGCTTCTGGCTCCTGCTTCTGGCTCACTTTTTCTCTTTTGCTATGGTATCCTAATAATATCCTGAATATCATGATCTGTAATCGCCACTGCCTGCCTCTGGGAAGTATAATCCCTAATCTCCCGTCGTCCTAATTCTTCCGACTTCTTCAATCTTCTTCTTTTTCCTCCTTGTAGAAATTACCCACGGCATGATCAGTGTTGTTTCCTAACTGTCAAAAACCTACCTTACCCCCCCCCCCCCCCCTACCTAGCATTTCAGGATAACGCTCTGCAACTTTATATAGAAGGGTGGTCAATTTTTAGAGTAATTGTGGTCATAATTAAATTATGTGGGAAATTTGAATATGTGACAACGATATTTTTTTTAAGATCAATATCTTTATTAAGGCCACTTTGAATGAGCCTCCTTTTGTTGAGAAGGACCATTCGGTTTCAGCTACCTTTGGTCAGCTACCTCCGAAGGGTTGGTTGGATGTCCGATCTACTATAGCTAAAACTTTTGTGGCTTTATAAGGATGACATTGGCATCTTTTCCTACATCAAGAGGTAGAAATAAGCAACAATTATCAACTTCAGGACACCCATTGACACATCCTACAAGATCTCAAAATCACCCCCGCCTGCCCCAGCAAACTTTCCCCTTCCCCCGCCTAAACCTCCCCCCTGTTTCCAAGCATTTCATTTGTGCGGCCTTCGCGCCTCTCCACTCCTCAGAGACATTGCTATGAAACACAAAGGCAAATGCAACAGCATCACTATCGAGCCTATGGGCAACCTAGTGCTGACCACCTTGCCGCTCCTCATTTAATAGGTCCACTCAGTTGGACCTGGTCACTGGTCTGGATATGTTTTCCTCTAGCAGGAACATTTTTTCTGTTTTTTCAGGCTCCAGTTGACAGAATCGCAACCCTTTTTCTTGGCAAGTTGAGTGCAGTTGGCATACCTGCTGAATATTTCCTTTGTAAATATGAGAGCCAGGCCAGATAGAGAATATACCCCACGAATCCAAGACGGCACTCTAGAGTCTGAGGTTTCCAGCTGAAGAAATTGTTCAACTCCACATTCTACACTAACAGTTTTGGTCCTTAGGTGCTTGATAATGCTGATGGTGAGTCCTTGGCTTCGCCCCCATGTTGCGTCATTCCCCTTGCTTGACTCCCGATCTGATGAATCATGAACCCGATCGCCTCCTCCACGCGATCGATCGTGGTGACTCGCTTCCATTTCCGCATTTCCACAAAGTTCACCTAGCTCACCATCCCATTGGGCCACATAGTTTCAGTGACCAGTCCCTCGGTTAACGCCGCCGATCTCTTGTATCTGGCTCCATCCAGACCGATCCCCGACGCGGGTTCTCAGCAGAAGCGGCTTGACCTGTCTCTCCAGTGAGATGGCAACAACAAAAGACGGGGGTTGTGGATACTTTTGCCATACCACGCGAATACCAGATGGTATGTTGTACAATGACTAGTGCGCCAGGTGGCGTAGCTGGCTCGAAGGAACAATCTGCTAGCCCGTGGAAGGCAGTTCAAAAAGGAGGTATTTTCCACCCATGTGTTAAAATTCTCCAGCAAAAAAAAAAAAAAAAACCACTTGAGCCTCAAGCAGCTAGCTTCCAAGATGCTGTACCATGCTTTCAAGTCACTCGTGGTCGCGCTGGCCTTCAGCGCTGCCACCGAGGCAAAGAGCCCCGTCAGCTCCAACGCGATCATGAGCCGTCGTCTCACTGAGTACCTAATGCCGGTTACGACTGCAACCCACGAATTCGCCCGCGTGCCAAACACAAACTTCATCCTCCTAACCCAGATGTCGAACAGCGAGCTCGTCAAGATCCAGCTCGACGCAACCACCGAGCAACCCATCGCCTACCACTCCTTCCCCATGGGAAGCAACAGCAGCTCCATGCTTCACGGCGTGTGGCCATCAACCAAATACCCTGGCATGATGTGGCTATCCCTGCAAGCGGACAACAAGCTCCTGCTCGTCGACCCCGGCAAGACCCTCCATATTGCACCCACAATCAAAAAGACCATCAACATCCCCAAATCCGGCAAGGGCCCCCACTGCGTCTTCGAGATCGGCAACCGCGTCTGGGCGGGCCTCAAGGAAGCCTCCCTCCAAACCGGCCAGTACTACGTCTTCTCCGCCGACATCCGCAACTCTTCCGACCACAAGCTCTACCAAACACTCAACAGCCCCGTCTTCATCAAAGAGGAGCCCACCACCGGCCTCATCTACGTCACACAAGACAACGACTCCTCCATCATGAGCATCAATCCCAAAACCGGCCAGACACGCCAGATGGGCATCCCCCCCAGCGTCGGCAACAACGCCGTCGGCATGATCTCCGCCACCGGTCCCCTCAGCGGCGTCTAGTTCACTCTCGCCGGTAATGCGACAGGAGGCACAGGAACTTTCGGCCACATCGGCGCCGATGGACAGATGAAGTTCTTCGCCCTCCCCAACCGAGTCCTCGGCGGCAATATGGGCTTGCTTCATATCGCGGATGCGTCTGATGCAGCTGGTCCTGCGTTGTGGTTGCTGTCAACTTCGCTACTCAGCACTAATTCGCCTGATGCTTTGGTCCGAGTTACGTTCGACGAGTCCATTTCCCGTGTGGCGGGTGAGGAGTATGTATTTATGCAGACGCAGAATGCGATGACGCATCGTGTTCTGTCCTTGGATAAGAGTGTGCTGGTGTCTGAGCTTAATACGTTTACTCTTGCTCAGCTTAAGTATAATAATACTGTTTCCGGGCAGTGGTTGCCGGCTGAGCTTGCTAGCAGCGGGGCTGTTTATGTTGAGGCTGGTTAAAGGGATTTTTTTGAGTATAGGGTCTATAGATGGATTACACAAGTGCATATATAATCATACGGTATTAGAGGAATAATTATTTCAACGCGCCTTCACGAGGTTTATGCCAGAGGGCAGAACTCCATAGTGAACTACTAAATTCAATTATTTTATAATCTACTATGACCAGCTTGATTCTTTAATAAGCTTAGTAGCTATAATTTTCAATGTTAATTTCATATGTCCTCATATTCCAAAAGCAATACCGCAATATATATATAAGTCCTACACACCACCTCTCAAATAATGTATATATGCAATCACTACTGGACCGTACCGGAACTTATGGGATTGTTTACGGATCTGAAATAATTATGTGCCTTACTATCATACCAACCAGGGTTTTTGAGGTTTGATTGAGGTTTTTATGTAACACCAGGATGGGGGAATTTTGCGAAATGGCCCTGCTTGATTTCGGATAAACGCGCGGTGGTTCATAATCCAAGGCAATCAGACGCTCTATAAAATCCAAAGAAAATGTAGATATGGTACATACGACCACAGGGTGTGGAGAACAGGGCTTCCCGTCCGCTCAGCCGTACTTAAGCCACACGCCGGTCTGTTAGTACTATGGTGGGTGACCACATGGGAATCCGGACTGTTGTATGTTTTTTGCTCACCGATCACTTAAATCTATTTTTGCTTGCAGGTGTGATTTGTTGCGTTCGGCGCTAAAGACCGCCTGCCGTTTAGGCCTTCACCTCAAGGCCCCCTGGCGACCCCTGAATGTATGAAGGCCCTCTGTATGTTAGTCTGTTCTTGGCAGAACTGATGTAGTTTTCCCTGCGTCGCATCCCAGGTCCCCCCCACTTTACAGGGGCGTCAGAAATATTTGGTTCTGGTACGTATGGGGTGCTAACCAGTGTGATATTTGTTGAGTTCCAGGAGTCTTTTTCAAAACGATATCATTTTAGAACAACTTTTGAGAAGTTTTCAGACATGGCACCTGACTCCCTTTTTACTTTCTCGCTTTATTTGTACAGCGTTTTGGGAGGGGAGGACAACATCGCTACAGGACCAGAGCTCAATACAAATGCCCATGCTCGTAATTAGTTGGTTAGAGTATTACAATTTGCTTGTCTTTCTGTTGGTTTCAAAAACATACGAGGGTTCCTATGGATGTTACTATTCTAATTTGCTTTTAAAGAGTTCTATGATACTTTTGACCGTGCAACCCTCTTAATAGCTGGTTAGATTTATGATAATTGAATGTTGTTAGACGCTGAGCAAATCCTGCCACGGATAATATGAGATTATGCCTTGGGCTCTTCTTGAAACCTGGGACCCCTGGGTGTTGTCAACTTCCTCGTGATAGCACGTTGGTTCACACCATGTTTCGCTAGCCGCCGAGATGGGGGCCAACGCGCTGGGGAATCAAAGCCGCACTTCATTATTTAAAGTAGAAGAAACAGAAGAACGGACACAGTCGGCTTCCTGAATGTGGTTCAATACCCCTCAACTGTATTAATTTTCTGTTCTCTTAAAGATCTTTTCTATCAGAGTCTTCAAAGTTTAATCACGAATAGGTTAACTACTAGCTTCACATTATATCTTCACCAAGTGCAATGTCCCGAAACCCCAATACAAACTTTGAAGGCGTTTCTCACTCACCGAAATCGGTTCTCTCCAAACTTCCCACGCCGCCACCAAGTCCTCTCGGGGGGGTGCGGGACACCACCAAGACGAAGAGTACCGAGATAGATGCACAAACTCTAAGGGTTTTGCTAAAATGTGATCAGGACAGATGTGGATTTCGCACAAAAGCAACAGGGCAACCCTGCAGGGTTCCACTTACAAAGCGAAAGGTGGAAGTTGCCAAGGCGAAGATCGAGACATTGACCTCCCTCACACAGACTTCAGCAAATCTGGAAAGTGAGCTGATCGAGCTAGCAAAAATAATCCATTGTTCTCATCACTGTGATGACTCTTGGGTTGAAGATCGAGCGGATGACTGGAAAGCGATCTTCCCGTCCGGAGAAAGCAATGCCATCCCCGTCATCTCTATTGAAAAGCAGATTAGGAAAATTCTTCGTAAAAACTCGGCTTTATGCTCCGGCATGACTCAAAAAACTAGAAAGAAGGAGAGCAGACCCTGCCAGCAGGGGATCGGTGGACAGAAAGTCCAAAATTATATGAAAACAATCGATATGATTCTCAAGCCAGAGATATATCTTGATGCTGTTGAACTTGAGTTCTTTCTTCAAGTTCTTCAGCAGAACTGTTTTTGCAGGCACCACATCGAGAGCCAGGGCCCTGAAAAGGTGAAGATCTGGAAGACGGAGATAACAAATATTTGCAAGAGTACTGTCATGGACCAAAATGGTTTGACGAAAGGCACCAAGCCAACCGAGGGCGAAGGCCAAAGCATCCTACAGACAAGCGGGGGAAACGAACAGGCCTGCACGCCTCGCCCGGATGGAGATATACCAACTCCGAGCACAGTTCGAAGCCGTTCAAGATCTTTATCTCCAGCTCTATTCTGGCCTCTGGAATACGATGATTCCGCATTTAATATTATTACCCGGCCTGGAAATTCCGATGATTACAAGTCATCCTATGCGGAAATCCAAAGGGCGCTGTTTGCTCCCTTCAAACCAAAGGAAGAGGAAAAAGGTTTCATATATGCATACAAGGTTGAGAGTAACAAAGAATTTATCAAGATTGGATATACCACCATATCTGTTCAGGGGCGCTATAAAAAATGGTCTTTCGACTGCAATAGGCCTTCAGTACCCGTATACCCTGTTGGTTCTCCTGCTGCAGCGGTGGCCGTCCCCAATGTTCAACGTGTGGAGGCACTATGCCATGCAGAGCTAAGGCACCGCAACATTCGAATCAAATGCAGCGGTTGTTTGAAGCAGCACTAAGAGTGGTTCCAGATTTCATCCGAGGAGGCAATTACAGTTATTCAAAAATGGTCATACTGGATGCAGCTACTTCCATACGAGGCAAACCCGGACGAGAGCCTGGGTGGATGGACTCTGTCCGGCGATGAGCAAAAAAGTGCAAAAAATATCAGTCAGTTTATGAGACGAATAGCAAGATTGGTACCGGTTAAGGCTACTCCAGAGACGCTGCAGGATACAACAACCTCAAAATAACGGGACTAACCAGCCTTGTCCTCCATATCTCCCCGTCGTGTTTCAGGTTGGTCCATCATTTATTTGGGTTTAGAGGCAGTGAAAGGCGCCGAATTGCATTTACACGCCTTCTGGATGATCACAACCATACCCATACAGTTGAATGCTTTTTTTTTTTTTTGGTTCTCACCTATTTTTTTATTTATCAATTTAAGGGCCTGTGCTGCCTGTCTTCTAGTGCTAAGAGTGCTTTCTGAACGGCAATAAAGCCCTCTATTCTTCACCCGACTATTGGGAATGCCAAGACCGCTGACGCGTCCTCGACTTGTAACCTATCACGCCCCCAGTGACAACTTGCTCGGTCTTAATAGTAAGGGACAAACAGTTTTCGGCGGCAGAAAAACATGAACAATCCACTTGGACCAAAATTCACCTAGAAATACCGATCGGGGTCAAGGTTCAGGGGTCCTAACGTCCCCTAGATGCAAACAAGCAACCAAGGCTTTTCAGGAAACAAATGTTTAGAAGCGGTAACACTTGGCTATTCGCGAGGAGATATACATTGTTGGATTATCTATCCCTTCATTTTATTAGAACAACAACGAGAATATTTGTCCGCCTGGAAGGGTGGTTTAAAGCTGATATTCTTGCTTGTTGATTCAAAGCTGAGAAAGCATGATCGTACCTGGCTTGCTGCTCTATATGTTAAACACAGTGTGACACCAAAACTGGACTCTGTGTTATTCCGCTTAAAAAGCTCCGTCGATTCTAATTCTAGTCCCTTGGGAATTGTACTGAACTCACTTTGAGATTAAAAATCTGTTGAGAACAACCAATCTACACAGAAGACTTTAGAGAAAACAGAAATAGTGTACCATTGCGTCACTGTAGCCAAACATATAAACAATTGGTTTCCGTAATACTCTATCTTGCAAAGACTAGTTGGTAGATATCCGTTGTACCCCAGATATTCCGTATTCCAGGGGAACTAAACACCAATTGATACCTTTACTTGAGGTGACTTCATTTCCTAGTTACACGTTAACATCATCCTTGGCCTGTTGACGTTTCCGTATCTCGTTAGGTGTTGGCACACGGGTTGTTGCCCTTGGTGCAAAAACCTCATCATCGTGGGCCGCCGTCCTATGCGAAAATTCACGCGTAATTTTCTGATTTTCGTTGAAGGACTTTGTATTAACAGCACTGGCTTTACTCGAATCAGGCCCAGTAACAGCCCCAAAACGACTTCCATAACGTTTCTCAACCAAATGATGAAGAGACTCCGACTCCATTGAGCCAATAAGCTGGGCTGACTTCCCCTTAGAGAGCGCTTTCTTGACGTCGAATAGGTCCGCCAAGGTTGTCACTACTACTTGATCACACTCCCCATCAGCAACCACCTCTCCGACTCTGAATATCTTCCGATTGGAAACCTCGGTAGCCACTTGGCAGACGTCCAGGCACTGCCTTGAGATGTCGAGGTCTTCCTTTAATCGGGCTCTCTCATTGTCATCTCGCGTGTCCCCGTTCACCATAAGGTACTCTAGGCGTTCCCGAAGGCGGGTTATGACATTCTCAAACCCGATTTGATTTTCATCGAGAGCCTGACTCGTGATCTGCTGCGCTTTGAAGGGTGTTTGTGTGGCGGGAACATTAGCAGTGCTTTCAGGCTCAGGCACGCGCAGAACGGTTTCTCGATTTGTCAATGATTCGATATAACTCCTTGCGTCTTCGCAAATCCGGAGGCATTGCTGGGTAACTTCCTTTTCGTCTTTCAGGTCAATGTCCCTGTCTGAGGTGTTGGCGTTCTGAGGACCAAGTCCCTCCAGCCTCTTATCAATCCGCTGAAGGTACATCTCAAGACTATAAGATGTATCTTTGATCATCTCATTGTACTGCTCAAGAACCTTATAAGACACCTTAGAGTTATGCCTTCAAAAAGGATGTCAGTTGAATTCGGTATAGATAAGGAAGTAGAACTGACATTGTAATAACTCCCAAACCGACCGATATCGTAGATTTATACCCGGCGATAGCGTCTATAAACTCATTTATATCGCCTTTCATGAACTCCATCTTTGCCCAATCTCGAAAGCCGGTCCTGGACTTTCCACTGAATACATTCATCGCCTCTTCAAAGTCACTGCATAATCGATTGCATCGGCCAACCGGACCCTGAAGAAGTGCGAGTACTGATGTATCGGTGTTTATTGCCTCTTTTAATGAATCAAGGATCTTTAAGAGGTCATCCAGCTCATCTTGGAGGTTCTTGAGTGTTTTATTTCGTTCCTTAAAGCGTTTGACTGTGTCACGGAGCGACTTGGTTGACTGAATAGTGGCTGTGATGATTGCCAGTATAGAGGCTGTGATACTCACAGGGTCCGCCATTTTTGACGTTCGATGAATGATTTTAATCCTCTCTGTTGTCCACGTTCCAGGCCGAGCGGGGGCAGGAGTGAGGGTTTGCGGCTGAAGTGGGGTGGCATTCAGCTTATTTAAATATGACAAAGCCTTGACCCATATATTTCCTCTCATATCTCCTATTGGCCCAAATTGGCGCCAACTCGACGCTGTGGCTGCAGGTTCATCACGGGACGACCCACCAGCGACCAATCTCTGAACATTCCTGCGCCCCCCTTCATTCCATTCGCGAGCATCATCTGTTTTTCTTTCCAAAGTTACTTCCTTACACAAGATTTGGGCGTTTAGGAGATTAAAGATCAAATCAAGTTATCTAGAATCACTAATAATAGCTTTTATTCACGAATAAAAAAGGTAAATATTTATAAAAGGAATTTAAATAGACATTCCAGCGCGCAATTTGATTTCAGAGGCAATTTTAAGGAGCGTAAAAGACCTGATGTAACAAAACTGAGCTACAAGATCTGTATTGAGCTATTAAGTATACTTGTCTCTCTAACAACTACCTACACAAATACCCTAATAAAAAGTGTGGTGGTATGTTGGGTGCAAAGGGGGACCTGGGGGAGAATAGAAAATAACTAGAAAGAGAAGACGATCGAAAACCCTAAGACTTAATAGGTAGAATATTTTGAATTAGTTTAAAACCTCTCCTTAAAATAATGCAAATGTACAAAAGAGCATTGAAGAGTATGTTATATTCAGGGCCCTGAATATTCGCTCTGAAGAGGCGGTAAATCGGCTGCTCGAGGAACGCCAGTGGTTGGTTACCTCTGCCATAATAATGCTGTTGTATGTTACTGTCTTTTTTTTCTTTTATTTCCCCATGGTTCTTCTCTGTGTTAAATATTGCTTGTTTCTTTTTATGAGTTGGTGTTTTTAATTCTGCACGTCAATGGTACAGTGTTGTTTGACCCAACGAGAGTTGATGGAATAGTCAAGCTATCAAAATATAAAGTAACATCCTCTAACAACCGTAGAAATAGTTTAAACAAAGCTATTCAAGTACTAATTTCTGTGCCGGACATGATGATGATAGGGAGGCTGGGACAAGCCCAGAGGCACCAAAGAAACCGAGAAACGCGAGGCTGCCACTAATCGCTTCATCGGGTAAAACTTTCGCGTTGTTAATAAGGCGCACACAGATAATAGCGACAACAAGCTCTTTGAAGAAAAGGACATGACGCCAGATATGGAGTATTGCAAACCTGGAATTTCTGAAGACTTAGTTGCTGAAGGGCCCCTAAATACCCCGGATCTAAAGCCTTCGCACCCTCTTAAGAAGGAAAGAAGATAACTAGTGTTTGTAAAAGCATATCGTTGGTTTAAGCTCGAAGGGATCAAGCGAGGGAGCCAATGGATTTGATATCCATACCATATCCGAACCCACACTGCAATCCCGGGGTTTGGTTTGGCCTTCCTTGCGCAACAAAACATTCACTGCCCTTCTATCTCCCTATCGCTGTTGACAACTCTTATTCATATAGTGAGGCGCGTATCGATGGCGGTTGGAAACACGGGCATTCAATAAGGATGTACACGCGTATTCGCAGCCCCAAGTCGATATTTCGTTTAGTCTATCTTTTATTAATTAAATCTTTCTTTTGATTTACTAGAATAATATTTATTGTTTCTTTTAATGATATAATATTCTTAAGACAATCTAATTCTAGGATAAATTAGTAGGCCTTATCTAGTGATAAAATATGCTAAGATTAAGAGATACACTTGAGGGTCCATCGCGATCAGTTTCATGCCCGCCGTGGAATCATGGTAAACGACTGGGTAGGTGTGACAGGGGTACTGGAACACGGAACAACCATGCACGATGGGCTGGCAGATTGGCCCGGGGCTCCGCTGCTACACACCATACAACCGGATGGGGTGGAGGATGGAACGGGGGAGGCGTCGGGGGTGGTAGGCTGGGGGGTAGTAATCAGAGGGCGAGAGGAGGAGGAAGACGGAGAAGAAATGGGAGTGCTGGATGGGGGAGGGGACGGAATGATAGATGTGGATGGTGTTGAAGATGGAGGAGGAGGAATCACTGGGGCGCTAGAAGAAGGCTGGGGAAGCACTGGGGTGCTCGAGGGCGGAGGGATAACGGGGAAGGTTGAAGTGACGGTGATTGAGGAGGAAGGAGGAGCCAGCGTACTGCTGGATGGGGGAGGGGGAGGGGACACGACTGGTGTGGAAGTGGAGGTGGTAGATGGCGTTGGAGAGGGTACGTTGCTGGTACTGGGGATCACCGGCTCTGATGATGAAGGAGGCGATGATGGTGTTGTCGAGGAAGCAGTCGAGGTGTCCGAGGGAGTAGAGACAGGGTGTGACGACGTAATGACAGGCTGAGATGAGGTGGGGTTGGATGTAGTAGTCTGGTGGACCGACGAGCTGGTTGAGGGACCAGAAGAAGGAGTCGATGGAGTAGACGTCATGATGCAAGCAGGAGCAGAAGCATCCCGTTTGGCAAACGGCATGGCGGCGGCACCCCATTCAAGCAGGAGGTCGTTATCCCAACCCCAGACGTCCGAGGGATACTCGTTGTTAAAGGCCGCCAGACCCCTGGCCAGTTCATTCGGCTCATCCGGAGTCCCGGTCTCGGTGACCAGGGATGACGCCCAGGAGATAGTGCGGGAGACAGCAGCAGACTGGGTCTGCAGGTGGTTCACCATCCAGCTGGAGTATGCATCCGCCCAGCTATTCCCAGATGCAGGTGTTGGGGCATTATTATGACATGACTGGGCAATCAGGTCGTCGATACCCTTGAGAGCTCCGTAAATGCGACTGTTGGTCGCCTTGAATAGTGGTGCGATCTCTTCGTCTCGCAGCATGGCCACGACAACGGCTGCTGTGTTAATGAAAGATAGAGCCTCGGCGTCATTGCCTTCAGAGGGCATGGGCAGTCCTGATAGTTTTGTATTCGCAAAAAACTACAACTCGTTAGCGGGAACACATTGGGATGGTGGAGGGGGGGGTTTACCTTCGCCTTGAACGAGTTCAAACGGGCATCCTCCGCAACGAAATCAGGGTAGAATTTACTTGGCAGCTGAAGATTCAACAATTAGTTCGCAGAACTTGACAAGATTCCAGACATGATGGGACTCACTAAAGCATAGATGCGCTGCAGCCTCATTTTCCCCTTTCCCCCCATCGGAGTCGAATTAATGGTATCAGGCGTCGTGAAGAAAGCATTAAAATCAGCGCATTTACTAGAATCGCTCAACTGGGCCGCGAAGAACAAGTCGATCAATTTCAATTCATCTGGACAAGCATGTTAAGCAAGGCAGTACCCAGGCAGGAATGAGAACAACTTACAGACATGGTCCACATTGACATATGGATCGCTATTCTCACCTAGTGCATGGTAGCTGCTACCAGGCGAGTATGCTGGGCTCGTCGCCTGCAGGGCAGCCTCATCAGCGACCTTGGTATACTTGACAGCCGCCTCGCATGAGTCTCGAGTCGGGATATAGTATCCCTTGAAACTGTATCCTGGAGCGACTGTGCCGTCGTTCTGGGCGTTCGTGATATCTTTGGGACCGGGATAGCCTGGTTTGAAGACCTTCCCAGGCACCGTGCAGGCGCCTAGAGGGGGGATCTTCTCAGGACCACCACGACGTTCGAATGTATGTAGCTCTGTTTCTTCGTTGGGGGAACGTCGCTTCATACCGGAGACGTCATCATCCACTTGGGGGACGGTGTATAGCCAACAGGCTGAGGGAGAGGGAGTTTCAGTCGAGGATGTGGTTGTGGTTGACGTGGTTGTGGTCGTGGTCGGGTTATCTGTTGGCGACTGTGAGTAGGTCGGGGTGCTGTCTGAGCCAATAGTGATGGATGGCAGTGGTCCATCGATGCCTGGAGGAGGCGGCGGGGGTGGATAGACGCCAGGAGGCCAGAAGCCGAAGAGGGCAAATCCTTCGCCGCCTGGGGGGCAGAACTGTATTGTTGAGTAGCAATAAGCACTCGATCTAACCGAGGGAAATTAATTTCATTGTTCTGAGCTTACCCAACACTTCGGACCTCCAACTATTGGAACTGGAGTTGGGTCACCATCGGAACCTGTAGTCGTCGTAGCTGAGTTGTCGGTGACACTGGTAACCGTCGACAGCGATGCGACCGGCGGTAGGCTCGAGAAGGTCGAAATAACTCCAGGTACCGAGGAGGACGATGGAGGTGGCGGGGGTGGAGGAGTAATGCTAGGGGTGGTGGTACCTCCTCCGGGGGTTGTAGAGGGAGGTGGAGGAGGAACGCTTGACGGAGACGAGGCAGGGGAAGAGATAGGGCTTGAGGATGGAGGAATGATGGGCGACGAGACCGGGCTGGAGCTCTCGGAAATCGAGATTCCAGCACCAGCAACCAAAGGGAGAAGCAGAAACTCTGCCCACAACGATTGATATCGGACCATCGTGGGAAGTTGTCGTCAAAATTGGGTGAATGGTTGTCCCTCGCCATCCCGCTCCATGATGGCGCGAGATCTATATATCCGATGAAATCTGAACCGGGTTAATCTTCAATACTGAGATGATTGGCAGGGGCCTTCCTCTATAGGGAACCCGAGAAGCCAGTACGTTGCATCCGCCCCAATTGGGGGCCAAAAGCCTTGTTTTGTCCTCTGGAGACTAATGCTGGGGCTAGTTCCTATAATTAGTTTTGCCACAAGCTTTTCTTGACGGGAGATCGACACTGACGCTGTCCACTCAGGACCCTGACAGGTCGCCAACCGCTGCACTGCCCCCTCCCCAACCGTGTCAGTCCGATTATATTACCTGGGGCATTTCCCCTTTCTCTGCCTCAACATAAGCAGCCCGTGAAGAAAGGATTGATAGCCTTGTACCCTCATGGACGATCATCACCGATCAGCATTGCTCCGCCTTCCCTCCGAG
The DNA here is from genome assembly GCA_027569885.1 of Aspergillus diversus. Classification (NCBI taxonomy): domain Eukaryota; kingdom Fungi; phylum Ascomycota; class Eurotiomycetes; order Eurotiales; family Aspergillaceae; genus Aspergillus; species Aspergillus diversus. Next base: position 876,145 of record JAPDKZ010000016.1, read on the forward strand.
CTCCTCCAAGCCATTCTTGGTCATATCCACGCAGACACTGCCTCACTCTCCCGTTTGGCCCGCACCTGCCGTCATCTCCACGAGGCTTCTGCACGACTTCTCTATCGCACGGTCGTCTTACAAAATCACCAAGGGCCACTATTTACCGCTGCCCTTGAGCGGGACCCCTCGTTGACCAACTATGTTGAATCCCTGACGATCCACTACCATTACATCCCCGTGCCCGAGGAGACAACATACTACTATCCACTGCATGCTGAGGATTTATCCCCGACACTCAGTTGCTTGAATCGACTGCAGAAACTGACAATTAAGGGGTGCGAATACGACGCTGACCGGGATGATGACGACGATCCTCTTTTCGGCAGCCTCGAGCGCATGCTCGCAGAGACGGAGAAGTTTCAGAACCTCTTCCTCCGTTCCACTCACCCAATCCTCACCAATCTGACCACCTGTACGCATTTCACTTCCTCCCTCACCTGCTAAACACTAATCCTTCTTTACTAGGTGAACTGAACCTATCTGACAGAGACCCCTGGGAACTCTCCGAGCGAGAAGCCATCTTCCTCCACCCCCCACTCCGCCACCTAACCATCCTCGGCGGTCGCATGGCCGACTTCCAGTCCTTCCAACCGCATCACAAAAACAGCACCTCGCTCGAAAACCTAACCCTCCTCTGCTGCGACATTAGCCCTGCCACCCTCGCCCAAATCCTCTGCGTCCCCCGCGCCCTCCGCAGCTTCACATTCAAAGGTCCCACTCGCTCAATCAACCCCAGTCACATCTCCCCCGATCGCCTTCTCTACCTCTCCGCCGTCCAACAACAATCGAAATCCCTACTCTCCTTAGATATCGACTTCCACTATAGCAACTACGACTATAACCCCCCGTTAGATGTGCAATCATTTCCCCTCCTCCAGTCACTGACTACCTCCCCTGCCGTTCTACAAGGGAACAGAAATAGTCGGCTTATGTCTCTTGAGGAGAGTCAATTGCCGCTTACCCTACGCTCGTTGGTTGTTCGTGACTATAAGAAGACCATTTTCCCGGAAATTGAGTCCTTGTACCTCGGCACGCTGGGGCGGTGGGTTCAGGCAGGTGTGTTGCCGGGTCTGAGGATGGTTCGGTTCGAATGTCCTTGTGAGGTGGAGGGGGGGTGTTTGCCTGAGTGGGATGGTGCACGGTGGGGGACAGTAGAGGTACAACGGCGGCATGTTGTTGTTGAGGGGCGGTTTCCGGTAGATTGTAAATGTTGTGATTATAATTTGGGATGAGTTTTCTTCTTCACGAAAGAATAATGAAAATAAAAATCAAATCGATATGGCAGAAATGCAGGCAGCTGAATATTTGGCCATGTAATGGGTTGGACGCTAGACAGGCCAATTAATTCTTATGCTTATCCCATTCTAGACCCAAGAGCAAGGCCATACCGTCCAGGGGGAATAACCGACCCTGGATAAAAAAAAGCAAAAACATACAACAGTCCGGATTCCCATGTGGTCACCCACCATAGTACTAACAGACCGGCGTGTGGCTTAAGTACGGCTGAGCGGACGGGAAGCCCTGTTCTCCACACCCTGTGGTCGTATGTGCTTAGTTTATCACCGAAGGCAGTCATAGCCGCCTGGTTACATTATTCAATGGGGTGGAACTCTGACCAGCAATGGGCTGCTTGTGGGGATAACTTCATTGGATTGAGATGTCACGTAAAAATACCTGTGTGGAATAATCCCGAATCCTCCTGTGGATAGCGTAGCATTGAATTCAAAAGGACCCAAGAAATAGGTGTGACACGGAAACACAGAAACCACTTGCTGAGTTCTATATGAGGTGAGGTTATCGGCTCCTCCGAACCCGAATTCCCTGTCGGATCCCCGCTTGTGCAAAGGGTTGAACAGGACGGGCATGCGGTGCCTGTGAAGATGGCCTATCTACCGAATACTGGAGCGGTGGAAGAAGAGACGTGGCTAGCTTGGGTTGGCATGTTTAGGTTGCGGTGCCTTGGCAAGGGTTTTCTCTAGCTTTGGTTTTCCCCTTATCATCATGCAAATGCAGAGGTATCTAAAGTTACTATAAAGGGCAAATAAGCAATAAGTGCTTGTATCATGTTTTGTGAATATGTACCCCCCAAGGGCCCTATCAGAGGTGTAGAATTATTTTTAGTGACCATTCACATGTTTGGGCTGCTGTGATGAATTGCTCCCAGCGGGAATTGCGGCGCACATGAACGATCCCATACATACTAGCATTATTCACTAGTGCTAGGGTATGAGATACTTTTCACAGTTCTTTCCGGTTTTTGAATGGCTATTCCGTTCCAAGCGAATTCCCTCAAGATCCATTTACCGACTGGATGGAAACATTCAAAAAATGAACTAAAAAAAAAAGATTGGGCCTTCCACCGTTGTAGTCACGGACCCAGCCATGAATCCATCAGCTAATATTTCGATTATACCCCGTAACTGACCTTCCCTGGTTCATGCCTGAGGGGTGATTATGTCATTCTGCAGACATAGTTTAAATGCTAACTACCGGCCTTCATATAAATTTGAGGGATGCATCTCCACACGGACACTCATTTCCCCGGTTTTGCGGGGAAAACCCCGGACCCCACCCGAGGATTTCTGTTCCAAACACAAGTTTCAAGTCAACCGCAAGAATTGTATGCCCCCCCTTGACTTCGGCCAATTTCCGGCATCTCTTCCGGTATCTTGGGTGTCGTCGACCTGACCAGCTCAGTTCTTGATAAATAGCTTGTCTGCTATTTGCTTTCACGAGTTCCTCAAGTTTCCAAAGATCTATAACACGAAAATATGATTTCGTCACTTGCTACAGTTTTTATTCTACTCCTCCAGAGGCCAGCCTTCGCGGGGACTCTCTACTCCGCCGATTTCTCCTCCTCACTCTCTCCCTTCTCAGCATGCAACGTCAAATCACCATCTACCGTCACCGCATCTGACGGACACGTCACCATATACTTCGACGAGAGCAACTTTGACGGAACCCGCAACGACAAAGGGGCCGAAATCTGCCACTTTGAGTCCGGAACGTCAACCAATACCGCTCAAATCAGCAAAGAAGGCTGGCAGGGATTTCAGCTTTACGTGCCCTCGTCCTCATTCCCGACTACTAAAAACACAATCATAGCACAGCAATTTTGCCCCGGTGGTTGCTCATCCTGGTGCGGCACCCTCCAGATTGCGGATAATGCGCTTGTTGTTGAGCATCGGACCGCTTGTGTTGATCCGACGACCATGACGGTCGTGCAGGATATTGAGCGGGACACATGGCATGATGTGGTCGTGCGGATGAGGGTATCTGGTGCCGATGACGGGGCGTATGAGGTTTGGTGGGATGGTGCCAAGGTGTACAGTGCGGATACGATCAACGTTGGATTTGGAACCTGGGAGGACGATAGATTGTCTGAAGGGTGGTATTTTAAAAATGGGCAATATGCTTATGGTGAGTTTACACTTCCAAAACAGCAAATATGCCTAGCGTACGGACTGACTGGATATTGTTTTAGATACTGAGAATTATGATGATGGGACGCGGACTCTTCAATTTGACAATGTCAGGTGGTACCAAACTGATGATGGAGAGACTGATGGGTATGATGTAGTTGCTCCTTGAGTTGCACTGTAGTCTGGTGGAATCGACAAACCCAGTTTGGCTCTGTAAACGCAGAGTGTGGTGGGTAAATGGAAGTGTTCAGGGCTTTGAGGACCGGAGTATGGACAAAAGAAACCTAGTTGTTACTGTTTCTCTTTCCGGTTAAATAGTTTACTTCCATGCTTCAAATCAGAAAAATACATATATATTTTGAGTGAGACTCAAACTCTTCAAGGCTATGGTGGATGTTGGGACTGGGTAGGGACGTTTATGAACGGCATAAAAATTAATCATAAATACTGCACAAATTTGTGTTGGCATCAGGAATAGGACGCGACCGCTGGAGTAACCACCACACCTGAGCAAACAATGTTGACCCTTGACAAATGAATCCCGAGTGGATTGAACACCACCTTGCATTGATTAGCATAGAATAACAGGACGGTCAACAGTGAAACAGAACTCGAACTTACCATGTTGCCGAATGCCATGTCCCCTCTACTGGACCTTGCCCCTTGAATCTACGGGCCAGATCTCCTCAATAACCCCCTTTCGATAGGCGTAATATACATCATGAAGGTTGACAGTCGGGTCAATATGGCTAGGAACCATCTCAACCCTATCACCAACTGATAACGCTGGCGTACCTTCCTCCCAAACAAGGCAACCATGCTCATCGCCCATGTTGCTATAAGTGTACCTCGGATCCTTACATTCAGCGTGTCCGCTATCGGTGGTCAACGATTTGAGCCCGGCGTCAATTGTAACCTGCCGCTCTCCTTGCTTGCTCACAACGGTCGATAACAACGTCAAGCTGTTCGAATAGAACCTTCCTACGGCATTTCGATAATCCGTGTCCATGAAAATGAAAGAACCGGGCTGTAACTCCGTCACTCCTGGTACTGTTGCGCAGAACTCCGCAGTGCCCGTTCCACCAGTTGTCACTACTTCAATATTGAAGCCTGCTTTATGTAGCGCTGCCGCAGTCTGCGTAAGAATCCGCATCGACTCAAGACACTGCAATTTCCGGTCTTCTCGATCATGCAAATGCTGAAGATGGCCCTCGTATCCCTGGACACCAATCAAGCGTAGATGTTTTAGCGTTGCGATATGCCCCGCAAGAGCCAAAGCCGCACCCGGAGCAACACCCGTGCGGTGCAGTCCAACGTCGAGATCAATTAGAACATCGAGCGGACCCGAAATATTCGCCTCAGCTAGCGCGTTATCGATCGCCGTGGCGCCAAATTCACTATCCACCACAATTCTGATCTTGGGATTTCTCTTGAACAGCTCCACCAGCCTCTTCACCTTGGGGCCTCCAATAATCTCGCAAGTGATGAGGATATCATCAAAGCCCGCGTTTGTAATGGCTTCCGCCTCAGATACTTTGGCCACGCAGCACCCTTTGCACCCCGCAGCGCCAAGCTTGCGGGCGAGAATGGCGCTTTTGGTGGTTTTGAGGTGAGGTCGAATGTTCCGGCCGGTAGGGAGTAGGCTATCCATTAACTTCTTGATGTTGGCTTCCATCAGGTCAAGGTCGACAATCATAGAAGGAGTGTCGAGGCTGTGGAGGCCATCGCCAATCTGCGGGGAATACATCTCTCCTTGTCTGCTTCTGGTGGAAGGCGTTGGGAAGGATGATGCGAGGAACGCCTAGATGAGGATGTTTGCTGTGGTGGTGCGGGAGATAAGAGAGGGGCTCCTGGATTCTACTTATACCTACTGAAAATAACAAAAAAAACAAATACTACCTCACCCCCACGGGTTCCTTGGGAGTTGGAGAAAGTTGGAGAGTTGGAATGCATTGTAACATTCTTGCATATCTACAGCCAATCAATGGACACTGGACTAGCCCCACCGGGAATTACATAAGCTGGCATTTCCGGACCAATAGCATCATGCAAAAGATGAGAGGTTTTGATATGAAAGTTGCTATCACAGGATGTCAATTTTGTTTCAAGTAAGCCTCCAGTGATTGCGGATGTTTTCTTATTGCTTGTGTGTGATATAGCCTACCAAATCTGCCTCGCTTCACATAGATGTTGGTGGTGTATTTAGCCATAGAGACTCATACCCGTTGTCTGGCCGTACACTTTCCTTGAATGGGCGTTTTTGGTCTGGCGCCAGCTATGAATTCAACAGAAAACGATTTACACCGGTTTGGATCTCTTCATGGTGCCGGGTATCTTGGAGTGTAGTTGAAGTATAGCAATTAATCCATTGGAGTCCTCAGCAAGGAACTTGTTAGGGTGCTTATTAAGCAAGGCATTAACAAGGAGGTCACAAGTAGGGGATTATAAGAGAAGCAGTGACTCCAGTAGTAGAAGAGATTTAGTGAAAATTTATTGATATTCCCCATAATATTTTGCATTTATGGAGTCACTGCTATAGTCCCCTGTAGCCAGGAGTATACGGCTGCTGAGAGTTCTTCAGCCGTTGTATGAACAGAACAGTATTGTAAACACTCATAAAAAACAATCTCTATAGTCATGTTCATTTATTAGTTATTTGCATTGATTATCTATATTCACAATAATTTTCCAATGGGAGTGAAGAGGGGGAAAATATGACAGGCTGTTAATATTAAGTGTTCTATTTATTGTGTGCGTAATGTTGTCAAGCTACGAGTGAATTATATCCAATGATAGTAACACAAGCAAAAGATCAGAATAACACCATCTGCTGTTCTATCTTAAATTACCTGAGCTGTGTTTTGCAACACTTCCTCCAAACCACACCCAACGTCATCATTGCGCGTATCTTAGCTAAGGCGGAAATAATCAAACCTTATCAACCTCTCAGCCTTCCGAACTCAAGATGCTCTCTATTCTCGGATCTGAGGCGACTATGGCGGACGGCCGCGCGGAAAGAGCTAGCCACTTTTTGACGGACTACGGGGTTCCGCATCGCAGCCGCCATGCGTATACGGACAAGCAGCGCCTGCGCACATTCCTGGAGCACAAATATCGAGAGTGGACGGCAGGTACGAGCGACGCTTGCCAGTATGTCGCTGCCCAGGGGGTTACACCTGATGTGATCGAGTGGTGGGATAATAAGTGGCGCGATCTCCCACCCGCGCGCCTGCAATACAGCGAGGAGGCAGAGACAATAATCTGGAAGTTTGTGGGTATGGGGCATGGAATGGCGTATAAGGGCCTTGGGGAAATCTTCGATGACGCCTGCAGAGCGTGGGGTATCCCTCGCCGTCATCTTCGGCCCTTGGGGTCCGGCCGCTGCCCGAAACGGGGTGGGTTCAAGGAGCCTGACAAAGGATACAAGCCGCTCAACAGTCGGCCCCGAATGAACGACAGACCTACTATCATCTTTGAGGTGGGATATGCGGAATCCTTAACCCAGTTAAGGTGTGATGCCCATTATTGGTTGACCCAGACCAATGGGGAGGTACATATTGTGCTGCTGCTCCAGATCAATCAGGCAGCCAGAACGATTCGTCTTGAGCGCTGGGAAATGGCTGTCAGGGAAAATACCCATCGCCCTGTCATGATGCAGGATATCACGATTCATGCTACGAATCCAAGCATGTCGGGCGTTGTCGGTGCCCCGCTGATCATCCCTGTGGACAAACTGTTCGATCAACGGCCCCCGGAGATCCGTGCGGGAAACCTCACCGTCGAGAGACACCAGCTGGTGGAATTTGCTTACCTTTATTTTGGAGCGACATTGTGATTAGATATTTACAGGACGGGTGGATAATTGTGGACAAATATCGATTGTATTAGTTGTTAACAACACTGGGAATGGGCGGGATGGAAGTATATAAGTCCTAACGAGGAACTTCAATACAGGGCTGAAGTGCCTTTATTTTAGTTACATTGAGCGTGTTGACCAGCCACGGCTTCTTACACCTGCCGTCTGGTCGTGCACTTTAGTCGAACGGGTATTTTCGGCTTGGCGTCATTTTGTTCCTTTCGGTCTGGGTTGGGTGGACAAGCCATAGGATTACCTTGCTCATCAGAAAGTGTAAAGTCGAATAAGGACACAAAGAGTGCCACCATGATGGTCATGGAAAGTTTTGCATACTATTCAGAGACTCATTAGTTCTTGCTGCATATTTTATTTAGCTAAGGAATGCCTACTCTCATTCCCACTGTGCCCTGTCAGCCATCGAATCCGCCTATCGTAGAAAGGAGAGTACCAAACTTACAACATGGAAATCGGCCGGCTCCCCACCCGACAAAACCGAGTGGAATTTTCCTATCCTCCGCACGTTCAGGGAGATACCGTCCCGGATCAAAATTGGTCGGATCAGGGTAGATAGCCGGATCAAAATGGATATCGTCCACTAACATGAACTGTTGCAGCCACCAGTCAGAAATGGAGGCACTGATCACGGCAGATAGACCCGCCACTTACCGCATAAGCACCCCTGGGGATGACTTCCCCCGTCTCTCCAATTGGGGCACCCTTCCCAGCACAGTTGCGACGGTACACGGAGCCGAGGAAGTGGAGCCTGATACTCTCCCGCAGACACAGGTCAATGGAGGGAAACTCGTGCTCCCATGCCTCGAGGTCAAGTTGGCCAAGAATTGACTGCGGTGTCTCTGGGCTGGTGGAGTGTGAGTGTCGCGCAAGTGTAGAATCGACTTCACTTCGGACTCGGTCCATCCACTCTGCGTTGTTGGTAAGGTGGATCAATAGCCAGGCGGCCATGACGGGTGAGTTGGCCTGGCCACCGAATAGTGTGCCTAAGATGAACTAACAACAGACACGAATTTGCTTATCAGCTTAACGTGCCAACACTCAAGGGGTCTATAGACTTGACTGGATATCTCACAGCGCATTGAGTAGAGTTCAACGTACAACAAGGATATTATAACGACTCTGGCCTTTGTCTATGAGCGACTGGACAAAATCATTTTTTTCCTTAGGATTACTCTGTCGATTGTGGACTACCGAGTTGAACGCCTTGTATAACCGTGCTATCGCCGTCACTCGCCTGATCCATGCTGGCGTGGCTAGGAAAGGGAAAATCACATGGAATGGGGAGTCTGACTGCTCTATCTGATGGAAAAGGCTCAAAGTCTTCTTCCAGAGCTCCTCACACTCCGCAACCTCATCCAGACCAATAAGCCGCATGAGACTCTGATATGCGACCGTATCAATTTCTTGAAACGGGTCGATAACGCTCCCTGTCCCCGCACGTTCAGTGAGACGGCTGATGGAAGCGACCGTCGACCGTAACATGACTGGGAGGCGCTTTTTGAGGTTTTCCGTGCTCATTACTCCGACCACATCTGTCTGAAGCATGTAGCTTGGGATTTTGAGTGGAAGGCTACGGGGACCGCGCAGTGAGAAGTTGGTGACAAAGAAACGCTGGTAACTGTGTGCTGAGAATGAGCCAAATGTTAGAGGCTGGTAGGTAGGCGTTAACTGACCCCTCCTCCGCTTCCATCCCCTTTCCTTCATAGAATGTCTTGCGTCCATCTACACCGGATAACCCGACGAGTTGGGTATTGCCAATGTACTGGCTGAAGGCTCCTGAGCGTGAGAGGGCCTTGCTCTGAAAATAAAATGCATGGCGGTCAGAGAAGAACTTCCACGGCCCGATGAATGGGAACCCTTTTGTTGCTTCCTTAGGAGCCTTCTGAGGGAAAGGTCTGCGTCCAAGCCATTGAGACAAGAGAACAAGAGTACCAAATGCTAGAGCGACTGTGGCCACGATTGGCAGCGTTGGTTGGTTGAGGAACGTGTGGACTATGGCCATCTCGCTGGATGAGTTGCTCGTGGGTGGCGGGTACGAGGGAATCAACTAAAGATCAACCGGGGGGGCATGTTAATGAGGTTGAATCATGGCCTAAGCAGAAGGAGAACTGAGGTGAGACGTGGCATCGTTCTTGCATTAGCGCTGATTATTATTGAAACTATACATGGTCACCCCCACCTTTTATTGGATTACAAGACAGCAACCTGACATCTATTGCATGAGTCGTGTTACCTGCTCACAGGACTTCAGTCCCCCCAATTGTGGCGGCTCTCCAGCCCGTATTCTGTGCAAATTTCCTCTCTCAATGGAACATGTTTTGCAATCGGACCAAGGGGAAACGGTACAGGGGAGAAGGAGAGAGCGATTTTGAGCACAGCGCACGGAGCATCCATGCAAACCGGAACTATCTCCCCAGTCGATGATGGGAGTCCCTCGAGAAACCCTCCATGATCAAAGCTATATGCCAGCGAAGATGACCCACAATCGCCATCGGAGTATTTTCTATATGACTATCCTTTTGCTTAATTTTTGCTTTTGTCTGTTCTCTGCCTTTGCTGGTTCAAAGTCAATACCGCACCAATAAAGTGCCTCAGGAGCAGTCACGACCAGGTCCATATACATCGCACGAGTAATAAGATGAAAGAAAATAGATAGCCGGAATCCTCGGAGTGACCCTACCTATACCTCTTGCGGAAAAAGGAAAAGCAGGCTCCCTTATACCGCCAAAATGGGGAGGCGAAACATAGGACAATGAAGGAGATTTCAAATTGGACCAGAGGGAATGCAACCGTGCGAGCAACAACCAAGTCCAAAGATAAAGAAGTTGAGCAATAGCCACGAAGCCCGTGACCCTGTATGCGTGGCGGTGTGATATGTACGACGTTTATCTAGGATTGGGTCCTATCGTTTTATTTCTGGGCAGTAATATTCCGGTGATCAGTGCATGTCTAAATTCATCTTCCACACCCTCCCGCCTAGGTATCTGGCACCTGGTGAGCGCTTGGCTACTTATTCCCACTTCCAGGGGTTGGTTCAGTAATCGAGGCTGACTACATGGCCGGATCTATAATGCATTGTGAGGACCTAGACCAAAAGGGACAATGCTCACGTTACATACAAACCCCCATACCCCAGCCCTGGCTGCTCCTATCGCCTTTTTTCCACAGTCTGGTGTGATACTTGTCGCTGCTATGACAATTTAACAGAATCCAAATATGCGATTCGCAGTATACTCAGGCCTGCAGACTACTAGCGCTTGCAAGCCAAATTTGTTCTTTTGAGATGCTGTCATAAAGCATACTTGACAGCACAGGGCAAAGGATCTTTGCATGCAGTGGTTACCGCAATAAATGACACTATTTATCCCCTTTGTACCTACTGGCGTTAGATAGTCTTCCATCTCCTCGGACGGGATCTATTTTGAGTCCCATGTTTAAACCTGCCACCAACATTATGTGGGGGGCACTGCTATTGTCGGGGCCGAAAGTTACAGCATTGTGCATGCTGATAGTGATAGCCATCATCTCTGCGCTGGTCATCAGTGGCTATCGACTCTACTTTCATCCTCTGCGAGCAATCCCGGGTCCCAAGCTCGCCGCTGTGACAGATTATTATCGATTTTATTTTGACATTTTTGGAGATGGAATGATTAAACATATCCTGCAGCTCCACGAACGTTATGGTACGTAGGTCACCCCGTACCCTAAGAAAGCAGGCCATTAAGAGGTATAGACTCCCCAGTGATCCGGATTGGACCCAGCTACGTCCATGTTCGCGACCCTAGGGCTTACCATGAGTACATCTTCCTAACCCTCCACATTATAAGAACATACTATCTCACTATCTTCCCCAGCATCTTCTCACGCAACTCACCATTTTTGAAATGGGGCGGCTTCTGGCACAACCGTGGCGGAGCGGCCTTGGTTCTATCCCTGACAGACCCAAAACGACACCGGACCATGCGCGCAGCCATGAATCCATTCTTCTCCAAGAGTACCACAGACCATCTGGCTAAGGGCTTTGTACGCCGGCTCAACAAAGCCTTGGATATTATGAGTGAAACCACCCGGGATGGACAACCTATTGACTTGTTTATCCTCTATCGCTCGCTTACAGCATGTTGGCCCGTCACGGCATCAAATTGTAATGTAATATTTGCGCTGACGGGTGCATAGTGCAATACCATGGGGGAAATCCTTTTGGGAGAGCCGGAGCTGGTCCCCACGGGTCGTCAGTGTGAGCTCCTGGATGTGATGGATGTAATCGGATCAAGATCCCTGCTCTGTATGTCCCCTCTCTGGCTTCCATACAAGGCTGCTGAATGAGGACTATTTATCTAGTGTTGAACTTCCCCTTACTACAGCTCGTTGGCCCGATGATTCCGGCCCGCCTCGTGCATTATCTGTCCCCAGCCCTGACAATGCTCGCAGAGGTAAGCTCATCACACACATTTGTCTTTTAAGAAAGCTAACAGAGGCATAGAAATGCGATGCTCTGATCCAAAAGTCCAAGTTGAGGTCATACCATAATGATATCAGACCCCCAGAGCGACCGTCCTACCTGTGCCAGATGCTGGTGGAGAAAAACCCGGCTGGAGCACTCTCACAAACAGCCATCCAGAGCGATCTCATGCAGCACATGTTGCAATTCCTAATCCCGAATACGGATTCCTCAGCCGTAGTGTTGTGCGCTGCAATATTTGAGATCACTAAATCGCCAACCGTGCGACATTGCCTCCGTAGTGAGCTGGCCAGTCACCCCCATGATTTAGACAACTGGAGTAGCCTGACCCAGTCACCGTATCTCGTAAGCAGGCTTGCAGAATAATCTCACTGTTATCACCCACTAACTACCGGCTAGACGGCAGTTATCAAAGAGACTCTCCGGATGTATCCTAGTCTCCCCGGACTGCTGCCACGAGTAGTCCCAGCCGACGGATACCGCGTTGGCGAACAATATCTCCCTGCGAATGTATATACCTCCTCCGTTCCACTACCAACATTTCAACCTGGCCCCCACTAACCGACAATGCAGACAATCATCGCAGCTAGCATATACGCCCTCCACCAGGATGAAAAAGCCTACCCCAACCCAACCAAATTTAACCCCGAAAGGTGGCTACTCTCCGGCGACAGCGAGCGCGACCGTTGCTTTGCCCCATTCCAGAAAGGCAATCATGCCTGTATCGGAATAAAGTCTGTTTTTTCTTCATTTACTCAATCACTCCGATCTCTCACTGACGCTCTATTTAGCCTCGCGTATATGCAATTGTACCTTGGAATTGCGCACATGGTCAAGCGCTTTGATCTACATCTACGTGAACCTGCTCCCTCTGAATGGCAGTGGATTGATCGTGGTGGTGCGAAGCCGGCGTGGCAGGTCTTTACCCAGGTTGTGAGGGAGTATAGAAGTACGGGGGGCGAACAGGGTATAGCCACGGCTGCATAATTGTTTGCATAGTTGTAGTAGTAAAAATTCGAAATACAGGAAGAGTGGCTGCGAGATATTTTGTGGGCCGATCCTTTGGGTTTCTAGGTATTCGTGGGAGCACGAGTAAAATATTTCCCTCTCAGCAAATTCATCCATGAGTCCCTAATACCATCCAAGGTCTTTGAATGCTGAAGTTACGTCATAATCTGTGGCCTAAGTGCACATGAGGGGAAGGCTGTGGAGATCGTCAGTTTACGAGGTCGGATATTGCTCCCCCATATCCGCCTAGTATCCGGCTATGTTCTCCCAGTGCCGATCGCGGGGTGCGGAGCATCCAGGTAAAAACAATTGATATTCCCCGACCTCCAGGTGTCATTTTGGGGTGTTGCTTAACGCTGATATTGTGTAGAGGGGTTCTCAGCTCAAATCATGTCGCCAAATCGCATGGACGCCGTTTTTGCTAAGATTGCGGAAGATACAACCAAGTTCCAGCTTGGAGATGAAGAGGCACGCAAAACCACCCGGTCCAATCTGGTTATTGCTCAATACTGACAGCACTGATGGCTCACAAATAGATCTGGCGCGAGCTTTACGTGCCCCTTTACCCCGACCCGCCATCTAATGTGAAAGTTATCCGCGATGAGAGATACGGGCCCGCGGACAGGAACTTCCTAGATATATTTGTGCCTGATGGAGATGCAGCCAATAAACCGGTTGTTATGTATGTCCACGGAGGGGGGTTTTTCTCCGGCGACAAAATGTGGACTGAGAAAGTGTATTCCAACATCGGGTGGTTCTTTGCGCAGCGAGGTATCATTACCGTGGTTATAAACCATCGACTTGTACCCCATGTGAAGTATGCTGGAGGCGCGGATGATGTGCAAATGGCACGGGAATGGATTTACAACCATATTTCTTCCCCTCGGTATGGTCGGGGCTCACCTGAAAAGGTCGTGCTGCTTGGGCATTCATCTGGTGGTGCGCATGTTGCGATGAACCTTTATGCTGCTGGTAACGCGCCACTCTCTTGATGCTGCTGGTGGGTATCTCATATAATAACCTCATTCTAGGCGACCCCGAGAGAAATTCAAGCCTGTCGATATTTCCTCCAGTGGCTGGTGTGATCTATCTTAGCGTTCCTTTCTGGTATGACCGCACCAAGCCGGTGCGACAAAAGACCATCGCATCATATTATGGATCGGATAAGGAAGATGTTTGGGGGGTAAGCATGTTGCTTTTTCTTCAATTTATTTTTCCTTCTTATGGTGTTGTTATGCTGATTTTTCATCGCAGCCCAAATCCGCCCTGGGATTATTTGAAGCACTACCGGACAATTCACCACTTCTGTAAGTATATGTAACAGCAGGTAGTCTTCCTATCTTATCCTCTCCACGCGACTAATGCATCCACTGAAGAGATTCGAAAAGACTACCCGTTTATCTTGGATCCGTTGAATGGGAAGTGTAAGTCGTGACATCCCAATCGAGGTCTCCTCGGGGCTTGTCTGTTAACGTTGATCGCTTCAACAGACCCGAAACCATCGATGCAACTGTGAAATTTTTCAATGCGTACAAAACGCGGAGTAAGCCCTCTGGGACACTACCTGTGTTTCATGTGTTGAAGAAACATAACCATCTGAGGTGAGATCTGCATTTCCTCGTGCACTATATCTGAGATGTGCCTAACCTAAGTTTGATTGCAGCAACGTTTTATCGATTGGAACAGAGGACACTGCACAGGGCGAGCAATTGCTGATCTTCATTAGGGATTGTTGCTCCAGTCAAGAAGATAGTAGTGAGAATCTTGTATTATAAGGCTACTGCCAATGGAGTGGACTAATGTATTGTGCGCAGGGACGAGAGGACGGCTTTAGTCGGGATTTATTGAGTGCTTGAAATGAACCTGTGGAACGAATTGGCTTTTCATAGTATCGAAATGAAATTTGTTTTTTTAAAGAAAAAATAAATTCCAAGTTTTATAATACTCAATCCAAGGGACCTGTCTCCTTTAGTCCTTGACTGAAGTCTCAGATGGTAGAAGCCCTCGATTTGACAAAGACAGTGGTTTTCTTCCTGGCTGATTCGTCTACGGACTAAATATTTACTTAAAGCTTCACAACCCTACGGAAACTATTCGTAAACATTATATATTCTAAGGAAGGTATTATTATTGGACTGTGGAGATAAATAGACAAAGGCACAGATCAAACTTCGTCTCTCCACTAGGCTAGGTTGGGTACTTGAAATCTTTCAACTGGAAATCGGTGAAGTCAGCAAACTCCTCATTTTCTATGGCCCTCGACGATTCTGAAAAAGGTCAGTATGCGAGTGAAAAAAAAAAGTGAGTAGGATTGGGGCTGGGCAGCTACCTAGCACAGGATCTATCTCCCGCTGTTCATTTCTATTATTCCAAGTATGATGAATTGTGCCATAAATACCGATCAGAATGGCGGTAACTATGAGGAAAGCAAGCATGGTGTACTTGGCAGTCTGTTGACTTCAGTTAGGATCAATTGGCCGGAGAGATGCTGGTATGGTTGTGATGCTCACATAGTAATTAGGTGCATCATTTGCCCTGTATGTTTGAGGACCGATGATATTGCCCACCGCGTAGCCAAGTTGATAGACACAGCTAAAGGCGAACTTCTTCGTGGATCCGGCTACACCTGCCGTCATGAATGTGATGATGAATAGGATGCAGATTGGGACTATGGTTGGTTAATTTTTGTTGCGGTAAAAGCTACATTTTCGGGGAAAACGAACACTGGTAAACTAGCACGTAGCCACCATATCGAGCCCCGTTATTGGAGCTTGGAATACCGAGCATCATGGCAGTTCCGATACATGCAAGGACAAGCGTGAGGATACCAGCAGTGGTCCGGTTGGTCCACTTCGCAAGCAAAAGGGCGAGGAGAGTGCCGACTACTTGAGCCGCACCCGAGCCCATATTCAGAAGTTGGGTGGTTGGTACATCATAGCCAAACCCACTCACGATAGTCGGACCTGTAACGATAGATTGTGGATCAGTGTTACTTCGAATATAGCGAGATAATCTGAAAACCATGGAGCAGCTTACCGAAGGCAGTCAGCCCACCATTAGGCATTCCAGTCGAGACCAGCATCAAGAAGATTAAGTACAAGCGAACATCAAGCAACGCTTCCCGAAGCTGCGGCCAGCTGAATTTCCACACCTCAGTTCCAGTTTTGTTGCTTCTCACTCGCTCAAGCGCAATGACTTTTTCTTCATCAGTGAGCCATTTCGCGTCGGTCGGCGAAGCGGCAAGGAAGAAAAACAAGAAAAGCCCTGTTACGAACGTCATGGCTCCGTAGAGTACGAAAACCCCTTGCCAGCGGAAGCTGCTCGCTTGGTAGATTGCCCAGGCAAAAAAGCCCCCGAAAACGTTTGCCCATCCGGACGACGTGTACCAAAGCGCGACTCTTGTGACTTGTTCTTCCTTAGTGTAGAAGGCGCCCGTTATGTAAATGGCCACCGGGACTGTTGAGACCTCGATGGCGCCTAGGAAAAATCGGACCGCAGCCAGAGTGGAAAAGTCGTGGCATACTGCGTGTAATGCGACAATAACTCCCCATATCATGCACATTATGCTGAGGTACTTGGATAGGGACATGCGCTGCATGAGATAAGTGGCGGGGATGTCGCCTCCAAGGTAGCCGAAACTGCAATAGTCAGTTACATTTCTTGATATTCTTGTGATTAAACAAGCTATAATGTGTGAAGTTGTAAAGTTGCATTCAGTACTTACTAGACAAGAGAACCCAGCCAGGAATACTCTCCAGGAGTCAGATTCGTGTCTTCCTTAATGCCCATAATTGCAGCATATGCCAAGCTATTCTTGTCCATGAGCTGGAGGCAATAGACCACGAATACCATTGGCATGATCCGCATGTCAATCTTCCGTTTCACTCGTTTTGCGTCTGGGGAGTCGGGATCAAAGTCATCGTGGCGATCAGCCAACAGGCGCAGTGCTTTGTCTCTGCTAGCCACATCGATGCAATCCCCTTTCACTTCCTCGCCCCCAGCTTCGATGTTGAGATTTTCCGTCTGAAGTGACATTCTTAGTGATGAGCTTCATCCCTGATCACAGGTCCTCGGGCGATAGGGCCACTCACCTTTGCGGACTTTGCCCTCAGATCCGACATTATTCATATGAACGCAGTCAATCAAACAGGAAAGCAGCTTGAGTAATAAAATATCGCTCATTGGAAGCCCACATCAGGTTTGGTTTATACGAGCGGGATGCACTTGACAGGGGAAGGTACATAACCGAACTTATCGCAGATAAGCAGATCAGCCTAAGTGGGGCTGGGCCTGAGCTCGGGAATCTGCATACTTGGCACCCCGCATCACTATGTTTCATCCCGTTCTTCAGGTCGTACAATCGGAGTTGGGCTGATTGATATGAGAAAATTGGAGTCCGGTCATTTTGTCAGGGATCATGCAAATCCCCCGCGTGCCATTGTGGGTGTTTGCCGTGGTCCTCAGATGTGGTACATTGCCGATAGTAACCGGCGTAACAAGATAAAGATAAGTATACGCTCCATAGAAAGCCTCTGACAACAAGACCAAACTATTACAAAGAGATAGGTCTAATCAAGATAATCATGGCTGAAAGACTGGTTCCTTCCATCTCTCTTAAGAGTGAGTGTTGTGTAGTCTATTATGTCTTGAAAATTAACTTATACATTAGCTAGACTTCGAGCACCGCAAGGGTGAAATCACAAAACAGTTGATAGATGCGGCTGAATACGCTGGTTTCTTCACCTTGGTTGATCATGGCATCTCAAAGGAAGAGATTGAAGCCCAGTTTGCGGTCTCCAAGGCATTCTTTGATCTTCCGGCTGAGTTGAAAGGTAAAACTCCTCATGATCAAAAGACAAACAACGGATGGGAGTACAAAGTACGCAAATCAGCCCTAGTCTAGGTCTGCGACCCGGATCTGATACTTTAATTTAGGCTCAGCTACGCCCAAGCACCGGTACATACGACCAGAAGGAGTCACTTTGGCTTCAACGGAATTCTCCATGGCCGACTGATGATCATGTGTCGGGTTTTAAAGATACAACTACCCAGTTCATGACTAAGTGTGCCGGAATTTCAGACCAAGTCTGTACGTTCAACTTTAAACACCCTATTCACTCGGTGACCTCCATTAACCTTGCCCAGTATCGTGCTTTGCAACTGCGCTCGGATTCGAAGAGGACTATTTCAAAATAGCGAACGACCCTTCTCAACCGGACTGCTTGACTCAACTACGACTCATCCACTATCCTGCCTCTGAAGATGCGGCTGGGACATGGAGAGCTGGAAGCCACACTGATATCGGATGTCTTACTCTCCTGTTCCAGCGCGATGGAGAAGACGGCCTGGAAATTTGCCCTGGCAGGGAAAGTCACTCCAGTTTTGCAAGTGGCGACATATTTACCCCGCTCCCAGCTGAAACTGGCCCGATTGTCGTTAATATTGGAGACATGCTCAGTGAGTAAAGAGAGTGTATTAACCATCAATTTAGCGTTCAGAAAGCTGACTGACATATGCTAAATCTGAAGTGGCCTGGTCGGACGATCGTCTCAAATCCAACTTCCACCGAGTACGGGCTAAAGATGTTGGCAAGTCGCCGTCTCGGTATTCAATCGCTTATTTCAATCAGGGAAGACGTGACTTTGTGCTACAAGGGCCAATGAAGAAATAGTACGTTCTAAAATGAAAACCACACACGTACACCATGGTGTCTGACCCCGTCTGTTTTAGTCCCCCCATGACTGTCGCCGAGTATTTCGCTCAGGCCGTTGCAAAGAACTTCAGTCGACAGGGGGCAATGGCAGTATAAGAAGTTAATATTCTTTACGTAGCTCTGAATTTATATTTTGTTAACGGTAGAAAGAAAAAAATATTATGTTTGTCTATTCTTGGAGTCACGCAGATTAGGTTCGTGGGACCGATATATATATGGAGAGATGGAAGGCTTCTTGCCGGCTCTTATGAATGCTAATTTTTTTTGAACGTCTTTATATTACTGACCAAAATGGGCTTTTTAATTAATTGTAACCTGGTATTTCTGTATGCTCGCTACTGGAAGGTGAAGACTAGTGTTTTGTGTGTACATCCCCGGCCTTGAAGAGGCGGGAAAGGACGGGATTCGTCGATTCCCCCTATCTGAGATAGCCAACCCCATTTCCGCCTTCGGCTTAGTGTACTACCACCCTTATTTCCCCGCTTTATCAGTGGTTGAGCCCCCATCACGGAATAGATTCAATTCATTCACCATTCCTTCAGGCCGACCGGTCCAAATTCCCTGTGATCCCATTCTAGGAACAAACCTATGATATCAAATAACTCATGCCACGTCCCAAAGTACGCCCAGAGAATCGCCAACGATCTTATCGAGCCTGCCTGTCTTGTAAGGCTTCCAAGATAAGATGTGACGCTCAGCATCCCTGCAGCTCATGTCTGCGGCGTGCCCAGGCTAGCTCATGCACTTACTCGGGTGTTGACCGGCGGCGCAAGAGAGACAGGGACTTACCGCGTGTACGGTCGGGGACAAAGGAGCCCAGAATGTTTGTCAATGTCACTCCGAGCTCGGAGTCATCCTCGATTGAGGCGGGGATTCCAATGGGGACGCCAGGTTCGGTAGATCAAGTTACTCCCGATGGTAGCTTTCAGGCTGAGACCGTGAATGAGACGGTAAATGAGCAAGAAACATACACCTTGGGGAGTAGTGAGAAAGGTGCGCTGTTATTTCAAAGATCGTTGTTCTCGCATAAGCTGATTGCAGCACTTTAGTTTATATGGGAGAGACATCGTCACTATCATTCCTTCATTTTTTGAGACGGACTGTTAAAAGCTATATTGGATCGGTGCCTTTCACGGATGGAGAGGGGTATCATGTCACTATCGACACAGAGGACGGTCGCTTTGGAAGCGTCACTCCGATCGGCTCGCTCGAGACGACGTGTGCGCTTGTTGATTCTTATCTTGAAGCTGTCAGACCGCTCTCCTATAAAGGTACTCGGTACAAACAGAACTGATCTTCATCTTTAGACTAGCGGTGTTTTAGACCTGTTCACGGAATATGAGATTGACACACTCATATCGAAAAGTCCACCCTCTTATGAGAACTCCACACTTCAATCCGTCCCCATCACCAGTGAAATGAAAGCCCTCTTCGATCTCTTACTCGCCATCGGAGCTCAGACACGAGGCATGGGTGACGACTTGCAAACTTCTAGATTCTACTTCCTGCGTGCCCGCGCTACAGCCTTTGACGGAATGTTGATGACCCAAAGTCTAAATACGGTGCGAACCTTTACTCTCCTTGCATTTTACACACTTGGTGCCTGCAACCGAAATGCAGCATCCATGTTTCTGGGTATTGCAGCCAAGGCGGCTGTTATATTGGGTCTCCATGGCTCAGAACACGATGATAAACTTTCAAAACAGGAAATAGGCACCAGGTGAGACTTGCATCTGCCATTGAGACTATGGTATTTATTAGAAATTAAACCATAACCAATAGGAAACCAATTTGGAATAGCGTTCAAAATCTCGACGTTTTGAGCAGCTTTATTTCCGGCCGACCCAAAAGTTCACCCGCTGTTTGCCACGGTGTGCCGCAGTCGGCACCGTTTGACAGTGCAAATGGCACATATTCGGCATCTTTGTTTAATGCAATGGTTAAAGCGTGCATTTTACTTGATGATATCGTCCATACCATGGGAAACAGCAATAATATCCTGCACATTCCGACTGCCGAGATACTCCTTAAACAGCTTCGCGAGTGGAGTCAAGGGCTGCCTCAGCATACCCGTCGCTTCCCCTTTGTATCTGATATCAATAATACTCTTGAGTCAGGTGATCGACGAGCTTTCCTAGGAAGTATGCATATATCGTGTGTATATTATTTCGCAGTGATTCTCGTTACGCGCCCATTTCTTGTTGCATACTTGTTATCGAGGTTACGTGGCAAAGCACCGGATCACCTTATCAGCGACCCTGAGGAAGCGTCAGATATAAATATCAAGAATAACAAAGTATCCAGACTAGCGCAGGTCTGTGTCAACTCCGCCATCGAGATGGTGGATATGTGTGTCAAAGCAAAATCTTGCAAGTTTACGTTCCGCAATTTCTGCCTTCTTGAGTACAGTCACCCTAATCCCTACACCAGACCCAACTGCTAACAACTGGTTTGAATAGGGCATGGGTATTTGGCGCGGGCCTGGTTCTTGGCTTCTCAGTGTTCGCAGGGGAGCCCCGTAAAGATATCGAAGATGCCTTCCACAATGCACACATCATACTAGGAGATATCGGCCTGACCAGCCCGCAGGCCCGGCTATATCACAACATACTAACAAGTTTCGGGGAAGCAGTGAAGAAATACAAACAGCGAGTGATTGAAGAGAGAAACTACACTGTACGGCATTACATGGACCGAATACTTACTTTTGAGCCAGCAGCGGATGAGAATAATGCCAACAGTCGAGAGGGGCTCGGCAACATCTTGCGTGGCTCGGATGATGCATGGCAGTCGTATTTGGCTGCTAGTACTCACTCACAGACACTCGTCAATCTAGCAGATTTACCAGCAAACTTGACTACGAATGAAATGTTTGGCGACGAACATAATGATTGGTTGGACGGGGGGCTTCGGTTCTTGGATTGCTTTCTACCGGAGCTGGAGCCTTTTGATCAGCTGTTTTACACAGTTGAATGATATTTTCTTCGCACTATAGAGTCATGAATGTCGTGGGATAAATCTGTACGTAATAACGGTGACACCATCAGTTGTCCGATAGGTCTTTTTTTTTTTTTTTTTTTTTTTGACGGCAGGGCCTTGCTATGGGGAACAGAGGAAACTTTGGGACTCATTTACGCATTTTAAAGGAGACATGAGCAAGTCCTAATCAATGGCTTATCAAGAATCCCATGGAATATATAGATAACTCGAGTTGTAGCACCGAAAACAGCGCCTTGTCAATGATTTTCTAGGACACGCCTTCCATGATGCCGACAATGCCCGGAAATTGATTGGCCGGCTGGCCTAATGGTAAGGCGTTGCTCTCCTATCCAGCGATTCGGGTAACGAGTTGCAAAGCAAAGATTGCGGGTTCGAGTCCCGTGTCGGTCGTTTTTCTTTTTCTTCGGCTGCGGAAACAACTGGTCTTACTCCTGTTCATTCCATTTTGTTGCTTTTGGGGTGGAGATGCGCACATGTCACTTTTTTGGAGAAGGTAATGCGCTGGCACGGGCTGCTACCCCAAATATCATTGCAAATTTGGTTAAAACGCTTGCCGATTGGTCTGGTTGGGTTAGGCCGATGAGGAGCACAGCCGGCTATGTTCCATTCCCTTACCCGAGATAAGAGCTCAACTCCTTGGCAGCCATGGTTTCGAGGTGTAGAACTCAACCGATGAAGATTGGTGGGAAATGAAGAATGCAAACTTATTTATCATAGCTAGCGTGATGATTACATACCTGGCTGCAAATGCCGACTGCTTGGTCAATTATTGATTTCTCGGATCCCAATACCCGCTGTGTTGTCTCAAGCTTCATTGAGCTCTATTCGTCTACCGCCATGCTAACAAGGTAAACATCCGCTTCTCGAAATCGATTCCGTTTGAGTTTTGGTGATTAACTATCATTGTATCAGGTCAGTGGTTAAGGAGCACAGTACGAGAAGAAGCTGCTGGGTGATTATTGGGCAAACCGTATATGATATCACAGAGTTCTTGGACAAGCACCCGGGGGGAGCAAGCATCCTGCTTCAACATGCAGGAGGTGATGCGACTGAAGCATTCCAGTCCTTTCATCAATTCAATACTCTGTCACAGCACCTTAGCCAAGAGTGTGTGCCGCTCGCTCCAAGACATTACTGAACACACAACTGAATCCACCTATAGGCAAAATCTAGGACTCCTCGCAATGGAAGATCAAGAAAAATCACCCTTAGTTGTCAAGCCCCCCGAAAGGAAAATGAGACTTTCTTCCATCATAAGCCTTTCAGATTTTGAACATGCAGCGTCTCGAATTCTTCCACCAGCTGCCTTTGCATGTGAGTCCCCTTCAACCGGTACACCCTAGCCAAAAGCTAACTCTATCCAAGTTCTAAAAACGGGCGCTGAAGATGAACACGCGGCCAGATGGAACCGAGATTCTTGGAAAATGATCCGTTTCCGTCCCCGCGTACTTCGACCGATTGGTGACCTTGACATCTCACAGTCAATTCTAGGCACCGAGTTCAGTGCGCCATTTTTCATATGCCCAGCAGGAGGTGCCAAGCTCGCTCATTCTGATGCGGATTTGTGCCTGACGAGGGCTGCTGGCCGTCATGGTATTTTGCACTGGGTATGTAACAACGGCTACATCTCTCAGAAGGATATGGCCGAGGCACGAGCGCCAGGCCAGACGACATATTGGCAGATATACGCAATGTCAGATCTGGATGTTACGGAGCAACAGGTTAAACAGGCGATTAAGCTGGGATATAAGGGGTTTGCTTTGACTGTAGATGCTGTTTGTGCGGGGAAGCGAGAGCGCGATTTACGGGTGGGTCTTGCCCAGGGGGAAAGCGCTGACCAGGATGGTGATGAGAATGATGACGAGGACTTTGCTGGAGAACCGTCGGTGAAGCGACCGTAAGGCCCTTTGTATCCATTGTTTGTGTCGAAGCCAGGCTGAAAGTATTGAATAGAGCCGTATATTCCGGTTTTGACTGGGTTTCAGCCATGAAATGGCTTCGGGGGATAACTGACCTACCCGTTGCGATTAAAGGTATACAGTGCTGGGAGGATGCGGTCCTGTGCATGGAGCATGGTGCTCATCCGTGGCTTTCCAATCATGGAGGCCGACAGCTAGATTCTGCGCCATCGGCGGTGGAGACTCTGGTCTCAATGCGCCAGTACTGCCCTGAAGTGTTCGACAAGTGCGAGGTGATAGTTGATGGGGGTATTACTCGAGGTTCTGATGTTGTTAAAGCACTCGCGCTGG
The DNA here is from genome assembly GCA_027569885.1 of Aspergillus diversus. Lineage (NCBI taxonomy): Eukaryota > Fungi > Ascomycota > Eurotiomycetes > Eurotiales > Aspergillaceae > Aspergillus > Aspergillus diversus. The sequence continues at coordinate 899,912 of JAPDKZ010000016.1, forward strand.
GCGCTAAGGGTGTTGGGCTGGGTAGGGCGTTTCTCTATTCCATAGCCTTTGGCGATGCGGGTACTCGCAAGGCGATTCGCGTCTTGAAACATGAGATTGAGACAACAATGACCTTGCTAGGCGTCACGTCGCTCGGTCAACTGAACCCTTCTTACGTATGTGGATTCCGCTTATTGATTCCTAATCGGACAGGAAGTTATACGCTAACTTCTAGGCCATATAGGTTGATACATCTTCCATCCCCTTTGGATTCGTGAGGTCGTTGCTTTAGTCATTGGGAAACCGGGCCTTGGGAAACTTGGAATGCCAAATTGAGAACGCGGGCGAGGGTATTGGAGAATAAACGTTGCGCATGGCATTACCCCTGCCCACCTAGTTTGCGTTTATCTAGCGTTTTCCTTGGTAGCCAGCTCCTTTATGCCTTCAAATCCAAGCACCATGGGTTTTAGTGTAATTGGAAATACGATTTGGGAATAATTCAGTTCCCCCCCAGTAGCCTAGCAGACCTTTTCCAGTGGTATTATGCGATGAAGCATGTTCAAGCCATTTAATCGCGAGCCCCTCACTGAGGTCCGGTTTTTGTAATGGACGGTATCTTCGTACCCGACAATGACAATGTGAAAAAAGCGTCACGGCTACTCCACCCCCAATGATATCCAATTAAAGGCTCTTCAGATATGACTTCCCCTACTACCGTTGCACACCATTATTCTTCGCAATATATGACACACTATCAAGAGATAAACCCGAGTGTTCGGCCCGTGCACTCAATATCCTCATTTTCTCGTCGGAAATGGCGGGTCAGATATACTACATATTCTTATGGCTTTCCAACTGCTTTTACATTGAGGTTCCATTGCCATCAAATATTCCCCTATTACCATCTAGCATAATTTCAATATGCCGTTGCCCAACGCCAAACCGGTCAAACTGACCTGCCACTTGACTATTCACGCACCACTATCACGCCAGGGTCATGGACCAGGAAAGATCATTATCCGGACAGATATTCCTGTTCATTTCCGAAATGAGAAAGCCACGCTAGATCCTGAGCCACTGCAGAAGTGGGCGGAGGAGGGCTATACAGTCGCCCAAGTGACAGTCTCTGATGAGCACAAGAATGTCAAGGAGGATCTGTGCCAAGCTATCGATGCTCTAAACAAACATGAAAAATGTGACAAGAAGGGAGAATACAGCGTGATAGGTATAAATTACAAGCTCAATTATTTATAAATATACCGAGGTGGTTACGGACTGACGCAGAGGTCATAGTCTACTCGCTATCATCTGTTGCCGATTTGGTCGACGCAATCCACGGCTTCGACGAAATAAGAGCCATTGTGTCATATGGAGAGTTGCCAGCAATACCAAATAAACCTTTCCTCTACCATTTAGCTGGCCAAGGCACAAAGTCCAAGGTCGGGAGCGGAACTATATACGGCTACCCCGATGTCCTGTCGACCTCTTTCGTCATGCCCTCGCACAAGGACTTCTCCCCGGCATCAGCAGCAATCGCACATACTCGCTGCCTTGAATTCCTAAAGAAGGAGCTAGACGGACCCTGGTTCGATCTTGAAGAGATATGGGACGAGCATACCAAGTTCGAGTTCGACGAACGATCCGTTGAAAACACAATGGAAACCATGGTCCAAGAACCATATGTGAACCACATCCCGACAATGACCGGGGGTATTGGCAGAGAAAAGCTCAGCTTCTTCTATGGGAATCATTTTATCTTCAGTAACCCAGATGATACAAGCCTGGAGCTGGTTAGTCGCACCATTGGTATTGACCGAGTCGTGGATGAGTTTGTGATGTGCCTCACTCATAACAAACCGGTTGACTGGCTGTAAGATCTCCCGCCCTTTCTCAGGTGTGGCCCAGCTTAACATGCGTTTGATGATGCAGTATTCCCGGGATCCCACCCACAGGGAAGAAGCTCCGAATTCCTTTTGTTGCCGTAGTCAATATTCGGGGAGACAGGTTATATCACGAACATATCACGTGGGATCAATTGACTGTTCTCTTTCAGCTCGGTTTGATGCCAGAATATCTACCGATCCCTTACGCTCTGCCTGATGGTCCTACTGCGCAATCTGGACATAGGCTTGAATACCGTGTACCGGGCGCGGCGGCCGAAACGGCGGATAAGATGGTTGATGAGAGCAGTGTGGTTTCCAATGGGATGTTTGATTTTGGTGTGCGTGAGACGCTGATTTAATAATACTTCTTAAACTGTGTATACACAGTGAATAGTTGTATGTTAACCTTGATATATAAGCTAATACAGACACCAGAAAGGTATTAATGTATTGGAGTATAAAATAAAGTCTTTCCAATGTTCAGAAAACATAATAATTTTATGTATATTCTCCTACATGGCTGGTTTATTTATCTATTACCTTATCTACTATGAACTGAGCTCGCGGGCAGAGACATCAGCTCCCTCTGGCATAAACTCGGTTGATCTCTTCCTGGTAATGGGACACAATTTTCCTTCTCTGAGGCTTTCCAGCTGCAGTAGTGAATCCCTATCACGGGCGAATTAGCAGCTATAAACAGGCAACACGATACTTTGCGGGTAAACACTCACGTTTGAGGGATTCCACTCCTCTTGGGCCAGGACAGCTCCACAAATCAACTCAATCCCCCAGAGGCCACCAGACCTGCCGGCAGAGAGCAACTCTTCTAGGACCACAAATTGTAACGTGTCGCTTGTGAACCAAGCAGGGGCACTGAGATCAACTGTGATATTCCTTTCCTCAAGGGCTTATTGCATAGCCGCATAGGCCGGCGACACAATGGTTATAGGCTTCACCTGGCTATCAATCGCATGCACGCATACTTCCCCAACCACAGCCGCACCCCGATACGCTGACTCCAGCTTTTCCAGTGCTATATACTCCCCATTGGCCGTCTTGACGAGATTCTTTCGGCGATCAATAACCTTGAGGTAGCCCAACGACTGAAACTCCTCGATATCACCCGTCTTGAACCAGCCATCATCAGTAAAGGATTTCTTCGTTTCCACTTCATCCTTGTAATATCCCCGCGCCAAACTAGGGCAATGGTTCCATTAGCAGAGCTGTGTGCAAAGAGTTGGGGTTGGGTAAACTCGCTGTCTTTAGGGGTTGACTTTGTGCATACATACTAGCTACTACGGTATCGACTATCTGATTGACCACTTACATATCACTAAAATATCCGATCTAGCGTAATTTATTCTCCTGCAGAGGCCTTTGTCTTCTACATCGCAAATACATATATTTCTGCTCTAAGCTCAATATCGAGGGCTTAAGGACATAATTCCGCAGCAAGGAGAAGTAAAATGAACTTATTAGTCTTTCATAAGTTTTCAAATTCGTGGGCACGGCGACGCGGTGAACCAATAATAGTGTAGTTGAGGGGGCTGGGGGGGAGGGGGTTTATGGTTTACAGCACATATCTTTCGCTAATCAAAGCTACCCATTAAAAAAGTGCTACAGGCATACCAAAAAGGAATCAGGATTTCCATTTCAATTATCGGGTGTTCCCCTAATCCTTGCTTTTCGCAAGGCCTTCCAAGATCAACTCTACTTCCTCATCCGCAACCTCAATAATATGTTCCGGCGGATATTGAGGCTTCCAGCCAATTTGGTACCCATGCTCAGCAGTATAGACACACCTATCACCACTGTTAGTATCTGAGCCAAGACACGGTTTAAGGGAAAGGAACGACGCACTTTCCTCCCAGGAGCACCGGGACAACTGGTGGCGGTACACCTAGCCCCTGTGCCATCTTGCCCAGACTTTTCTCGTCAGCCTGACTTACTTTATCATCATCAACAACACCGCGTTTAAATAAGGATTTCGCAAAAGCACTATAAACATCATTCCAGGCAATATCACCCGACGCAGCCAGGTAGTAACCATTCTTGCCGTAGCCGATGTCTTCTCCCGCGAGGATCTTGCGCAGGATCTCCAGATAAAGTGTCGCAGTATCCGCGACGTGACAAACCGGCCATATCTGGGAACAGCACTGTAAGCTTTCATTCGTTTATTTCTTTGCTTTGTAGGATGGAAGGGAGTTAGTGATGGATCGTCGTACCGGGTTATCGGAGTCAACAGCGCAAACTCTCCCTGCAGCTCGTGCAGCTCGCACGATTGCCACGTCTTGGATGGATGTTTGATTCCCGAAGCCCTCTCCGCGCCCGTAAACTAGGCAAGGGGCGAAGATGTAGCTCCGGACACCGTGACGCTCTGCATGGTCGATGACAGCCACATTTGGTTTGACGGGCTATTCATTGTTGTCAAAACTGCAATTCGATTTATGTACAGGGAAAACAACGTAACTGACAACATACCTCGTTGAGGAATTCAAGGGGTGGCTGGAAATTCTTCTGCAAATCGTACAAGCGCGGATCGGTGTCAAGCAAGGGCGCATCGGTGGGCATACCGAAATAATTACTGAACTGCTTGGCGCCGCTTGTATGCAGGAAATGGACGTCTTGCCCTGTCTTTGCTTTGACTTTACCTAACGCCTGGATTAGGTTGGGTTGGTGCTTCGCGGTTTTTGCATCGATCAAGAAGTAGATGATGGTTATCTTGAGATCAACGATCTTTGCGGCGATATCCTCTTCGTTATTGAGATCGGCGACCAGGGGCTTGGCGCCATATTGTTTAACGTTTTCTCCCTGTTCGTCGGAACGCACAAGGGCGTATAACTGGGAGTAGGGTGGGAGATTGGCAGATTTCCAGCGGGCGAGGACGGTTCCTCCGAGGTATCCGGAAGCGCCGGTAAAGAGGATGTTGTGGGATGCCATGGGAAAGACCTTTTGATTGGGATTACAGTCCAGCGTTGGATGATATCCCGAGGCTCACGTTGTGGGTGTTATAGGATAGCTAACTCACGTATTTGATGTCGCTCTCTGGGATCCGGGTTAGAAATCCGACCCCGCATTCATAGTTCTTACCTAACATCTGCTAGATTATCAAGCTGACCTTCGAGTGTAACGTTGCTGGAACGCGTGGGGTTGCCGCTTACACGTCGTTTGCGCCAACCCCATTCGTGAATCTGGGAGGTTACATCATATCCTGGGAACACCAGAGGTCATTCAAGAGGTACCTACATTTCGTAGCAAAAAGAAAAAAAGGAAGGGAAAAAAAATTGCACAATAAAGGCCACAATATATTCCGTTGCTTCATGCGGCTGTAATCAGGGCGGTTCCTGCATCCCTCCATGAGTAGATCTCTTTGCTCAAAGACGTGGGGGTGCCACAGACTGGAATCTAAAATCCTATTTCCCACAGTAAGGTGTCAAATGAGTGGGAGGTAACGTTGCTCAACTTCATGACCACAAACTGACATATGAAATGATGTGAGATGCACCCCTTCAGCTCACCGAGACCGTCGAAAGCAGGATTGTAGTCTTCTTTGCTTTTTCTTTTGGTATTGTTGGCCAATGGCAGCTCACAACATTGAGCTTCACGGGGGGCCCTTACCCCGTCTGTTTGAGAAAACAGATATCCTTCCTGCTCAAAATACTCCCGCCCGAAGACCCACTCAGCTTCAAGCAAAAGATATCTATTTCCGTGGTCACATATATATTCTCTGCTCTTGCTCTTATACCTTGCCTCACAACCACATAATCCCCCGTTCCAGCCAGCCATGACCTCCTACACCCTCCGATACTTCCCCGTCCCAGGCCGGGCCGAACCCAGCCGCATGATTCTATCCCTATTCCAGGCGAACTGGGCCGATGAGTTCCCCGCATGGCCCACCGAAAAGCCCGCTCAGCCATTCGGAAGACTACCCGTCCTAGTCGAGAATTCCCCCCGACGGTGAATTCATCCTGTCCGAGTCCAGAGTAATTGAGTTCTACCTAGGGAAGAAGTTTGGCTTCCTTCCCTCGGATGGTAAATCTCTTGCATGTCAGCTGCAGCTTCGCGACCAAATTAACGATGTACATGAGGCTGCGCAAAGGGCACTATTTAGTGCAGGTACGGAGGGTCAATCGGATGTCTCACCGAGCTTCAACGCCGACAGGCTGGGTCTGAGGGTTTGTTCACCAGTGGTAGGTTACCGGGGGAGTTTAGAAAACTTGTCCAGACCGTTGAGGCCGAGGTGGCACCGCAGGATTATTTGTCGAAGAAGAAAGAATTATCGGAAAGCTGGTGAGCTGGTAAAGGGTACTACAGAGTACAGGGCTATATCAGGGTTCTCACCAGCGGCTCCATCCATCGCTGTGAAGATATCATGGAGGGATAAATGGATGTGTTGAATTTTCTTACTGGCTAGCTCCCTGTGCAACACAAAGGTCACCACTACTTTTGCTCCAATTCATTGCCGAGGATGTTACATAATGTAATGTTTTCCTCTTTATATAAACGCCGTTCACTGTAAAGTCGGCCTGAGGTTTAGTATAGAGAGCGGCATTCCCAATTCCGTGCCTCATTAGGATTTCCTTTACCCTTGTACACAGCCCTCTCCGGATAAAAGCACAATGGTCGTTGGCGATAGACCGTGTCTTGAGTTGTGTCGTTGTCCCAAGTGGTGGCAATCACATTCTTCGGAGCCGCTCCCCTCTCAACCCAGGCCATTAGTGCTAATAGAATATCATGCTCAGGATCCATAAAGCCAGGGACACTGTGTAGGCTAGGCGATAGCTGGGGAGCCTGGTTGGGGCCAGCAAAGTACCAGGGGGCGTTCATATTTTCCGGTGTGCCTCCGCAGTGTCTATATTAAGAGTTAGCAATCCTTCATGTGTTGGTTAAAGTGAATGAGGTAAGGCAACTCACTGCATTCCAGGAACATAGAAAAATCGGTAGAAATCCGCCAGATTAACCCCCTTCGGCACCAGCGCACTGGCCACATGGTTGTAATAATATATACTGCTATCGGTCGGAATAAACGCATCGGCCATCCCATGATACATCAACAGCTTGCCGCCTTTCTCGTGGAACGGGAAGATATCAAAGTCGTCGGCGGTCGCATTGCCCGGATCGAGCCGATCTGCTAACTGGACGATGCTGTAATCGAACTCATCCTGCGTCCACTCTTCGCCTAGACCTAGGAAATAGCGCACATAATCCGTCCCCAGTGAATTCGCCGTGCCGTCGCTGATGAGCACTTCCCATTGCGATTCACTCCCGGGCAGCAGATGCGGAAACACGAACGTCTGATTCACATCCACATAGTCACTATAAATAAGACGCAGAGTCTCCAGTTGAGCCGGGCTCAAACAATTCTTTTCACCTGCGCTGCGACACAGCATAGCCTCCAAATTGATATTGCACTGCTGCGGTGCAGATATAACATTATCCCCCCACCCATCCTGCGGATCGCACTGTTTGAGTATTTCATCCCCAATTACCGCGAACATATCCACGGGAATCTGACCATCCCCGGGCCCGTTATATGTCCCAACCTTGACCGTCCACGGCTGCAAATGCGACGTCCACCAAGCAGGCGCACCGGCAATGACACCGTCAAAGTCATCCGGGTATAGTTCAACTGATCTAAGACCTTGACGACCACCAGTCGAGCATCCACTGTAGTAGTTGTATTTCAGCCTCTGACCGTAGTATGCCTGGATCAGGTCCTTAGCGAGCACAACCGAGCCGTGCATTGCTCGGTAGCCCCAGTCAGCTACTTTTTCGGGGGAGTGATGCGCCCACTTTCCGTCTCCGGATGTGCTGTTATGCCCGGTATCGGTGGACATGGAGGCGAAACCGTATCGAGCGCCGACGCCCTGTTTTCCGAGTCGTTAGCTAAACGAAATCTTGACTCAGTCGCGGGAAAGGCTGGGAACAAACCATATCTACCCAGTTGATTCCTCCAGCGAACCCACCATTTCCAACAGCCCTGGGCGCAATAGGAATCAGGATTTAGCTTAACTCGGGTCCGGTTCGTTTCGCAACTTACAGAAATCGATCATTCCAATGCACTGGCAGGAATATTCCGAATGAGTATGCGGACTCCGCACTTAAGGCTACGTTGATCTCCACGACACATAGCTCTGGCAACTCAGTAGGCGATTGCGGGTACGCGATGTGACTGGCGGGAACCCGGAAGGTGTCCCCCTCGGCGATATGCTGGGCACGTAGAACCTTTGCGTTGTGATGGCCAGATGATGAGAGATATTTAGAGAATGAATCTGCGGTACAGGATAGTTTGCAGGAGGCCTGGACGGCAAACGAGCTGCCCAGGGCCAAATACGTGAGATAACGGGAGAACGCCATTTTGAACGTTACGGGCTTTAGGTATCCGCGCCGGCAAGATCACCACGGCAGTTCTTAAGATGAATCCTGGGAGCGTAGCCCCGCCATTGAAGACCCGCAATCAATGCCATGCATCTGCTATATTTTCCTGGACTCGAATCAAAAAAGGAAAAAGAGGGTATTCATTGCTCTCAAGTGTGGAGGGTGCCCATCTCTCCACATAAATGATTCAGCTGGTTGAACGGGGTTTGCGGGGCAGGGGCTTCATCTCCAACAAAATGGCCTTGACCGGCAGTCAGGGCAGCTCCCAAATACCGTCCGATTGGCCTAAAATTGGCCCCCCAGCGGAAAGTGGGCAAAAATCCCGCGTTTGTGTCTCCACGGACTGCCGACCCCACGCGGGGAACGTCGGACATTATCACCCCAGTGGATGCACCTGAATAAGCCTGACCAAGATCTTTTAGTGGTGGATAAGCTTCCTGTAAGCTTCCGGCCAAGTCTCTTATAAAAGCCACTCCCTCAAGAAAAAGCCCACCTCATTACCGCGGTAGGACCGCCCCGTGCCCTTAATACGAGCAATTACGAAGCGAAACCCGGGACTCCTGGGGATCAGCAATTGCCGACATTTGGGCTAGGGTGAGAGAGGATTTTATTCAAATTAACACGCGCAGCACGGCCAAGAGTCTGTCGTGTCTGGGCCTGAAGTTTTTCTCGCATAAGCATTCTCACCATCTGCCCTGCAGAGGACGCCGACATGGAGACGAATTATGATGAAGCGGTATGGACATTCTACTCCCCATTAAATATGTATCTTACTAACGTGCACGATTTCAGACACTCCACCAGTTCGCGCTCCTTCCCCTGACGCACCGTCGCGCCGATGCAACTAACGATTCACGATAGGCTGGAGCAAACGCTCGATGTGAAGATCTACCCAGGAACAGAAATTATGACGGATGTCGGGTCGACACATTTTGTAAAGTCGTCGGAAAAGTCAGACAAAGTCCTGGTCCCTCAACCATCGAGTGACCCAAACGATCCCTTGGTATGACTCAGATCCAGGTCCTCTCCGGCAACGCGTACGGACTGACCGTTCCTTAGAACTGGAGCCCAATGTGGAAATTCATCACAATCTCGGTAGCTACTATTTCCAACTTTGGAATGGGTATAGGCCCGTTGGCGTTGGCGCCTATGTTTGGCGACTTGATGGAGTCTTTCCAAACGGACCTTGAATCCGTGGTTCAGTTTACTGGAGTTTGTATTCTGGTTCTAGGGTTCAGTAACTTTTTCTGGTAAGCACTGTGCCATTAAAGCTCGTGGGGGATGTCGTTAACATATGTCTCATTTCGCTAGGGTCCCTCTCTCCGAGACGGTTGGGCGACGGCCGGTGCTGCTGTTCTCATCGCTAGTGTGCCTGGCTTCGATGATCTGGCGCGCCAAGGCAACAACATACGGGAGCTTCATGGGTGCCTGCGTTCTCAATGGATTTGGCGCAGGGCCATGTGAGGTATGATCTTATTTTCTTAGCTCGAGCGCGTGTTCTGATTCTAATACGGTGACAGACTCTGCAACCACAGGTCATCGCGGATGTGTTCTTCTTGCATGAGCGGGGCGCCTACAACACCTTATACTTTACCTTCTATTTTGGCTCACTGATGGTATATTTACCCATACACCAACTCCTAATACTGCAAGTCATTGATATATTTGGTACAGGTCGGACCGATCATCGCGGGCTCAATGGCCCTGAACACCGGCTGGCGAAGCTTCTGGTGGCTCAACGTCGCCTTTTTCGCCGCCCTCATCGTGCTCAGCGTCTTCCTCTTCCCGGAAACAAAATGGCACCGCCCCCACCCCAGCGAAATAACCACTCTTCATACAGAACCAATCGCATCCCAAGAGTCAACCCCATCCCCAAAAGCCACGGACGGCGTCCTCGAGTCTCACCAGGAAGATACCCCCGTTGACCCCTTCCTCCACAAAGGCCGCCCCTACCGATCCCAATTCTCCATCTACCAGCCCACACCCCACTTCCTCAAAGTCCTCCTCCACTCCTTCTGGATTCCCTGGAAGCTCCACGCATTCCCCATTGTCGAATTCGCCGCCTTCGTAGTCTCCTGGTCCGCAAGCTGCTTCTTAACCGCAAACCTCACCCAGAGCCAAGTCTTCGCCGCACCGCCCTACAACTGGTCCAGCGAGAAAATTGGTTTTACGAACTTCGCCTCGCTGGTCGGTGCATTCATTGGCCTTGCAACGAATGGGCTTCTTTCAGACTGGATATCCATGCGCGCAACGGCTAGGAACCGCGGGATCCGTGAGCCGGAGATGAGATTGCTTGCTTTGCTTCCGTATGCGCTTATTTCGATCCTGGGGAACTTTATCATTGCGTTCGGGTATCAATATAAATGGGATTGGAAGGTAGGCTCAACTCCCCTGGGTTTATCATTGATTGAGACAATTAGCTAATGTGATGTGTCCAGCCAATCGTTATCGTAGGATATACCTGCGCGGGTATCCAGGTTGCCTCTCTCCCAGCTATTGCGAGTACGTACGCGGTAGATAGCTATAAACCTGTTGCGGGATCTGTGTTCGTGGCTATCACTGTCAATAAGAATCTGTGGGGGTATGGGTTTAGTAAGTTCATTACGCCGTGGACCGAGAGTGCGGGGTATATTAAGCCGATTATGCTGAATATGTGTCTTGCGACACTGTGGACGGGATTTGGGATCGTGTTCTATTTCAAGGGGAAGACGTTTCGGAAGTGGACTGCCAAATCGGATATTCATAAGAATTAGCATTAGTTTGTGAACTTGCTGTGCTTTGCTCTTACTTAGAACCTGGACTATGTGCCCATCATATGTATCGGGGCAAATACGCCATAACTCTACGCTTCAAAGTAGACGACTCCTTCCTGCTTGTGGAGATGGCGTTAGATTTGGCTGTTTTCAGTGAGTAGGTTGCCCTGCGAGCTTTGGACCGCTCTAGCCACTTATTCCATCAAATCTGTAATGCCGATAGCGCTGGGTCTTGACTTTGGTTAATGCGAGTGCCCCTGGGTTTGTTCAACTAATTCCTCCCAAGTAATTCCAAAATATCTCTCAACCCTTTCCATTCCCTTCCGTCCTCGAAAGTTTGGAGCTTCTTCCAGATTGGCACCTTTAAGCAGTAGTAGTTTGACAACTTCGGCATGGCGATTCGAGCCCTTTAAAACACAACGATACAACACGCTCCGGGCAGCCCCGTGAAGGGAAGTTTTCTTTGTAGCATTTACACTCCCACCAAGTTCAAGACAGGCTTGCACCATATTAGTAGAGCCTGCCACCCCAGCCCAAAAGACACCCTCTGTGAATGCTTCTGGCCATCTGACGTACTTTGCAATTGCGTACAATCGGCGTTGCTTTTCACTTTCGCTCCTTTTGGATAACAGGAATTCCCTGTAAAGGTCTTCCGGGCAGGCTGAAGGCAATTCCAGGGTGCTGTGGTCAATTAAAACGTCCATGATATCAGTATTACACACGGTAAATGCAATTTCAAGCCTCCTTTTGCATATACTATGTATTACGGATTGGGTAGAAGCTTCCTGTACGGCAATAAGATCAGCCTCAGTGATGATCGCCCGCAGTACCAATACATTTTCGGCCCTCATAGCCGCTAGCACAGCCTGTTCTATATTAGGTGGTGCCCCAGCTAGCTTTGCGTGATCTCGTATGCACATAACCATCCTTGCGGATGCATGCTCAGCGGCAACGCTCTGGAATAGCCAGTAGTCAGGTTTGGGGATATTTTCCAAGAGGTAGAACACAGCGTTGCAGTTATCATGGCGGACAGCATCAAGAAGGAGGGCTCTAATATCGTCAATTGAGCTTTGGTGGATTAACATGCCGCTGAGGTTCTGGCTCTTGGGATCTGCATTAAGTGGATGTGTTTTTGAGCAATGCCGTTTAACTTCTGACGGTGATTGGAAGCCAAGTTCTGAGAAGACGCATTCACGGTTTGGACATTTATGGGGTCGACTGTGAACCTTGAGATGGTCATCCCTCTCTGCACGAGTCCTGAATCCGGTCATGTAAAATTGACAAAAATGTCTATCACATCGGTACCTATTCTCTCCGTATAATTCTTTGATCTCGTTGCAATGGCACCCTAGCCGATGATCATGATTTTGACAAAGGAAACCTTCAATCTGCCTTTGTAATCGAATTAGTGCGACTGACCCCTTTGTTGGATCAAAGTTCTTCCAACTGTTCTCGATCCCTTTGTTTTATTAATGACTCAGGCCATACATCATGGACGAGGATCTCATACCATCGGTGTTAAGGAGACCTTCCTCTAGTCTCGTTTGAAAACCTTGCACACGACCCAAGAAGCTCTCTATATCAGGCCATTGCTCAAAAGATGTAAAATCAACATGAGCAGATGGTTGGATGAAATGAGGCGTTGAATCGTTGTTTTTCCGAGTCCAGTAAAACTCCTGGATGTTGTTGCATAACAATCCAACAAACTGTGGCTCCATGGACCTTGCGCTCTGCGCTACGTGATGTATCCATTGCGTCACCGCGTACTCAAAAAGAATGAAATCGCCGGCAAGGAGTTTATGCTCCATTTCTGCGTCTGTGATGGTTTCGGAAAATATGCCATTGAATGATGGGAAACAAAGATACTTGATGCAGGTGACCGCTATCATCCAATGTGCTTTCGCAGCGCGAACAAAGTTATTACTTTGGGCCCCAAATATATATCTATCTAGTAAGTGACAACCCAATAATAACTTTCTTGTCGGCATGATGTTGACTTACTCTTTTGCCGTGAAATGAACGAAGCGCACCGTGCCTTGCTCGATCTCAATGAACGGACCACAGGTGTGCTGAATATTGCGAAGAGCCTTTCGTCCTTTGGAGAAGTCATTCGAATCGTGTTGCTGTACAGCTAAGACTTGAAGCAATTCTTGTTCGCTAAGCGGCCGGTTTGCACAGCCGATCCACTGTAGGACCGTGAGAGCTGCAAGTTTATCACCCAAGGTCGAACTAGTCTGAATCCTCTGCAAGATTCGATCGTACCTGAGTGAAGGTAAGTTTTATTGTTAACTGACTAAGGGTTATTGCTTTGTGGACATACGCTTGACCAAGTCCATCTGGAAGGCTCGTAACCTCTTTTTGAATATCAGGCAGGTTATCTTGCGATGTGACCACAAACAGGACAAGCTTGACGTAGAGGAACATCCCTAGCCATGGATCGGTTAGCTTATTTCTCCATTGTTCTGCTAGTCTTCTTACCGTTTGCTTTTTCTTTCACTTTCCTGAGAGCTTGTTGAATTTGTGAGCACGTTGACTCGTCAGCCCTGTAACTCTGAAGATCCGGAAGCCACAAGTTATATCGAGCGTCAACATAGGACTCAATATCTTTGGAGTTGCTATGATCAACACGAATTATGAAGGCTTTGTTCTTGAGGAGAGACGTTATATCTGTCTCCATGCGGGAACTAACTAGTAACTTGAGATTTCTACATGATACCATGAGTCTCAACAGTGCGCCCAGTAAATCCTTTCGCTCTATCTCGTCAATCTCGTCGACTCCATCCAGTGCCATCAAGGTGACCCCCGAGTCTCTGATGAGATCAGTAAAGAGGTTCTCAACATAGGAGAGACTGCCACTCAATTGATTGGTATCGAATATAAACCTCTCATGAAGGATCGAACATAAGCTCGGATGGCGATTAATGAACTGAAACATCAAAGATTGTAGCACCTTCACAGCAGAGTTATACACTTTATCATCGAAGGATAGAAACGCAAAGAGGACTTGGTGTTCCAACTTTAGTCGAAGGACACTGTTTGCCGTCAATATTGTCTTTCCTAAAATAGGTGTTAGTCATACGGATACGATAGGATAGCAAAAAAACAAGAATACCTGCACCAGGGATACCCTGAAGCCATATGGTGCGCATAATAAAGTCATCCGGATCAAGCCATCTTTTGAAATCGCTGTTATCATACAACCAGTCTCCCGAGTTTGGGGCGCTTTCTCTTTGGAACTTGTCCAGCTCTGCCTCGTAGAAGCGCGGTGAGAGGCATGCCACAACGTTCTGATAATTGCTATAAACCTGTGCGCTATCGTCCTCTTGCATTGCCCGATATTTTGTGTTGCGGAGCTTGCAATGGTGACCAACATCCTCAGTCGTTACATGCTCGCTAATCAAGGTCCTGCACCGGGTTATGTTGCCCTTGAAAAATTGAACCTTTTGATCTGCTTTGGGCCACATTGACTGGAAAACCAATTTTGTATCTTAGATTATCAGTCAGAGTATAACTTTGGCGATAGAGTATATGGTGAAACAAACTTTTCTTCTTGAAGGTGTTCAATAGCGCGATTTGAAGATCGAGTATCTCCTGATAAAATAGCGCTAGAACATCTTTGACCTCTTCACTTCTCTCAAACAGGCTGCTATATTCTTTGAATGGGGGAAGAGCACTGCCAACTTCTGAAATAGCACTGATGATGTTGCCAAAGGCATAGTTAATGGGACTGAAAATCTAGGCATAGAAACTCAGTACAGGCTCAGACAGTAATGAATGGTTTTTTACCTGGAGCAGGAGTTTCAAGGAGTCCTGAAAAATTGGCGACGTCAGTGACCCGAACACGATATATTTGACCACTAAATACATCGAGAGCTCTCCTCACCCAAATGATCAAAATTACGTCTTTCCTCCCCATTGCCTTCTCAACTTCGCGCAAAAGCTCATCTACACGCTCAAGATATGGTTTGATGCGGCTGAGCGCGACGAGTTCTTCACTGGCAGCTTGAAAATGTTGTATGCTGTCGGTTACATCATATATATCCTCCATTGTTTGGCATTTAACAAAATCCTCCAGCTCTATATCTCGCAGTATAATCATAAATTCCGTTTGTGCAGACTGAAACGCCTCGTCGATCCAGATCTGTCAGCAACCTATCTGTCAGTGATCAGACGTCATACGTATCACAAATTGCAGGGTTTGTACGTACTGATCCAGTAGCGGTCTTAGATAAAGCAATTGGGTGAACATCGACTAGCAGGTCTTTCGTAAACGCGGATGCCACTGCTGCGGCATAGGGATGCCATTGATCATTCTTGTGTGAATCGGCGTAGTCCGCAATCCCTCGGATAACCAAACAATTGAAGTTGTTCATCAGCCCAGCTGCCTCCATTTCTACACACAAAACTCCATCCAGCTCTTTACCCAACAGATCTCTTTCTCGAGCGTCTTTGATAACTTTATTCCCGGACGCAATAGTCCCGTAATGAATCTCGGGCTTGTTGCTCTCGCGTGTCTTCCGGGGCTTCGTTTCTGACTTATTGCAACTCTCGCAGGTGCCCCCAGGTTCAACATGGTCATAAGCGGAATTGAAGAGAATGTCTGATTCAGGAGGGGGTCGCTTGCACGCGGGAATTCGTTCGATATTGGCCAGATATGTAGGCATGTTGTTTTCTTCGCACATGTGCCGCGCTTGAAGATTTGTAAGGGCTTGACGGAGGATCTGTGGAGGAGCATTGAGAAACCCAGTCCGTATGAACCCCTGTGGTGTTGATTTCCCAAGATCATATTGAACCACTGACGAGCTAGTTCCCACCGGCTGGCTGACGACGACGTCTCCCAGACGTACATCCTTTTGTGTTGGCACGCCGCCCCCAATACCGACCATTAGACCAAATTGCATGTTCGGGAATTTCTCTCTCATCCGGGTCGCAACTGTTGCTGCAGCGCCAATCCCCGTCTCTCCCGCCGGGAGACACCCTATAACAACGTTATGGTTTCCGATAGACCCAAGGGTGAACTCCATGCCGTCACTAGGGTTGAGCCACAGTCCGTCGTGTCGTCGGTCGAGGGACAGTTTGGCAGCTGCCAGCTCAACTGGCAGGGCGCATAGCCATCCAATGGTGTATTTTCGAGCATCGTGATGATGATGTGCCGTCATTGAACGGGGTTGAGTATCCATCGACTCGCGTCGGTACGAAGGGAGGCAGTTCGGCGGCCAATATGCCGGGTTGGGAATATATGATAGGAACGATATCACCTGGGGCCTTTGATGGGCGATGGAAAACTGGTTGACCTGCGGATGAGGGGCAAAAGGGCTCGGTTATTAAACGGGTGCAGGGATACGTGGCAGGGTCAACGAGGCTACGGACAAGGCTCTACAGCTGAACACTCGAGAAAGCAGTCTCAGCCTCATTGTCAACAAAGTGACACACAACACTACTCTATCGTTTGCTGGCAGGGTAAATGTATTCCACAATAAAGAAGTCGGCAACAGACCCTATTGCCAGGCAAAGTATTTCCTATGCAGTGAACCGAGTGAAACAAACCGAGTCCTGGCCCAGAGTTTATCCCCATGCATTTTTATCCACAACCTGGGCAGACCAATTTCTTCACAAGGTAAATGAATGTGTGATCGCATGGAGCGATCGCGTAGACTAAACATTCACCTGAGGTGTTCAGGCGACGCGAATAGAACTTCTTATATAGTAGTTATAGGATGAACACGACCAGAAGTTAAATAGGTTGGTTGGCCCTATTGTTAGGATTAAAAAGACATTTCGAAAGGGGCGAACAGTCCCCTGGGCGGATAGCCAGGGGCAGTTCGCCCCGAAAGAAAATACTGAGTTTATCAGAAATGCTTTTCTTTTATTCCCCATAAACATAGAACCCCACCACTTCCGCATATCACGTCGGAGTGTTCAACTAGCCCTAGCGAGTGGCACGGAACCGAAGAGCAACACAGTTGAATTCGTCCAAGGAAATCATTCAGATTCAGGGAAAAATAAATTATTTTCCCAACTGGCCAGGTAATTTACAAGGCTAGGAATTAGTAGCATGCGATTGGTTAACGGAGGGAGGGATTTAGCCCTGGCGTGATCAAACCAGGCAGAAATGAAAGGATTCGTATGACTTGCACTGCCACCATGAGCCACATCATCTTCATGATGCATGTACAACCCGCATTCCAATCTTTGCCATCACATCTTCCAAGTCTCTTCAACCTGATCAAAATTGAATAGGATCAATTTTAAAATATGCAACATGCAACAATAGGTCTCCGTGTTAGTATAGCTGGTGGGAGGGGAAAAATCCGACAAGTCGTACATCCAGGAATACATAGCGAAGAAATAATGCGATCAATCGATTCCCACAACGCCACAAGAGCGGTATATTTGCTTCTTTCTGGGTTGATTTTTTTTTCTTCCCAGAACAGCGGACAAGCAGACGAGGCGGATTCCTTTCTATTGGTATCCCGACCACCATTTACCTGATTTGGTCCGCACCGTTTTTTTTATCATTTTGTTTTCTGTTTGAGAAGCCCTGAATTACTGATTTCCACCCCGCGAGTGCCGATATTCCTTTGCATGGCTGCAGTATCATGCACCACTTTCCCATCCACTGTTTCCCCCTTACCATGTTGATGGCCCACCGCTGCACGTGCGACACATATATTATTCACGCTCTTGCCCCTTGCATGGAACCGAGTCTACACAGGCATGCGACAAGAAATGCCTCGAGATCTATGGCCCGTAGGCCTAGATTCTAGCCTTGAGGCCGCGACCAAAAGGACATGTCACCAAATGTTATCCAGCAACACTCATGAGGGTGATGATTTCTGCGGCCCTTCTAAGCGTGTCGCTGCCAATCCATATGATGTCGATTTTCCCTGCAGCGATCCTACGAGTCAGCAGACAGCTGACTTGTGGCGATCGGCCGTGTCTGTGCCAGCGCTTCCCTCCCCGGGGGAAGGATCGATCCCCATGGACCTCGATTGGACAAATGCGCCACTCCCTGAAGTTGATAGGATTGATGGAATATTTTCCAACAAAATAGGGAGTGGATGGTTTTTTGAAGACTCCATTGGTAGTAGCGCCAGTGTGGCTGATGTATCTCCGGGAACCCAGCCGACGGATAAGGAAACAAATGCTTGCGATGGCGGAACCGGACCTCACATCATCGACCTTACTTTATCGGACAGTGAAGGCACTAGTGCAACAGTAACCCCCAGCGAATGTTTAGATAAAGATGATGCTTCGGCTTCGACCCATGGATTTACTAATACATCGTTATCAACACCCGTTGTAGAGACGTGCAAGACAACACCCAGCCACAGCGATGATCGTGACAGCAAGCCAGATTTCGACACTTGTTTCGGCCATGTAAGTCAGTTCCCTCGCACCTGCATACTTCCCAACTCATGATCCCCAGATCCACCTACGTCACTACGTCATCCGAGAGAGCGTGCAAAAGGAGGGGAAACCCCGAGAATTCTATCTCAATGAGTCAGGTGATTTTGTCATCATGTATGATACTGAAACGAAAGAATATGCCGGTTATTTAGATCAAGCCACCGCCCACATGGTGATCACCTTGCTTAATTCCTACAATACCGAGCTGTCCGTGACCTTCCGACCACCACATAGCCTGCTAGCCACGATATATGGGCACCACCACCGGGGTGGCGAGATCGGTGATCTTTTAACAGAGAAAGGCTATTTCCTTCAACAACCGCATACTTTCAATCAGGCGACAAAGTATTACAATCCGCAGTGTCTGGTGCGTCCCGGGTCGGAATTTCGGGCGTCATGGACCAAAAATGGAGATGATTCTGTTCAAATATCTCGCCTCAATGAAAGGGACAAGTCACAGGTATCTCAGGTGTTGGATTCAGCATGCGGCCCAACCCTATTCTCAGAAGTACGGGTGAGCGACAAGCTCAAGACAGAGCTTCTTCCGTGAGTACTTGAGCTTTCTCCCGGTACGCCAGACACTAAGAGCTTCGCTAGGCACCAGAAGAAGGCCCTGGCAATGATGGTCGAGAAAGAGTCTGGACGGATTACAGGATGTGAGTTTCCAACCCTCTGGACAGAGGACACTGAGAATGGAAACCGTGGTATGACAATGTATGTTTGCTTGCGAGAAAGCCAAAGCTAAGGCATAGACTGATACTTCTATCATAGATATCGCAACACTGTCACTGGCAACGCCCAGCTACGGGAACCAACAAAATGTAGAGGTGGTCTCCTTGCAGATGTCAGTCTGATTTCGCCCCCCCCCCGGCGAGTGTTCGTGATGTGCCTACTAACAAGAATACAGGACATGGGCCTTGGCAAAACACTCTCTACACTGGCCCTGATAGGTGGCTCGGCCAATGAGACACAGCCGGGTGGAGCTGAACTCGTACAAACTACGTTAATCGTCACGACACTGTCAGGTTGGTTATAATGGTAGCCCAGGTGAGCATGTCGTTACTTGACTAACTTTTTGTTACCAGCTCTAGTAATTTGGGAAAACCAGATTGAAGAGTAAGTAAGCATAACCACATATTCCACTCCAGTACTCAATTCTGCTATAGGCATTTCCGGGAGGGATCCATGGATTATGTGGTTTATCATGGACAGAATCGAAGCAAAGATCCCACCTTTTTGACTAAACACTGTATCATCCTCACAACATATGGAACTGTGAGGGCGGATTTTCATGAAAAGTCAAACTTAGGGGGAACTCTATGCCGAATTCTTTGGCATAGGCTTGTTTTAGATGAAGGCAAGGCATGAGCATTTGGCCCCCCGGAGGACACATACTGACAAGGAATTATTTAGCCCATATGATCAATAACGCATCCTCTCGGTCTTTCAAAGCAGTCTTTAATCTCTCTGCTAGGCACCGTTGGTGTGTGACAGCGACCCCTATCCAAAATCGGCTGCAGGACCTTGGAACCCTGGTGAAATTTCTGCGCGTGTCGCCCTTTGACGACACGTCGTACTTCCGGCAGACATTCACAAATCGCATCGAACACAACTATGGCTGGGAACAGTTGCAAGCGCTTGTCCAAGCGATATCACTCCGGCGCACGAAGAAGATCCTCGAAGATACTCTCCCACCACGAGAGGAAATCATCCAGCCCGTACAGCTCAACCTGGAGGAAAGGAAAATATACCAGCTGTTTATCAAGTCCTGCATCTCGGCAATTGACACACGGGGCTCAGCAAGGAGTTGCTTCCAGGGTATTCTTCGGCTTCGACAAATATGCAATCATGGGCCAGATTTACTCCCCGCGGGAACTCGACAGTGGCTGGATAGCGTCATGCCATTGGCCGGGGAGCCAGCACCCATGATTCAAACATGCGAGAATTGTGATGGTGTGATGACGGATTCAGAAAACGATACGAACGGCTTACTTGCATGCTTCCATCAGGTATGCGAACGCTGCATAAGCGCAGGCCGGGAGAGTGATGGCACGGGGGAAGTCACCTGTCCTGTGTGTAACGAATCCGAAGGCGGAAAGGAGGAAGATAGGGTTCCATCTAACACAGCATCTGAAACCGTGTATCATCCATCTTCCAAAGTTAGAGCTCTATTGGACAATCTCCAGAAAGCCAAGAATCAGCCCATCAGACCAGGGGGGAAGCCCGTGAAAAGGTAAGGATCTCTTCCATGATATACATCCCACAACCTTTATCGCTGACGTGCTAGCTAGCGTGGTCTTTACCAGCTGGTCGAAAATGCTTGATCTGGTAGAGAAAGCCCTACGTGGTGCTGGATTTGAGTTCCAGAGGATTGATGGGAGTAAGAACCGTTCAGTCCGCAAGAAGGTCCTTCATATCTTCCGTGAAAGCCCAACATGCACGATTTTGATTGCTACTTTGGGTAGCGCAGGTGCGGGGTAAGTTCTCTAATATTTATGTTTCGCCAAAATCGGCTGGGCATTGCGCACTAACAGCTGTCTTATAGTATTGATCTCACAGCAGCCAGCCAAGTCCATATCCTCGAACCAGTCTGGAATCCGATGGTAGAACGCCAGGCCATCGACCGGGTCTATAGGATTGGGCAAACTGAACATACTTTGGCAATTCGGTATATTGTGGCCGGGGCTAATTCCATTGAAGAGGTAGGCTTTTTTCATCCTCCCGAGAAGGTTGGACGTGAATAACCATTAGCAGTATGTCCGACGCAGACAGGAGTGGAAGAAGAATCTTGCCTCAGCCTCTTTGAGTGATAGTGCCCATGGGCAAGCATTGGCTGTCAAGGATATGTTTAAGGTTTTTCTCTCCATCATACTCTTATTAAAGAAGGCGGTTGATCTAACTGGCTACAGGACTTGCGAAATACCTTGAGTCAGTCTTAACACGAATGTGTGCCTATATTAGAAGTAGTAAGTATATGGATTAGATTTGGTTGGTTATGTATTTTTCTTTTCTTCCCGTATAACGTTTATATATAATTTTCTACACAACACCAACTATGGGATTAAACCATGAGAACCATTATAATATTTCCAGAATCTTACAGTTTCCAGGGGGGATCAAGAACTATTCTATGTTCCCGGGAAAGATGGCATCAAGTACGCGTCTCAAAGAAAGGACAGGTCAGAAGTCTGGTGGTTGGGCGCAAAATAGACGGCTTCAGGACCTTCAGATGAAGGGGCTGAAGGAAAATGTTACGACACTCCAGTTTGCCTGAGGTATCTAACTCTGTAATCCTCTGTAAGCCATCTAACCTAACTAATATAGTAGTATTTTCTAATAATAATAGATTATTAATTATTAGTCTGATTAACTAGCTTAAAAATAGTTGGTTATTAGGTATATATACATTAGTAAGCTATACTAAATAAGGTTAGATTGTCAGGTCATAACACCATACCACACAAGGCGGGTAGCCAACAGTCCCCAAGACCCGGGATTGTTCTGAATACCCCAGTCATAATTTCTGTTGTCACGGAAATGCTTCCTTTTTTTTGTTCGGGGTTATGGCTTAACAGACCACGGTGAAGTGACCGCTCTACATTCCGCTATTCCGCGTGATTGACACTCGCGAGTTATGCACATTGTTCCTGAAATGTATTCGTGACATGGTGTATGTCTCGGTTTATTGAACTCAGGAAAAGCCAATAATAACGCTGAACAATAATTGAAATGTGATGACTTGTACGGGATTTATGGATTCACAAAGATAAACGATTAAGGCGTGATTTCAAATAGCTCCGGAGGAATCGCAGCTCGGAGGATCTACGTCAAATATGCGGAGTAGGTATCTTTACAAATCTCCCCCACCAGTATTACGAGCTAGAGAGAGTTCAGCTAGCAAGCAGCATTGACTCTGTAAATGGTCCAATCTTCTCAGTGGGAAAAGAACTTCAAGCTAAACGCCAGATAGGGTTTTGGGCGTGATTAACAGGGCATATCATGACACACGTCATAAGTTCTCCCCTTGGGCTTCCAATGAAGATCACAATAAAAGCAGCGGGATCAATTTTCCCTCAGGGTTCATCGATTGATAAAAAAGGCGACATGTGCGGATTCCGTGAATCCATAAATCCGCCACAGGATCTTGGCCCTTGCACCGTGCCCCTCCGCGGAGATAAGCGAAGAGACCCTTGAGTCGGTCCTTAAAAGGATCTTCGTTGCCGCTAGGCAATAAGTGAGCTTGACAGCTTCCTGTGACCTCTGTTTTGTCCCCACTCAATACGAAGGGGGATACTCGACGCCCGTTTTCGTCTCTTGCTTTGAAGGGAGCACCGTTCGCTTCACGTCACTGGTTGAGTGACTCCTGTTGTTTCCAAGGGGGAACCCTGGAAATGTTATCGCTAGCCTTGTGGTCTGGGAGCTTAACCCTACTCTTGGTTGGGAGACTGGTTGCCTCGCTCTCCATTAGGCTCTCGGGAGGAAACTTCCAGGGCCGTACTTTTGCCTCTACCCCTCTCTGAGATAGAATTCGATAGTTTTGTTTCTATCCCCTGTCTGGAATGTGTTACTCGTGTTAATTTGACCCATGATGGTCACATTGAAATTTCCAAAAATAATGTATTTCATCCGGCATCCAGGAGAGCGACAAAAGTACGAACCCCGATGGATCCCGAGCCGATGTATAGCGATGGGTTTGGTATGTAGATCATGTCTTTCCCGCCCCAGAAAATGAAAATATTCCTCGTCCCCACCGGAAGAGGCTCTTCAGCTAAGCCACTTCGACAGATGACGCAATAAGAAAAAAAGCTAGATCAGGCAACCAATCCCTTGCTCCTCCTCGGTGTCTGGTCCTGCATTAAAACTGAAGGGCAAAAGTGATTTGACCATTGCAGAAGGAGTGGGAATAGGCATGTGGCAAAGTCAAGTGTCGAGCCCACTTATTAAAATTCGATAAAATTCGATTGCCTTTCGCCACTCTCCTTGCGTGGGGCGGAATCTACCAAAAATTCGTCGATTGGAAAAGACCAGGAAGCGGGGATAGTTTGGCATATTGTCATACTCTGATTTTATTTGTTATGATAGTATGCAGCTCGTGTGGAAAATATGCTTTGTGGAGAAAAGCCCGACTTTTGAGTCAAATGTCGGTCCTTGAGAGGCCATCAGTTGAACGAGATCTTAACTACTAAGCTGTTTTGTTCAAGCTGAAAACGGCCGTGCATTTATTTTTATTTTTCTTTTTCTTCTTCTTTTTTTGTTTTCGGCTCCCTTGATTCTCACGATACTTAGATTTCGGGGTATTAAATAGATCAATCACACTCAGTCTATGGACATTATCACCCCTCTGGTTCTTTAAATACCCAACAAAGTTCACGGAATTTGATAAGTCTTAAATCCCCAACGTTCCTGGTTTGTCCCGGAATCGAAAGCCATAATGAACTCGGCCCAGAGCTCAAAAATACCGAGAGCCCAACCGCCGACAGCCCGGTTACGAACCACGGCGGTCTTGTCAGCAGAGCAGTTGAAGCGAAAACGTGCCGTGGATCGATTGGCCCAAAGGAGCCGCCGCCAGCGCACAAAAGAGTATATCGGTCAGCTGGAGGATCAAATCACAACCCTTGCAAGAGAATATGTTAATATCGATGAACTTGAGCGGTACAACAAAAGGCTACAAACGGAGGCTAGTCTGTTGAGGCACCACTTGGGTAAAGTGGCAACTGTCCCCGGGTGTCACCGTGGATGTGAGTTTCAGATCATCAAAGAGTATGAAAGAAATGGTTATTTATTTTTTTTGTTTCATGGATAGGGGGTTCTACATCTATATATGGGCGTCTTCCCCCTTCTCCTCAGCACTTTAATCCACCAGGCCTAGGGACATCAACAACACCCTTCCAAGGTCCCTCAGGAAACATGGAACTGGCCATTATGTCCCAGGATGATATCCATCGCTATGGAGAAATTGGGGGAACACACGGATACCAAGGTATTATTAACGCAGCAATAACGGCGAGAGACACGTTTTCGAGAGATTCTTCGCTTCAGCCTCCGCTTCAGCCCAATGCGACATTACCGACATCATCCGGCCCATCAACAGAATATGTGCATATAAATGTCGCTGACTGCACTGGAAATCTATACTATCAGCCAGACCATCCCGGGGCTCTGACTGCGGGAGGTGGTGTGGAAATGCAACACGGCTATGAATATATAATGACATACAACTATGGACCTTTTTTATATTGAGCATAATGATACACCCCTCTGGAAACTTATACCCAGTGTAGTCTTTCACCGGGTTCAAACCTAGGGCTCCGGCTTGGTATGTCTTTCTGGGACGTTGAGTTGTTCAATCGCTCCTCTGGGTGACCATTGAAATGACCTCCCGCAGACCGGAACTGGTGTCCAGGATTCGGGGGACCGTTTGCATAACCATTCTCTGCTAGCGGTTCAAACCCGGGATTTGTGGAGCCGGGGGCGGAACTAGAAGGGGTGGACGGTGTCTCAAGGCATGATTGTGTACCATGGGCCACAGAATGGGGCTGTGGGTATCCCCGGAGCTGACTCCCTCCACGCTCATCTTGGTTTCGCATGACGTTAGGATATTGTTCCTGAATAGTAATCACCAATGTCGCTTACCCATGCTCTCCAGCTGCTGACTATTAACCATTGCAGTGTATTGGCCCTTCAAGTTCCGGATTTCAACCTCCAGGGAGACGTTTTCGTGAATTAGACTGTCGCGTAAGTTATGTCTGGCTCGTAGCTCAGCAACTTGGTTCTCGAGTTGTTGAATATATGCTTTTGTCTGCTGGCGTTGGATTCTCTGCGTGTCACGATCATACGCACGTTTTCTTTCTAGCTGCGCTGTGGACAGTGTCTTCCTCAGACGGGGTGCCTTAAAAGAGAATGTTCTGTCTTTATCCTGGGATGAACTGAAGCAGTGGTTAGTGATAAGCAGAAACGAAAAGAGGATCGTGTTACCTCATCTTTGCTCGTGATGCGATAGCTGTAGTAAACTCTGCCTTCAGGCAGCGGTGTAGGGGGGGAAGTATGAATATATTGATAGTGGGGGGTTTCCTTCAAGAGTGACGCTAGTATTTTAACCCTTTTCGCTGCTGGGAAGACCCAAGAACATCCCTGCCCAGTGCACTTATTTTGAGGGCCCATGCATTCCACCTGAGATGTAACTCCCACTACGACAAAAAACCATCAATCGCAGATTCCAGGGCCGGCCCATCAATTGATTGAACCTGTAATGTCCCTGAAGCAGACCGACCTAACCATTTTAACCCTGGAGGCAAACGAGAAAAGATCCGCTAAAAGCCCGCACGGAACGCGGTATCAAAGCTGAATATTGTGCATGTCGCCTAAAACGGAAACCCTCTAGTTAATTAGCAGATCCAACCGGGAGATTCAGTCCTACTCCACGTGGACCCTTGTGTTTCCCAGTCCTTACTACGTCACTCCTACCGCTTTACTCGGCACATCTGAGAGTGGAAAAGATTGCAGGGAAACGGTCTAGAACTAAACTTGGGCGCAGCTGAATGATATTCTAATTCCTCGCGGTATTTTACAACTCACTTGCGCCTCCCCGCCACGCCCATCAAATTGCCATACTTGAGCGTATTCATCGTAGCCGCATACTGCTCCTCCGACGGCAACACCGTCAATATCATCGCCGAATGGCCCCCATCAGTCCCATCACCCACAAAATATTCCCTCAGCACCATCGTTAGCGGCGACGACCGAAACGGAATCCTCGCTTGCTTCGTCGCCCGAATAACCTCCTTCAACGCCAACCGTATTAATCTACCTTCCCTCTCTCTGCTCCTACGGCGTCTGTGTCGGCACACATGCCGAACCGGTTGTTTTATCATGGTAGTACTCCGACCCGGCTAAATCCACAAACACCAATTTACCCCCCAGGAACTTGTGCGGGCACTGCCGGGACACGTGCTCCACATTCTGCTCTGCGTGCTGTACGCGGGCTTCGTACTCCGCCTCGTCAATCTTGGCTTGGTCAACGATATAGTCTTCTCGCTGGATATACTTCCCATTCTCATCTTGGATGGCGGACTTTTTCATCTCCTCAATATAGATATCCGTCACTCGTTTGCCAACCGAATATACCGCTGAAACCCAATTATTACAGGAAACATATAGTCACACTAACCCAGCACCCCGCTTTCTAATAAACGTAGCTAAGGACCGTCAACCCTGTGGTGACTCCAATTTCTCAGCCTTGCAGTCAGCCAAACAAGGCTGATTAATATGATTATTTCCTAAGAACTGATATATAAGTTCAGGCAACTTTTACTCTCTTTATTAATCACTAGGTGAAATCCGAGATCCCGGCGAGTTTGGTTCGCTCAGCTGGAACCCTGGTTCTCGTTCCATGCCTCGCTCATGGATTCCGGTCTGTGATGGGTGCATTTCAGAGAAATGGCAACCACTAACGCGAGACGATGGGAGGAATAAGGTTCTTCCGAGCCGGAGCCATTACTCCGAAAGGTGGTCTTCTTCAAGACTTTTGTTGTATCGACCGTCTCGGGTCGCGTTTTTGCTAGTACTAGGTCCAAATTTACCACCGAAAAGAGGTCTGATTCTTCCAATCTAGCCATGATAGGCGGCTTTAAATGCACATAAAATAATAAGCAGTCTAACTAAATGCGGTAAACGAGCGTTGCAAAGCACTTTTGTGGGTGGAATTTGGGCATAACCCTTGTCGATTCCGTGGTCGAAGACAGCGATTCCGCCGGTATTCGGAGATCGACATCTATTTCCTAAATGGGAATAGCTCGGCCGTACTTGGTGTCACGTACGGTCGACATGTTGTTTACCGCCTCTCCTCGCACCAATCCAATTCCATCAAATTTCATCAAATTCATCACATTCATCCTTTCTCTTGATCTCTAACTCCCTAATTAGTTGGTTCCCAGCAACTGAATACAGCGAAACCTGGAACCGGCGTAGAGAGATATTGATGGACGGGCTGCAGGGCGCGGCGATAATTGGGAGTGTTGGCTTGGGGCGTCTCGACGGGTTGTACCAGCTATCGAACCACTACAATAAATTCAAATAAGTCTTTCAAAAAGTCTTCAACAAGGACAAACCATTCTTCACGTTTGGTAAGCATACAAAAGCACTCCTGTTCTGTTTCTGATTTCCAATTTCTCCAAGGGTAATAAACGCTGGCTAACATCTCTCCGGCTAATAAAGAAACGGAAAAAAAAAAAAAAAAGAGAGATTATGCATATGTTGATGGTCTGTTTAATTTGGCATCCCGAGCCTGTGCAACAAGGCCGGTTCGAGTAAACCCAGCGTTGGTTGCGACCCGACTGACAAGAGGCCTATTGGGATGCCGTAGAAATCCAGCCTGTTCAAGAAACAGAATACTTTTTCGAAGGCAGAGGAGGACTTCAGGGGTAGTAATAGGGGCAGGGTTTGCTGGCTTCGGAGAGCCTATACGGCCCTGAGCCTGCTCCAGGACAGGGAACACCGGGTATAGTGGATGACGATGACCCTTGGTGCCAATATCTCGCCTCAGGCGATGGAGCCATTCAGATGAGCTCAGAGGAGAGAGAGGATAACCAAACTCGTCTCGCAAAATTCGTCACAGTTCGGAAACGGGAAGGCCGTCGGTCAATTGTACACAAGTGACCGAGATCGCGTTTTGAAAACAACAATCGATTGCTGTGTTCGCGACGGAATCGGCCCCAGACATGAAGAGCCACGAGAGAGAATCGGTTGTCTCCTCTTCGTTGTACCCCTGAACTTGGACGGCGGAGGTGATTAGCCGCCACAGATAATCATCTAAATTGAAAACTCCGCGAGACGCATCACCAATAACGAAATCGGGCCTGATGACAGATGGGGCAGTGTCTGTTTGACGCAGACGAACAACCCGCTCTCCGTGGCGCCGCACCAGGGCGTCAGAGAGGAATTTGTCTGCCCATAGCCAGCCTGTCCCACTGACTGAAATCCGTTTTCGTGGTGTTGTGACTATGCTTGTACGCTGACGAACCAATCTATCTTACGGACGCAGTGGAAAATCATCTTTAGCTCTTTCTCTATTCCGCGTGGTTGAAATATTGGGCGGCCAAATTCTAGTTGATGACGTTGATATTCAATCCCTTGACTTGGACTATCTTCGCAATCGACTAGTTGCTATTCCACAAGATATCGTCGTCTTTGAGGGTACGGTCCGATTTAACCTAGACCCCACAAAATCCATCAAGGACTGTGATATGGTGAAGGCCCTACAAGAGGTTCACCTATGGCCTGTGGTTGAAACGAAAGGGGGCCTTGATGCAAACCTCAATCAGTCAAGCTTCTCCGAGGGAGAGCAGCAACTCCTCGGCCTTGCCCGTGCACTGTTGCGCAAAAGTCGCATTTTGGTGCTCGATGAAGCAACCTGCAAGTAAGCATCATTCCCTTCCGGACTATTACCAACAGATGGTATTGATTGATTGGACCCTAACGCGGAACAGCTTGGACAAGGTGGCGAAGAAAGTAGTCAACGGATTATTGAATACGCATTTCAAGGACTGGACAGTGATAAGCCTTCTCCACCAGTTAGATACTGTCCTTGATTTTGATAGGGTTGCCGTTATGGATGATGGTCGGCTGGTTGAGTTTGGTGAGCCAGAGGTTCTACCTGCAGACAACTCGGCTTTCCAAAAACTATACAATATCCATCAGGATACAGAGCGACAGCTTTCAGGGATATGAATATAGCGAGCCAGAATCTATCATTATTGCCGCAGCTGATAAACCTTCCTTTTGTTCTATATTGTGTTATTTCTCGTCTGCTTCTCCATGTTCTCTTCTGATGGCTGCTTTGCTGCTTCCTTTTCCTTCGTCATTCGGCATCGTGCTTTCCCACATTTTTATTCAGCCTGGGGATCCTGGTCCTCTGGTGATGCGCTCGAAGTTGCACTGAACAGGACTCCTAGCCAAACCCCTCGGCTTTGTCCTATTGGGACGTTTAAAGATTTCGGGACGGAGTAACCAAGTATAATCAAGAACCCAAGCCAATTTCGACCCTATGAGGCAAATACTAACTCATCCAAGAATTCTGGTATATAGTCAAGTAGATAAAACGCTCTATATAAACACTGCTGTTTCAAGATGGTCCCACTCAAATACAAATTATTACCGACTGGTTTTTATGTATAGCGCTTGAAAACAACCTTTGGTCTTATTTAAAGTTTCACGCGAGTCGAGCGTTGAACTGTACTTAAATCAGGAGGACCCATATTATTTGCTGGTAAAGTAAGAATACAAAAGAATCAAGCAGCACCAAGACCCCCATCCACCTCCAGCACACTCCCAGTAACATAACCAGAGTCAAGCAAAAATGAGATAGCCTTGGCAATATGAATCGGGGCACCCATTTTCTTCATAGGGAACATAGCCGAGATACTCTCTTCGCTGTACGCACCCTTGTTTATCGCATCATTCAGAATTTCCGTCTTAATCGCTCCGCGTGCCACGGCAGATATACTCAAGCCCTGTGCGGCGTAATCCAGGGCTGCGGACCGAGTCATAGCAGCAACCTAGTAATTCTCCGGTTAGCTATCATCCATTCTACGTAAACGGATTGAAAAGAACGTACAGCATGTTTAGTAGCACAATAACTCCCCGTATACAAAATCCCATGAAGCCCAGCAATCGACGCCAGATTCATAATATGACCTTGCTTATCCTTCTTACCCGGCCGTCGGTCCGCTCCCATCTCAAGCAAAAAAAGAGCATTCTCCCACTGCTGGTGCCCCAGGGCGCAGTCTAGCGCGCTGTGGTCGTAATCGAGTAGCTCTCGGGCCGCTCCATTTTAAAATCGACTCACTGGCTAATTAGAAACCGCACCATCGACGTCTGGCCGTGTGCACAGGCCGCGAAGAGAGGCGACGTTTCCACGTCGTGGATGACTTTGTCGCCTCCTTCGGCGATGAGGGCTTTTAGGATGTCGAGGCGGCCGTGTTGGCCCGCCCAGTGCGAGGCCGCGGCGCAGCGATTCTCAACAGCACAGCGGTAAATGAGAGGTTGGCAAATCTCATGCGGTCATCGACAAGTCTGGAGAAATGAGTTTGCGTCGTCAATATTTTCGGCACCGATGCTGTTCCGGATGTGGTGGAGTAGCTCGGTCGGGAGGTCTGCTAGGGCCATGCTTTTTAATCTTCGACATTGACTGGCCTTTTTTTTGTGATTCTCGTTAATTTGATGGGATTCGCTGCTACTTATGGCCAAGAACGGAGATCTTCGTCTCAGCGTCTTTAATGGCCCACAACCGAGCTTGATTCGTGTTGGGGCTGGACGCGATGACTCGACATCCAACGGTCGAATAAAAGGCCCTGAAATACGGGATCGACCCAGCGCTCAGCCACAGAAGAAAGAACAGTCATCGCTCTCAGAATAAGCATTCATAAATGAGTACCAGAAAGAGGAGCAGCAACGTCTTCTCTTTTCTGTCCTCTTCAGCATCAGCCTTATCGACGGAAAATGACGAGTTTGTCCGGTCTCCCCCCCGAAATTATCCTACACGTCAGTAGATTCCTCGATGATCGATGTGAAATAAATGCTCTCTGCCGAACCTGCCACAGTCTCTATGAATTTCTCAACCCAGTGCTCTACGAGGGCGCCCAGAACCAGAGGGATATCCTCCGATGGGCAGCGGTGAACGGCATGGAATCCACTGCGGTGAGGGTGCTGGACGCCGGAGAACAGTCAGACGACGAGCCCATGATCCTAGCAGCAATCTACGGCCACGAAAATATTGTGAGACTACTCAGGACTCGAGGGTTTGACGTCGACTGCGACCCGTACGTCGATGGCGGATCGTACCCAGAGAGGCCCTTTCTGCACAGACACGGTGGCACCCCGTTGATTTTCGCCGCTGACCACGGACACGAATCGGTGGTTCGGTTGTTGCTCAGCTATGGAGTCAGGCTAGAATACGATGGCAGGCACCCGCTGGAGTCGGCCGCAAGACATGGGCGTGTCTCCGTGATCGAGCCGCTACTTGACGCTGGATGTGACATCGAGGGTCGCAATTTCGAGCATCGCACACCACTGCTCATTGCCGTGGACGCGGAGCAATTGCCCGTCGTGGACCTTCTATTGAAACGAGGCGCGGACCTAAACGCAGTGGACTCCACTGACTTGTCAGTGATCGGAGCGGCCGTTGCCACGGGCAATTTAGAGTGCATCCGGTCTCTCCTAGAGCACGGTGCCCGCCCTCCTACCCTCGAGTTCCTGTCCTTCCCTATCATAGCCGGACGGGTCGCCACCATCCAGTTCCTGATGAATCGGACGAATTTTGCGGAGACCGTGGTAGGTGAAAGTGAGCAGGCCATGCTTGCCACCCTCGCTGCCGAGTGCGGATTCCACACACGGCTCGAAGACTACATCTCCCGGGGCTGGGATGTGATCGATCGTGCGGTCCTATTGCCGGACGCCGAACTTTGGGCACTGGCAGCAACTCCACTGGCCCTTGCGGCGTATCACGGCCATCTCGAAACTGTTCGATTCCTGCTCCGCCACGGCGCGAGCCCATGCGGACGGCTGGAGCCACAGGAAGGAGGTTGGCCGGTCATGAATCCGCTTGCGGTGGCAGTACGGAATGGGCATGAGCAGGTTGTCTCTATCCTTCTAAAGCACGGCTCAGACCCTAACGTCATCGACGTTCAGGAGCGGAAACCGGTGTTATGCGAGGCAGTCCGCTTCGAACCCATCTTCAAGCTCCTCCTAGCTCATGGTGCAGACGTCGCTACTCTGGCTACAACCCCCGACCTCACCCACCGAATCACCACTCACGTCCTCCGCTCCGGCACCGCCGGCGAGGTACAAATGCTGGTCGACAGGGGAGTAGACTTTAGCCATATGACCCCTGTCGACACAGAGCCACCCCTCGATATTTCGCGGGAGATTACCCTTCTCGAGACCCTCGCGGAGAGTAGTGAGCCCATTCTTCACGCCATCCTGGAGAGCGGCTTCGATCCCCAACCTGGAGGAGAGAACGAGCGCGCAGCCATCTCCCGCGCCGCCTGGTTCTGCAACATCCCTCTGCTCAGGATCCTCATCGAGCGGGGTTTCAACCTTTGCCATCCCCAGTGGCAGGCCGAATTCCTCCTCCAGGCTGTATCATCCAGACAGGATCTCCGGGTCCTCCCACAAAAGGATCCACAGGCCATCGCCGCAACTCTTGACCTACTTCTACAACACGGACTCGACATCGACGCCCTCACCGATGATGAGGGCACGGCTTTGATCCAAGCCCTTCGCGATGACCGGACCCGCGAGTATCCTCGGGCTGCCCTGCTCTTGCTCAACCGGGGCGCAAACCCGGTTGCTCGAACATCCGATGGCGCATATCCGTTGCTAATTGCCGCCCAGTCCTGGCAGACGGACGTATCCACGATCAAGGCTTTGCTTCGGGCCATCGATGCGCGGGATATTCCGTTGGGTGAGATTGAGTCGCAGCTTCTGGGGGCGATCGCTGGATGCAGTGATTGCCCTGCCCGGAAGAAGGTTTTGATGGCATTGCGGCATTATTACTGGCGGAGGAGATATCCAGTTCCGGGACCTGCAAGTAATGAGGCTACGATGGAATGAAGTGTTATGAAATCAATGTATATTAGCTGTATTATTAGATATTCCACTCATCCTTGAACGCATGTCACACCTCCCCAGCCGAGCTGTCGCGAAAGAACTCTCAAATGAGATTGGCCAGCCGATCAAAAGGAGATACGAATTTAGATAATGAATATAAGTGCAGAGGCCCCCGTCATCCTTCCCCTCCTCAATCACTACAATAGAATGCTACGATGAAAAACCCGTTCAAAGCCATAGACCAGGGCCTAGGCAAACTCTTCTACGGACCCAAATACAACGAATCCAAACCCAAGTCTAAAAAAAAGGGGCTTGAACCTGATCCCCGAAAATGTCACCGTCGACGAATGGTTCAACAGATCATACAAACTTGAGAGCCATGATGAGAAGCTCATCCACCAACTCCACCTTCTGAAGCAATATCTTGACGGATCGCTCAGGGGCGCGAAGGCACGAGGGTTTATCACGCAGGATGCGACCGGGCGCCAGAATACGAACGAGCTGGGAAAAGGTGCCCCTCACAAGTCCAGCTGTCATATTCAAAAGCCGTTCGTGCGCCCCGGGAAAAGAGAGATCAATATCTCAACAACCCCTCACCTTCCCTGTATCCGCTACAAACCAAACCAACGACTTTTTTTTTTACAGTGCACAAACCAAACATGGGCCTCAGCAAATTCTTCCGCTCCATAAAAAAAAAATCGAGGCCCTCGAGCCCCTACGACCTAGAAAGACTAAACATCACCATCGACGAAATCACCCTTGAGGAATGGCAGGAAAGAGTCCAAGAGTCGCCTCTCATGATTCCACCCAGGACCGCCACTTCCA
This sequence comes from Aspergillus diversus, assembly GCA_027569885.1. Lineage (NCBI taxonomy): Eukaryota > Fungi > Ascomycota > Eurotiomycetes > Eurotiales > Aspergillaceae > Aspergillus > Aspergillus diversus. Next base: position 933,744 of record JAPDKZ010000016.1, read on the forward strand.
GCTGGCCGCGTTGAAGCTCTACCTCAAGGGTTCGGTCCGGGCTCCCGATGCAATGGACAGTATTGCCATGATCGGGATAGACCCCGGTAATGAGTTCTTGGCTGATTTTGTGTCACTGTTTACGCAGAAGCCCAACCTACATGGGAAATTGCTGGAGTTTTGTAAGGTATTAAATGTCGATGCGGATCAGGGTGGGGATCAGGGTACGGTTGAGGATGAGGGCGACAATGATCATATGGGGGAGTTTAAGGAGGAATTCGTCAAAGCGATCGAGGGGTTTGATCACGGTACGTAGCCCTCATCCATCTTCCCTGTCTATGTATAAATTCTGGGTAGTAACAGATTCAGGATTCCTCCACTCATTCTCGGAACTAGAGCACGAACAAGACCCCAACATGAGACTCTGGCGTAATTTCCACTTATTCACCGCCCTCCCGGTCAAATAAGAAATTATCCCCGTGACTATTGCATTCCGGCATATCTCAACCGCAACAGAGGAAGGCAGCTGGATCACCAACGATGCACAGCGGGATCTATTCCGCGTAACAGCCGCATCCTACCTTATCCAAGCGGCACAGTTGATTTATTCCAACCCACCACGGAATCCGGATGGGTCGCAGGATGGTTCATGGGGAATGACGGGGGTGCATTGGAAGGGCGCACCGGGTCTTTGTGAGGAACGGTGGCAGCTGTGGAAGGATCGGTTGGATAATTTTATCAAGATGGAGGGGATTATGGAGTCGATTGGGAAGTTGGCGAAGCAGTCGGATACGGTGGATGATCTATCCCGAGGGAGTTTCTTGGATGTGAAGGGGTTGATGGAGCATGCGAGGAGGGAGATGGATGGAGTGACGGGGGAGGTTGGAGATACGAAGTGATTTATTTTCTGCGTGATTTATGATATGCAAGGACGGTTTTAACGAACTGAGAGGGATTCTACCTGCATGAATCTCTGTTTTTATAGAAATATTATTCCACCATTGGGGTAAGCGTTGCATTGATCTAGTTCCTGTTCCGTCCCCCGTCCCTTGATCTACACAATTAAGAGAATTGTGATATCATACTTCATTTAGCCGTTTTTTAGAACTTTCAAGTCGCTATCGGTGCCAGCTCACATCACACTACAGCCTGATCGTCTCTCGACAGTATCCAACTGGCCCTGAGCGCTGTTCAAACTGTCTTCATACAACGGCGCCTTTAAGTTATCAATATCATTCCCCCTCTCCTTAAGAGCATAAAGCTTCTCTTGGAATCCGATAACTATTTCACGCATCTTGTCCACAATCTCCGACATACGTTTCATCTTCTCTGCCAAAGTCTCACCCCCCGCATCCGGGAGCCCTTCCCTCTCGTCCCTTTCTGTAGTGCTCTGATGGGGACGTGATCCCTTTCCTACCTTCTTCAAACTGCCTCCAGAGACCATCCATCTCCGCCTTCTCGCGCCGGCGCCCCGCCTCCCAGGAGGCCTTTTGCTCCAATGGCACTTTCCGAAGAGACTCCAGCGAAATCCTATTCTTTACCCTATCCCCATCAATATCCAGGCTCCACCGGATATCGGCCCGTCCTTCCTTAAAATTCTTAATCTCCAACTTCTACCGATCAAACTTCGCCTTCGGGATCCTTATCTCCCCTTCCGCCGCGGCCCTTTGCTCCGCCAGTTGACTCCGATAATACTCCAGCCGACCCTCCAACCACACCCGGTCCCTCTCCCCATTATCGACCAAGCTGTCCCTCCGAAAATCAGCCCATTTCTTCTCAAACTTCCCGTGAAGTCTGCCAAAGTCCTCAGTTGCCACACCCCAAGCATTCACATTCGACAGCTTGATTGGCCCCAGATCACTCCCCACAATCCGCCCAATAAGCCCCCGTCCATCTTCTGCCCGATTCCGATAAATGTGATGTCCGACATTAAGTCCGGCGGTACGCCACTGAGTCAAGCTCGGAAGCAATATCCTCATCCCGCCTCACTTTTTCCTCCACGCCTAACTTGTCCCAGAACGTGGTGACGAGAACAAGATCAAGGGGTGATATATCCGAATAAGTAAGGTATGCGCAACATGATTGAATACTGACTTTATACAAAGGGAAGAGGTATTCAAGTGCTATAAGCCACCAGTGACTTTGAAAATCACATCAACCGCTCTATGGTGACCGTTATCCTCCGCCATCTGCGCCGGTATTTTCCCATCCTTGTTTCTCAATCTAGGATTGGCACCACCGTTGAGCAACACTTTCACCACATCCACCCATCCTCTTTCGGCAGCATTATGCAAGGCCGCGTTTCCGTCCAGTCCCACCCAGTTCACATCGGCACCCTTTTCGAGCATAAATTCAAACTGCTCGGCTGAAAGGTCTTGCACTAGGCGCCTTGTTTCAACGTACAAAATCGTCCCTTCGTTTGGGTAGACCTTGTTGATATCCGCGCCATGTGCAACCAGGGCATTGACACTGTGGCGCGCACGCTTCAATCTCTCTGCCTCCCACGGATGCCCTGGAATGGTATGTACTATCCCACGCCATAGAGGACCATTTTCCAGTCGATCTGCACTGGTAGAGGCGCCGTACTCCAAGAAAAGCTCCACCATTTCCAGCTTTTCCCGGTCCACGGCGTACCACAGCGGGGACTTTCCTTCGTTGTCCAAGGCGTTGATACTGGCGCCCATCTCTAGTAGAACCCTTGCAACTCCAACATTATCAGAAATCGGTCCAGAATTGAGGAAAAATGCTATATCGTGGAGCACGGTCCGTCCTTTGACCATACATTTCCGATCAAGGTCACAGTTGTCGGCCAGCTTGGGGTTTGGGACGATGATTCGAAGTGCAGCTTCGCTCAAGTCGCGCTGAATGAAATGTTTCGCTATTTCAAAACGGCCACGGGGGCTACTGTCGTCCATCGCCACAAGGAATCGCAGCAGCTCGTGGTCGTCCTGCTGTTTAACCAAGGCTGCCCCCAGGATTGAGCACACGGAAACCTGATGATCGTCAAGGGTGGCTCCATAATCGAGAAGAAACCGGAAGGTTGCCAATCCCCCTATCGCAGCGAAGTGCAGAACTGTTAGCCGCGGGAAGGGCTTTAAAGCATGGTCCCACGGATCCGATACCTGAAAATGGATATCCGCACCGTTATCCAGGAGCCAGCGAGCAGCCTCTGGATGTCCGGCGTAAAGCGCGACGTGTAATGCCGTGTAACGTCCACCGCTCGCCGACCCATCCACCCTCGCACCTCTCGAAACTAGCAGTTGCAGCATGGCCACGCTCCCATTCGAAGCTGCAAAGTGCAGCGGTGTCCAGTCGTCCGAAGGGGACACCATGCCATAGCACCATCCACCAGGTTTGTTCACATCCACGCGTTTCCCTCTATCCAGCAAACGCCTCACAAGCTCCTCATCGCCCCGAAACGCCGCAAGCCGCAGTAAATCACCCGCATACTTCTTTTCCACCAAGGCACCCCCCTCCAGCAAGACCCGAGCGATGTCGAAAGCCCCGCGACTCAGAGCAATTCTCATAGGACTCCATCCCGGGCCCCGTCTATCCCTTCTATTGACATCTACCCCCGGAACCTTCAACAACGCCCTGACCATCGACAACACCTCCTCTTCCTTGCGGTCGTTAGAACCCATAACCGCGTAATGGAGAGCGTTTATCCCATAGTTGTCGGCCAGCGTCGGATCCGCCCCTCGCGCCACCAGCATCTCCAACGCCCACAGAACCGCCCCAGAAGCAGCCTCAATCATCGGCGTTGTCGGCCCCTGCCTAGGTGCTGCCCCCATGGCATTGAAATTCGCCCCGCCCTCGAGCAACATCTCCACCATCTCCCGGTTCTTTTCGCTGATCGCGGTGACCAGAAAGCGGTGCGTTGGGCCCGAGATATCCAGCGTGCCGGCGCCAGATTCCCGTTTGCGAAGGATTTCCCGTGCCACGCCGGTATGACCGTGGATAGCAGCCCACTCGAGCGCCTGGAGCATGTTCGCGGGCGTGGACTCGTGTTCTAGCAGCATACGCACGATGAAGTAATCCCCGTTAGTGGCGGCAGCCTGCAGGGCCGAGGCGCGCTCGTACGATGTATCGGGGCCGCCATGGGTGTCCGTTACAAAGTCCCGCGGGGTGTATTGCGCCCAGTGCTCGGCGTCGAACTCGTCCCTTACGCCTAGGTCCAGTAAGTAAGACACTACATCGCTAAAGGCGTGGCTGGCTGCCTGGACAAGCGCGGAATGAGCCTCCTTTCTGCCTATATTATGGTCGTATTCGTTGATGAGTTTTTGAAGGGTTGTTAAACAGCCTTTATCGACGGCATACTGGAAGAGCGCCTGCTTTGTTTCATTTGACGCTATTTCCGGGGCCCATAGGGTATCGTTGAGTTGTTGGTGGAGGAATCGGCAGGTACGAACCAGGTTGTTGATGTGGCGTTGCTGCAGACGGGCGCAGATGTCGAGCCAAATCTCGGGCGGAATGCCATCGATAGACACCATTGTCTTCCCGCAAGGAATACGGAATGGGGAGTTGTAGATTTTCGGATAGAGCTGGGGGCTTGATGGTCTTTATATGCTGGTGGTGTAGGCGCTAGTGGCCTCGTATTCTACTGCGCCAACTTGGTGGACTAGGCAGCGTCGAACCCGAAACAAGAAACATTTATCGAGAAAACAATTAAATTTCTTGTTTACTTGATTGTCAATTTATAGGAGCGATGCACTTCTCCTTATCACTACGATGCGTAAGGATGTTGTTACGATGTAGGGCATAGTAGCCATTTTGCACGGTAGCCTTGATTGGGTCTCGACCAGCTGAAACGCAATTCAATCTCTATTGAAAATCGCCACCCCTATCCCCCCCCTCATTGAGTATGCCCTTTCCGAGCTCCTATGCACATGAGCTGCGATAGCAGGGGATGCCTCAGCAGCTACCAGAGTAATGATTTGACAGATGTACGTAATGAGCTCCTGCTCGTCCTCTTCCCTGAACCCGAGCCAACGAAATACACATTCATACTAGATGCTAAGGTCAAAGCTCAAGGATCAACAAGTGGAATATTTAGGAGCGGCTAGTTGAGGTGCACCGCATGCGGGTGATGGTGGGCCATTACCTAGCCAAAGCGAACCCGCAAATCCCCTGTCTGAATGCGCAACATGTGCAGGAGGACGTGGAAGCCCTGCTGGCTGGTGGAGATATGGCTCCAAACCAGCTGCAGAGAGTAGCCCTACTGGATCTGGTGATGGCTTTCATACAGGTCATGACGGATGAAAGTCCCTCCAAGGGCCCATGGCCGTCGGGCTGGGAGGAGTTCAAGCACGCTGAGCAGGTTCTCTCCCAGCTGGCGTGGGAGTCGCCAATCTAAAGGTCATCCAGTGTCGGGCGCTGCAGGCCATGTACCTGATCTACGCTGATCGGAATGATTTCGCATATGATGTAGTGGGCACTGCAGTGCGGCTGTGCCGGCAGCTGAGGTTGTGCGACCAATCCAACTGGTCCTTATCTTCGCCTTTGGACGCGCACCTCCATCATCGTGTTTTGTGGGCGGTCTTCTGCCTCGAACAAAATGTGGCCGAGCAGTGTGGACTTCCTCACCACTTCCGCCCCTTCCACATGGATGCTTCCCTCTGGGAACCCGGGAGCAGTCAGTTGCTCGATGTCGAACAACGGCCAGAGTTCCCCCCAGAGAGCCTCAAGACATCCGGAACGTATCTGTATTACACGTATCGGCAATTGATCCTGCTTGCAGAGATCACGGATCATGCCCTGGGAAGTCAGAATGGGGCCGCCCCGAGCGATGAAACAATGGCTCTGCTGGACGCCCACATTGATTTGCTGCGTCGGGGGCAGCCTACACATCTACAATGGAGGCTTGTCGTCGACAGACCGGGGGGCATCCAGGCGCATGTCCGCAACAGCCTCCTGCTCCACCTGGTGAGTTACTCCTGCAGAACAAAATAATCAAAAATCTCCCACATTTCATGCCTGGGCCACTAACTAGGGCACACACTCCGGTAGCTAATAAACCGCCTCCGCCTACGCCTGCTCTGGTTGCGGGTGGAGGAGGAATCAGAACCATCTCTCGGCCCCGGCCGCGAGTATCTGCCTCGAAATAGCGGCCGACAACATCCGATCTCTGCACACATACTACCGCACGAATCTCCCAGACCCAATTGGGTGCCATGGCTCGGTAAGTTTTCTGCTTGATTCCTTGCACGCGCTGACCAGGACCATCCTCCACACTCCCGGGGGGCCCGACTGCGGAAAGCGCTGAAAACCTTTGACCGTGGGCTTGCGCTCCTGGGGCAGTTTTCCCGCCACCTTGCGTCCGCGCGAACTGCGCTGGATGGTATGCAAGCGGTAATCGTGGAGATGTCCCACCGGAGAGAGGAGTATCTTCTCCCGGGGACACTGGAGGATTGCTTCCAGTGGATGGACTTTCCTGACCCGAGCGGATTCCATGATGCGGCGGGTAATGAACCAACAGAACCTCCAACTGGTGGTGGGATAGTTGATGATTTTTGCACAATGCAATGAGAGACTCCGGACCTGGCTTTCGTCCATACAGATAATTGGTTATCTGGATAAGTCGGGGGTGGGGGGGTTATCGCATTAATCTTGTTACAGGATCAGTTGTGCTTGGAGTAGACCCCATAGAGTGGCGATCTTTATCTAGCCCTGAGCTACTCCAGCCGTATGTCCTTGACGCCAATGGTTGCGCTGAACCTTTGAGGATATCAAAAATGGCTGGTTCCTACAGTATCGGTGGCTTGTCAATTTAAAAACATGTTCTTCCCGCTGGTGGTGAAATATATACTTAACACCCCCCCCAACTACCCTTGTATAATATATTCACGTCGCGCCCTTTGTTTAGTTGTTATGAAAGAGGCATATGTTCGTCATTATAGGCTATGTTTAACCCGTCCTTTCTAAATGCAACAGAGGTATTAGAGATAGCAAGGTACGAATTTCTTCGCCCATCACTGCGATTAAGCCCAAGAAATCAACATGTTTGGACGATCCCCGAAGTTCTAATATTAGTAGTTCGTTATCAAAGAGCCAGAATAACCGCGCCAACCACACCCAAAACGCTGAGCGTTCCATAAGGCCTCAAGCTTCCCGCCGCACCAGTTCCCGTGTCCGTCGCACCCGCCCCAGAGCTCGTGGTACTACCCCCGCTCCCACTTCCACTCCCCGTCGTATCTGCCCCGCCACTCCCAGAATTGGAACCAGAGCCAGAACCAGAGTCCGAACCCGAATCCGAAACACCGGTATACTCCGCCGCCGTGATAGTATACGTGCTGCTCGCCAACGTAACCGTCATAGTAGCACCACCGGGAGGACTCGTCAACGCCGCCCCCGTCGTACTAAGCACTTTATCCCCCCTAGCAGGCAAATTCGCAGGATCAAGGTATTTCCCATCATCCGCGGACCCGATACCGAATTTACCCAGACAGGTAGAGGAAGTGAGACTCGCGCAGGAACCACCGATCGCCTCAGCGTCTGCGGCTTGTTTGGCGAGTGATGAGAGGCCGAAATTGCTTAGATCGTAGCCGGGGCAAATTCCGTAGAATCTAATTTCCAACTTTTGTTACTATGCGAATAAGGGAAGGGAGGGGAGGGATAAAGGAGGAAGGGGGGGAGGTGGAACTGACGAGGAAACAGCTGCACTCCACGCGCAACATTGACATTCTTCTAGATCTCCAAAGGCCGCTGTAACATAATCATTGCATTTGGATTGGATGAGGGCTACTGATGCGGTGGCGTTGGTGTAGATTTGGCCTAGGTTGCAGGAGCAGCCGCCGGGGGCGTTCTCGGGGGCGGGCCAGAAGGGGATGGCTTGTTTGGGGGGGGTGAGTTGTTGTTCGAGGAGGCCGCCGACGAGGACTTGGTATTCGCAGGAGTAGACCTAGAATCCAAATTTGTTAGTGGTTTGGAGTGATGTGTACTTGGGCAAGGGTCGTACCTTGTTCCAGCAGCTTGTTAAGTAGCACCCGATCTGGTCGACGGATTTGGTCCAGGAACAGGCGATTACTTCTGCGTTGCTACCGGCGCTGGATGTGCATTCTTCCCAGCTTGTGTTGGCGGAGTCGAGGCATGATTGCATTCCTGATTCATCGACACACCCTGTTGCGCTCACGGTTGTGGCATTTTCGGCTTGAGCAGCCGCGACAAAGAGCACGCCCGTGCTAAGGAGCGTAGTCAACCTCATTGTGATTATAAAATATGTGGTTGAAGACTGGAAGCCCCAAAAGTAGTTCGGTAGAATAGAACGGCTGAAGACGGAAATTCAGCTGTGGATAGGGGTCGCATTTATGGCCACGAAGGACCCCAGATTGCGCCCAACAAATTCCCTCATCCACCCTGTTCATGGAGTCCGGAGTACTTTTCCAGATCCTGTGTATCAGCTCACCTGCATCGGCTCGCCAAAACTTACTGGGAGTGGGAAGGCTGGGCTGGAAATAATTGCTTCGCGAGCGCCGGTGGCGGATTTCACGGACTGGGAGTGGCTCGGCCCGAGACAAGAGTCGCAAAACTTTGGCTAGCCCGCATGGAGATGTTGCCGGGCACGCTGCTAAGCTTTTGATTGACTGGCGCATCGATGGGACCTGCATCTCCGTTCTCGAATCTGACCGGAAAATAAAACAGGAACGGTGCTGAATGGTTGTCCCCCCTGTTATTGCAGTACGTGGTGGAGTGGGATGGCTGTCTGTCATCCAATAATGGCGCACATCCTCTCATTAGAGTCATCACCCCAACCGATAAAAGATCCTCAGGGTTATTCTTGGTTTGAGCTTATTGGCCAGGCTAAAATTTCACAGTCAGCTTGCCTTTACCCGGATCACTCGGCGTCAAGTTGGTGGCTCAGGGTCCTGTTTTCTTGGTGTTATCACCCCGACTTCACCCCAATCTCAACACTGTCCACAATGATCCGACCATCATGCTGCTCCTCTATAACAGTGAAAAGGGATGTGGCAACTCTTTCGCGGTGCCCTCGATAACACCGCGCCAGGAAAGTGGCTGACCTTCCCACTTGCCAGCGTCCACACGGCCTAGGTACCTTTGTGAACAGGAAGTGGGCATCCAACGCCCGATCCTGGGAAGGATGGTGTTTTGGAGGGAGTGCCAACTGAACAATCACAAGGGTATGAAAAGCCCCGTTCATACGGAAAACTGGAAGGCTCGCTCAATACTGCCCGTGGAGAGGCGGAGCCCTCCTCAGGTTTAAGCACCCGGGAGGGGGGAAGAACGACCCAATTGGAATTCTAGCACACGGAAAACTATTTTTAACACATTTATCATTGCTAGCTTCAACTGTGATAGGGCAGCGATCATCCGTTCCCCCCTCCCCTCCAAGTGCGCGACCACGATGAGATCAGGTAAATCGGCAGTTCGCATACAGCACCTTCTGGAATTCGTCGAAGTCCTGAATCGCCCGATTATGGCGCTGGGCAGCATCGTCCTCGCCGCAAAAGTCCCGGATCAAGCTCTTCATCTCCTCGCTGTCAGCGTTCTTCACCATCTTATCGAGGTCCAGCGCCTTATACTCCCCATCTAGCCAAGGAACGGTCTTGTATTCCAGCTTGAACGACTTAATGCCCTTCTGCTGGTATTTCTCCTCCAACTGCCCGAACGCCTTATCCGCATTATCCGCAATCCGGGCGTCCAGGATATTCGTCACTAGGTTCCGCATCCTACCCATCATCGAGTGATTATCCAGACTCCCGCCAAGATGGGGTTTGAGATCGTCGAGTGCGCGCCCCAAAGCGTTCAGAACTGCTCCCATTTGGGGTGTCTGCCCCTTGCTAAAGGAGCCCGGCAGTAATTTGTCCGGCGCAAGGACATTTTTATACCCCGAGTCATCCAGTTGGTCTACTGCGTGGTGGATGTCGGGTTTGATGTCCGTGCCGATATCTGTTGATCCCGTCCAGCGGGTTTTTCCTGATTTTCCGACCAGGAGAATGTGGCGGGCGAATTCGTCGAAGGAGCAGCCTCCGGCAGGGTTGGTGCCACGACAGCCGGGAGCGATGCTGGAGCTTTCTCCCAGGACGTCGAATTCCATTCGGTAGGCGGAGAAGTAGAGGATGGTTTGCAATGGGCCGGCGCGTTTCGACGCAGTGGCGGTGGTTATTAGGAGGGAGAGCCAGAGGAGAAGAAGGGACCTCATGGTGGTCTAGGGTGTAGACTGAGCAAGGGTCGGAAGTGCGATGAGAAGGGGGAGGAAAGTATGGTCTCGCTGGGCATAGGGGCTAATAGGAGAGGGGGCTATAGATATATAGGAATTCTGCCTAGCAGAACTCGGTTAAAAAAAAAAAAGAGAATGAAAGAAAAAGAGAAAAGGGCTCTCGACTGTTGAGCCACACGGCCGATCTACCTCCCTATTTTCCAACCCCGAGGAAGATATTTTTGTTTGTAACCGCCTGCCGTCTCGTGGAGGTAGAAAGCAGAGGGCTTCATTTCCCCGATTAGGCCTAGATGGGGCGAGGGATTTAGGGTCCGGGAAATTGAGCCCCTGGTGGGTTTCAGCGCGTCAGCAGCCTATTTCCTTCCCAGCAGGGCAGTGCCGCAGGGTTCAAGGAGCCAAGATATCCAATCAAGAGTAGACTTGATCTGGGTTGTTGGGTTGGCTTTGGGGGCGGAGTTCTGACACCAATGCTTATCCTGGTCTCCCCAGTTTGACTACAACAGCCGAACCCTATTTTGAGCAACTGCAATCCTTGGCACCGTTTCTTGTTCGCTGGAAGCAGGCGGAGTTCCGCCAGGCACCGGTGATCGACCTGACAAGCAGCGCTTAGCGTGGCCCCCAAACAGGGGTCTTGGAGGCGCAGGGGCTGATCCCCTGATCGCGCAACAGGGTCTGGATAGCCTCCGACATGCCTGTTTGGGAATGTTACAGTCGCTTCCAAGAGTCTCGCGACTTTTCCAGGGTGGAAATGCGACGTTGAGAAAGGGGCGGGAAAGTGCTAGTCGGAGTTGTCTAACCGACACCATCGCAATATCCGATATGTTCCACCATCGCTTAGCTGGACTTTTTGCCGTCGTCCCGAAATAGCAGTCAATCAAAGGGACAATACAAGTAACCTAGGTCAGGCTTGTTCCTTGTTCGGCATGAAGTAATTTTCTATAAGAGGCGACCAGCATGACTTGAAGCCCCCCTCCGGTTAACATTCATTAATCACTTTCAGTTTCTTTTTCTCTTCTCTTCAAACCTGGTTTTCACTCACCTCCCACTCGAGTGATCAGGCCACCATGAAGTCCTTTCTCCTTTCTGTTCTAACACTCGCAACCTCCCTCACTCCTTCCACTCACGCTCGCCCATACCCGGGGTGGGAACCATGCCCCCGATCCTGCGAGGAAGCCGGTCTAGACCCCGCCGGATGGAGGCAATACCACGACCTCCGCGACCTGGACTACTGCACCAACAAGACCTTAATCTTCGACCTCCCGCTGTACAACCCGGTAGACGCCACAAATGCCCAGTTCAACGTGCGCGCGTGCTCCTCCGACCAGCCCGTCGCGACAGCCGCACGGACCGCACATACAAACACCACCTCCACCGAAACAGATGTCCGCTTGGCGGTCTGGGGCCCAACGCAACAAAGGGGGAGTCACACTGCCAGTGACCTCATCTCGGCTGCGAATGAGGTTGCGGCGGTTATGACTCACAGTACGGGGCTCGAGCCCAGTATCCTGCTCGCCAAGAGTGGTGAGGTTGTTTTGGGAGTCTTTGCTGGCAGGCAGGTGGAAAGACACAGTGCTGGGCAGATTGTGCAAGGATTGACGGACTATGTCAAAGATGCTGACGGGGTGCTCCCACGGCAGGCGGTTGTGCAGCTGTGCAAGGGCACGAGCAGTCAAGTGGTTGGAATCGTCGCCAACCTGGATAATGACATTGCATCCATCCAGAGAGCGCTGGGTTCCTGGAATAATGCGCAGTGTGTCGCCGACGGAGCCGATTCGGAGGAGCCACTTCCAGGCATGAAGATTGGCATCACCTCGGCCAGGATTCGACCCGCCGACGAGAAACTGACAGGGCGATCGCGAGTCGCCTCCCTCTTTCGCCGGGCGACGTGCGAGTACGTCAAGGCAGAGGGTGGAGATGGGTGCTATTCCTTGGCGGAGAAGTGTGGCATCACCCAGTCCGAGATGGAAGGTTTCAATGAAGACGGGCTCTGTGACGACCCGATCTTGGTGGGCCAGGCTGTCTGCTGTTCGGAGGGGTCGTTGCCTGACTTCTCGCCCAAGCCGGGGGCGGATGGGGTCTGCGCCACGTATAGTATCAAGTCTGGGGATGTTTGTAAGACCATCGCCACCGCGAATCATATCACCGTGGACAAAATCGACGACTACAACGAAAAGACCTGGGGATGGGCCGGATGCGGAAATCTCCAGGTGGGCCAAGTGATCTGCCTGAGCTCGGGAGACAGTCCCTGGCCGTCTGCTATGGAGGGGGCGGTTTGTGGACCCCAGGTAAGTCACCCACGGGGCCTTGGATATATGATCCCCCTACTTATGGGTGGAACAGGTTGCTGGCACGGAACGGCCCGATGACGACATCGACTGGGCAGACGTCAATCCATGCCCGTTGAACGCCTGTTGCGACGTTTGGGGCCAGTGTGGAATCACGCCGGACTTCTGCACGCCCTCGCCCGCCGACACAGGGAGCCCCGGGACAGCCAAGCCCGGAACCAACGGCTGCATTTCAAACTGTGGAACCGACATCGTGAATGACCAGGGCGTATCGCCTACGTGGGAGAACATTGGCTATTTCGAAGCGTGGAACCTGGAGCGACCCTGCGGCCAGATGGACATCTCGAATGTGCAAAAGGGCCTGTTTGAGTACACGGCAATCCACTTTGCCTTTGCGGATATCACCAGTGACTTCCGAGTGGATGTGAGCAAGGTGCAGGACCAGTTTGACGGCCTGCTGGAGCTGAAGGATGTGGCCAAGGTGCTGTCCTTTGGGGGGTGGAGCTTCTCGACGGACATGGACACCTTCCCGATCTTCCGCAAGGGTGTTTCGGATGAGAACCGGGATGCCTTTGCGAATGCCGTCGTCGCCTTTGCGGTTGATAACAATCTGGATGGTCTGGACTTTGACTGGGAGTATCCCGGCGTGAGTTTCCTCTCCTCCTTTTCTTTCTCCGTTTTCCTTGCCTTTCCGAGGAAAGCAGCAGCTAATTGTGGTTGACAGGCACCCGATATCCCCGGCATCCCGGCCGGCGACAAAGGCGACGGAGAGCGATATCTGACATTCCTGAAAACGGTGAGAGATCGGCTCCCCGCTGAAAAGACGTTGTCGATTGCCGCACCCGCGTCATACTGGTATCTCAAAGGATTCCCCATCAAGAAGATGGCAGAGGTCGTTGATTACATTGTCTACATGACCTACGATCTGCACGGCCAGTGGGACTACGCCAACGAATTTGTCAATCCCGGCTGTCCGGATGGAAACTGTCTGCGGAGCCATGTGAATCTGACAGAAACCAACTATGCCTTGGCGATGATCACCAAAGCAGGGGTTCCGGCTCACAAAGTGATCCCCGGGCTGGCGGCGTATGGGAGAAGCTTCAAGATGAGCGATCCAGATTGCAAGGGCACCGAGTGCACCTTCACTGGTCCTGATTCTGAAGCTGCTCCGGGGGAATGCACGGACACGTACGTACCCCAAGAACTCCATCATCCTATTCCCTGTGTGTATACAGTGACTGACCCTGAATTTCTGGTATAATAGATCCGGATATCTGTCGTACTTTGAGATCCAAAACATCATTCGCATGTCGCAGAGTCCGGACGTGTACGGGGATTACCCGATCACGCAATACGAGGACGAAGGCAACATTCTCATCTACGAAGATGACAATTGGGTTTCCTACCTCACCGCCGATGAACTGTCGGTGCGAGTCCTACGGTACCTCCGGGACGGCTTTGGGGGCTCCGTCACCTGGGCGGCGGACCTCGCAGCATCATTCGAGGCGAATGGAACAGGCGATGGCATTGACACGTCGACGGAGGAGGAGGGCGCGCCTTGCGATCTGGGAGAATACTTTTACAGCTTAGAGGATCTAGCCGAGCAAGCAGGGAATTTCCCGGCCGCATGCAATGAGATCTATGCCCTCGACACGCTGATGCACATGTTTGACGACCTATATGCCAACTACACCGACACCTCGAACGGATACGACGACAAGTTTGCGGCCTACAAGCGCTATATCCACAACGTCGCACCACTCACCATCTCAAATTACTTCAGTGCACCGCTAGAGGAAGGCGGATCGGAATATGGATACCACTGTAAGTATGCCCCGTCTTTTTCTCTCAAGTCCTCAGACTGATATGGATATTGGCAGACTTCGACTGTCACTACGAAACTGACCCCGCGACCACCAAGCTCGACAAACGCTGCGACGACTTCACCGAAGACGAGCTCACTCTCGGCTCCTACTCCATGCACATGACCCTCCGCGATGACTCCAAGGAAAAGTTCTACGCCACCTTTCTCGACAAAACAGGCATCCAGCCCGACTGGATTACCTTCACGGGCGAGAAAACCGACTTCCAGGGGTGCGACCACACCTCCTGCCCCCCCAACACCGGCAGCCGCACCTGGTTCGACATCCCCGCACTCCGCGACGACGCCGAGATCCCCGACCCCAAAGAGCTCGTCACCGAGGGCATCGACAACGTCGAAGGCACCAAAAACAAACTCCTGGCCAATTGGGTCGACATGGCCATGGGCAGCTGGGACGGCGACATGGCGGATATCGTGCAGGTGATGAGTGTGCCCGTGTTCATGCTCGAGCAGGCCGTGAGCTCTATGACGCAGGTGAAGATCATCGGCGAAGAGGAGGAGGAGCTGGAGGAGAAGCAGAAGAGGGACTTTATTATCACGATCGTGAGTGCGATCCTGGCGGTGGTCCCGTTTGTGGCGGAGGCGAGTCTGGTTGCGTCCGGGTTGACCACGATGGCGAGGATTGCGGCCATCTCCGGGGAGCTGGCGAATACGGCGTTTGCGATCTATGAGGTAGTGGAGGATCCGGACTCGGCGTTGATGAGTCTGATGGGCATGCTGCTCGGGGCTGGGGGGGTGGCGGCGGCGGCGCGTGATGCGAAGGGGATGGCTAAGATGGCGCAGGCGAGGAGGGATGTTACGACGACGGAGGCTGCGAAGCTGGGCGAGGTGTTTATCAAGCGGGATAAGGTGTTGCAGTCGATTGTGGCAAAATGTGCGGCCTAACGAGCTTTGTATTTACATTCTATGTTGTATATATTATTATACCCCGGGGATAGGAACAATGAGGGTTGCCGGAAAAAAGCATCTGCAAATATCATTTATCCATTGCCTCAAATCTGAAGGAACAGTGCTTTACCCAGGCGATGAATTCATCACTATCAGGGATAATGCCAGGAGTGACGTAGGATTGCTTGGCCATAACTAATTACGAGGCAATATAAATACGAAGCGATTCCCCGGCCGCAACTCCCCAAATTTCCCAACCCTCCTCCAATCCCGGCATCCGTGTACTCGAAATGGAGCCACAAATACTCCCGTTCATGGAGGGGGGGGGGGGGGGGGGGGGGGGGGGGGGGGGGGGGGGGGGGGGGGGGGGGGGGGGGGGGGGGGGGGGGGGGGGGGGGGGGGGGGGGGGGGGGGGGGGGGGGGGGGGGGGGGGGGGGGGGGGGG